>CAKAJI010001003.1:0-39730 GCA_916610255.1 Lasioglossum lativentre | reverse complement strand
CACTGCATATTACGTTATATTATAAAGTATTTTCAATGATAAACTATATATTACGATATATTATATGGTATTTTCAATGATACACTGCATATTACGTTATATTATAAGGTATTTTCATTGATACACTACAAATTACCATACATTATAAGGTATTTTCAATGATACACTGCATATTACGTTATATTATAAGGTATTTTCAATGATACACTGCATATTACGTTATATTATAAGGTATTTTCAATGATGCACTGCATATTACGTTGTATTATAAGGTATTTTCATTGATAGACTAGAATTACCATATATTCTAAGGTATTTTCAATGATACACTGCATATTACGTATTATTATAAGCTATTTTCAATGATACACTGCATATTACGATATATTAGAAGGTATTTTCATTGATACAGTTCAAATTACCATATATTATAAGGTATTTTCAATGATATACTGCATATTACGTTATATCATAATGTATCTTCAATGATACACTGCATATTACGTTATATTATAAGATGTTTTCAATGATAAACTACTATATATTGTAACGAAATCTCTATTTCGCTAAATAAATAAATACACTTTCAATAACTGTGATACGTTATCTTTCGGAGGAAGGCAACTTATCTTTGCTATATCGCTTTTATCGCCTTTGACGTCTCAGACGTCCGCTTTCTCTCGTGTCTGTCTTCCGACTCTCTTTCGTTCCAGCGTCGTTTTCCTAACGACGCTGTAACCAACCTGAATCTTCCAACAATTCTATACAACGGGTATACCGATAGACACGTAACATTAGTATGCCGGTAGACCCGTAACACTTCCCCCCCTCCTCCGAAAAAAAAACGAACTTTATTCAAAAAAAATAGCCTGTGATTTTGTAGGAGCAAAAATAATGAAACAAACACCGTGGACCTTCCAAAATCACCAACTAACCCGGCATTTGCCCGACGCCCCAGGGAAAACCACGGCTTAAAAACCTGGAGTGGTTAGCGGCCAAAACAAACAAAAATACAACAATGTCAAATAACAATTAGTAACTTCAAAATAACAATATTATAATTCTAATGTATGCGGTCTTGAATTTCTCCCTCTACGACTTGCTTTTTCTTTTCTTTTCTTGTACTCCTATAAATTAGTAGACCAGCGATTCCTAGCAAATCAGGAATAACGTTAGCATGTTTGAAAACTCAGACTTATTATTAATTTTTTTTTTTTTTATTCACAATAAGTCCTACTACTACTACTTATCATTAAACTTTGCAAGTCTATTAACATGCACTACTTTAAATTTCTGCTTATTCTTCCTAATCCTATAGACAACATCACTCAATTTTGTGTTAATAACATACGGTCCATCCCAATGACATTGAAGTTTAGGACACTTCCCTTTTATTCTGAGAGGTTGATACAACCATACCAAATCCCCCTCCCGAAAAGATTTCTCCACTACTTTAGAATCGTACTGCTGTTTCATTTTAAACGAAGAAATTCCTTGTTGCTTTCTAACAAATTTGTGAATAGCATCCATTTTATCTCTCAAATCTAAATTGAAATCACAATACAAAACATTCTTAATTGGAAGACTTCCTCGCAACAAATCCAATGGCAAACAAATTTCTCGGCCGTATAACATCATTGATGGACTTAATTTTAAACTTTCATGCTGAGCAGACCTATACGCAAGGAGAAAAAGAGGGACTAACTCGTCCCAATCCCTTTGATGCTTAGACACAAATATTGAAAGATATTGAAGAATTGTCCTATTTAACCTTTCTACAAGACCATCCGATTGTGGATGTAGAGGAGTTGTTCTAGTTTTCTTAGTGCCTAACAAAATCATTAGTTCTTTAAAAATATTTGATTCAAAAGTTCGCCCTTGATCAGAATGAATTTCTTGAGGGACTCATGACGACTTACAATATCCCTAATTAACGCATTGGCTACAGTTTTAGCCTGAAAATTTGGTAAAGGTATTACCTCTGGCCATCTAGTGAAGTAATCTGCCACAACTAACATAAAACGATTTCCTAAAAATGATTTGGTAAAGGACCTAAGATGTCTAAAGCTATTCTCTCGAAAGGAGAACCTACATTGTAAATTTGTAACAATCCCTTGCCACGATTAGCCGTGCCTTTCCTGGAGATACAAACCTCACAACGATTACACCATTTTTCTACATCTTTAATACAATTAACCCAATAAAAACGTTCCCTGATCCGAGAAACTGTTTTATTGATGCCGAAATGTCCCCCAGCACTCGAATCATGAGCCTCACGAAGAACTGCATCTTTCTTTTCTCTCGGTACCACTAATTGCCAAACCATCTTTTTTTCCATCCGCAGATTCCCACTTTTTGAATAAAAGACCATCCTGAATCTCTAAAGACTCCCACAATGAGAAATAAAATTTAACCTCCGGTGACGAAGCTGTCAAAACTTCTTTAAGCGGCTTATTTCCCAACAGTTTACTTTTAAAAACCAATTCTAAGTGTGGATCATTCCTCTGAGAACTCCCCCAATCCTGTGTTTCAAACAAAGAACACCGAGTACGAAGGATTGGAATTTCTTCAACCTCCTGACAATGTTTGTCTCTACTTTCCGTATTTAAACAACGCCTACAATCATCTGTCCAACAAGGTCTTCTAGATAACGCATCAGCATTGGAATGTAATTTACCACTCCGATGGCAAATCGTGAAATCGTATTGTTGAAGTCTTTCTATCCATCTAGCTATCTGACCCTCCGGGTTTTTAAAACGAAAGTAACCACGATAACGCCGCATGATCTGTACGTACTGTAAATTTCTTTCCATACAAGTAATGATGAAAGTGCTCTATAGCTTTAATTATCGCCAACAACTCTCTTGGGTAATGCAATAGTTTTTTTCTGATTTGTTTAGAGATTTATTAAAATAAGCAATCACTCTCTCTTCACCATCCTGAACCTGCAGTAAAACCGCCCCTATACCGACATTTGAAGCATCCGTATCTAACAGGAATGGATCACTGTGCGAAGGATAAACTAAAATCGGTGTTGAAGTTAAACAAATTTTTAACTCCTCAAAAGCTTTCTCCGCTTCCTCTGACCAAACAAAACTTTTATTTTCCGTCAAGTCAAAAAGCGGCCTTGCAATAGTGGCATAATTCTTTACAAACCGCGAAAAATAAGTACACAACCCTAAAAAGCTTTTCATTTCTGACTTATTCCTCGGTTTAGGCCACTCCCTGATCGTGGAAATTTTCTCCGGATTCGTTTTAACACCCTGCCTAGAAACAATGTGCCCCAAGTATTTCACTTCTGCTTGAAAAAAAGAACACTTTTGAGGGGCCACAAGAAGACCCGCTACGCGTAGTTTATCAAATACCAAATGCAAATTTTGCAGTTCCTCTTCGAACGTCTTCCCCAAAAATGATAATATCGTCTAGATAAACGAGACACTTTCGCCAAGTCAGATCTCCCAAAAACATTTTCCATTAACCTCTCAAACGTAGCTGGGGCATTACACAACCCAAACGGCATCACCCTAAACTGCCACAACCCTTCGCCTACTGAAAACGCAGTCTTTTCGCGATCCCTCTCATCCATCTCGATCTGCCAGTAACCACTCTGCAAGTCCAAAACCGTAAACCACGAAGATCCCGCAATCGCATCCAGAGTATCGTCAATCCGAGGTAAAGGATATGAATCTTTCTTCGTTATGTTGTTTAGCCGGCGATAATCTATACAAAACCTTGTTGAACCATCTTTCTTTTTAACTAAAACCACCGGGGACATCCAAGAGCTAACCGATTTTTCAATTACCCCCTGACTTTCCATGTCCGCAATTAACTGCCGTACTTCATCCTTTCGCTGAACGGGAACCCTACGGGGAGCTTGTTTAATAGGTGCGTGATCTCCTGTATCTATTCGATGCTTCACTACCTTGCACTTTCCCAACTGCTTTTTATCTTTTGCGAAGACGTCTTGAAATGAAATTAGAAAATTCCTAAAGTCTTCCTTCTCATTCTGGCCCAAGAGTACGGAATTATCTTCCAAAATCGGAAACAAAAACTCTGGCAAAATCTGATCTACAGAATCTCCTGCAATGCTTACGCCACTTTCCGAAGACCCAGCATCGATAGAACAACCATTAAACCGAATTTTGTCTACTCCGGCAATATGCAAACAGTTATTTTCCAAATCGATCGAACACCTATATCTCGACAGAAAATCCAGCCCTAAAATGCAATCTTCCTCGATATCGACAACGAGAAACCTATGCCGCACGCGTAGCTTCCCGAGCTCAACAAAAGCGCTGCGCTCCCCGAAAATCTGAACCCTCTCTCCTGTAACGGATCTAAGATGTATTTCGCTTGACATTGAACAACAACCCTCAACTGACGTCCCCTTTAGGAGTGAAACTCGTGAACCGGTATCGGCAATCAACTTTCGAGAATGACCATCCAAAAGACCCGTGACGCTAACACCAGACTCCACCGCGACGTTATTAACCGAAGAAATTCGATAGAGGGTATTTTCTTGTATTGGATCATTTGCAACCCTCTTTACAACGATCCCTTCTGGTTTCCCGAAGCGTTAGTCTTATTCAAAGAACAATTTGAAGAAATATGACCAATTTTTCCACATTTCCAGCAAGTCAAAGGTCTGCTAAAGTCACGTGGTTGTCCCCCGTATGGACGAAAACGGCGCGTGTCCATCCTCGCACTCTCCTGCATAGGCTGTTGGGGAAACCTCAAAGAGTCCTGAAAATTTAGAGCTTCCACCCTCACCGCGATCGCAAGTGTCTCGTCTAGTGTGGAACAATTCATCGAAGCAAGGGTGACATCTCTCTTGAGATTGTGGTCCCCGATCGCCTCGAGGAACCTCTGATGCGCTTGCTTATCGCGAAATTCCGGTGTCGCGTCAGGGAAAGCCGAGTGGGAAAGAAAACAAATTTGGTTAGCCAAAGCCCGAAGAGACTCTCCCTTACGTTGTCTATAATTAAAGAACCTAAACCGGTCTAGCTGAGCCAAGTGCTCATTGCCGTATTGAATATTTAATCGAGAAACAAGCGCGTCAAAGTCGGTACGTTTCGATTCCTCGAGACACGACAGGGCCGTAAGGGCCTCACCTTCAAGAGAGTCTACGAGGGCCAGAGTCTTAGTGGTGTCGTCCCAGTTATTAATCTTTGCCAGGGTAAGAAACTGTGTCAAGTACAGTCTCCATGAACCTGAACCGTTAAATTTTGCGGGCTTAACGCGATAAAAGGATGAACTAGCATTGCACGGACGTGAACATTGATTGAACGCGCGTGAACCTTCGTCACCGGCGGCCTCACGGTTCCCACCCCCTACAAATCTCTCCAAAAGAGAAGTAAGTTGGCAAAGACTGGCCTGATTATTCGCTAACTGTGTCTGCATGGACGCGAACTCCTCCGATCGAGAATCCGCCTGATTTTCCAGCAGTCGAGCTTCCAAAGCCGCGAGACGTTCCTCCAAACGAACAGACCGAGTCTGCATCTCGTTCCGCTAATCGCTTGCTCAGTCGCAGAATATCCCACTTCTGACACCAATGTAACGAAATCTCTATTTCGCTAAATAAATAAATACACTTTCAATAACTGTGATACGTTATCTTTCGGAGGAAGGCAACTTATCTTTGCTATATCGCTTTTATCGCCTTTGACGTCTCAGACGTCCGCTTTCTCTCGTGTCTGTCTTCCGACTCTCTTTCGTTCCAGCGTCGTTTTCCTAACGACGCTGTAACCAACCTGAATCTTCCAACAATTCTATACAACGGGTATACCGATAGACACGTAACATTAGTATGCCGGTAGACCCGTAACAATATTATAAGGTATTTTCAATGATGCACTGCATATTACGTTATACTATATGGTATTTTCAATGATACACTACAAATTACGATATATTATAAGGTATTTTCAATGATACACTGCATATTACGTTGTATTATAAGGTATTTTCATTGATAGACTAGAATTACCATATATTCTAAGGTATTTTCAATGATACACTGCATATTACGTTTTATTATAAGCTATTTTCAATGATACACTGCATATTACGTTATATTATAAGGTATATTCAATGATACACTGCATATTACGTTATATTATAAGGTATTTTCCATGATGCACTGCATATTACGTTATACTATATGGTATTTTCAATGATACACTACAAATTACGATATATTATAAGGTATTTTCAATGATACACTGCATATTACGTTGTATTATAAGGTTTTTTCATTGATAGACTAGAATTACCATATATTCTAAGGTATTTTCAATGATACACTGCATATTACGTTTTATTATAAGGTATTTTCGTTGATACATTACAAATTACCATATATTATAAGGTATTTTCAATGATACACTGCATATTACGTTATATCATAAGGTACTTTCAATGATACACTGCATATTACGTTTTATTATAAGGTATTTTCAATGATACACTGCATATTACGTTATATCATAAGGTATTTTCAATGATACACTGCATATTACGTTATATTATAAGGTATTTTAAATGATACACTGCATATTACGTTATATTATAAGGTATTTTCAATGATGCACTGCATATTACGTTATACTATATGGTATTTTCAATGATACACTACAAATTACGATATATTATAAGGTATTTTCAATGATACACGGCATATTACGTTATATTATAAGGTATTTTCAATGATACAGTGCATATTACGTTATATTATAATTTATTTTCAATGATGCACTGCATATTACGTTATACTATATGGTATTTTCAATGATACACTACAAATTACGATATATTATAAGGTATTTTCAATGATACACTGCATATTACGATGTATTATAAGGTATTTTCATTGATAGACTAGAATTACCATATATTCCAAGGTATTTTCAATGATACACTGCATATTACGTTTTATTATAAGGTATTTTCAATGATACACGGCAAATTACATTATATCATAAGGTATTTTCAATGATACACTGCATATTACGTTATATTATAAGATATTTACAATGATACACTGCATATTACGTTATATCATAAGGTATTTTCAATGATACACTGCATATTACGTTGTATTATAAGGTGTTTTCATTGATAGACTAGAATTACCATATATTCTAAGGTATTTTCAATGATACACAGCATATTACGTTTTATTATAAGGTATTTTCAATGATACACTGCATATTACGTTATATCATAAGGTATTTTCAATGATACACTGCATATTACGTTATATTATAAGGTATTTTCAATGATACACTGCATATTACGTTATATTATAAGGTATTTTCAATGATACACTGCATATTACGTTTTATTATAAGGTATTTTCAATGATACACTGCATATTACATTATATTATTAGGTATTTTCAATGATACACTAAAAAATTACGATATATTATAAGGTATTTTCGATGATACACTGCATATTACGATATATTAGAAGGTATTTTGATTGATACAGTTCAAATTACCATATATTATAAGGTATTTTCAATGATATACTGCATATTACGTTATATCATAATGTATCTTCAATGATACACTGCATATTACGTTATATTATAAGATGTTTTCAATGATAAACTACTATATATTATAAGGTATTTTCAATGATGCACTGCATATTACGTTATACTATATGGTATTTTCAATGATACACTACCAATTACGATATATTATAAGGTATTTTCAATGATACACTGCATATTACGTTGTATTATAAGGTATTTTCATTGATAGACTAGAATTACCATATATTCTAAGGTATTTTCAATGATACACTGCATATTACGTTTTATTATAAGGTATTTTCAATGATACACTGCATTTTACGATATATTAGAAGGTATTTTGATTGATACAGTTCAAATTAGCATATATTATAAGGTATTTTCAATGATACACTTCATATTACGTTATATCATAAGGTACTTTCAATGATACACTGCATATTACGTTATATCATAAGGTATTTTCAATGATACACTGCATATTACGTAATATTACAAGGTATTTTCAATGATACACTGCATATTACGTTATATTATACGGTATTTTCAATGATGCACTGCATATTACGTTATACTATATGGTATTTTCAATGATACACTACAAATTACGATATATTATAAGGTATTTTCAATTATACACTGCATATTACGTTGTATTATAAGGTATTTTCATTGATAGACTAGAATTACCATATATTCTAAGGTATTTTCAATGATACACTGCATATTACGTTTTATTATAAGGTATTTTCAATGATACACTGCATATTACGTTATATCATAAGGTATTTTCAGTGATACACTGCATATTACGTTATATTATAAGGTATTTTCAATGATACACTGCATATTACGTTATATTATAAGGTATTTTCAATGATACACTGCATATTACGTTGTATTATAAGGTTTTTTCATTGATAGACTAGAATTACCATATATTCTAAGGTATTTTCAATGATACACTGCATATTACGTTTTATTATAAGGTATTTTCAATGATACACTGCATATTACGTTATATTATATGGTATTTTCAATGATACACTGCATATTACGTTATATTATAAAGTATTTTCAATGATAAACTATATATTACGATATATTATATGGTATTTTCAATGATACACTGCATATTACGTTATATTATAAGGTATTTTCATTGATACACTACAAATTACCATATATTATAAGGTATTTTCAATGATACACTGCATATCACGTTATATTATAAGGTATTTTCAATGATACAGTGCATATTACGTTATATTATAATTTATTTTCAATGATGCACTGCATATTACGTTATACTATATGGTATTTTCAATGATACACTACAAATTACGATATATTATAAGGTATTTTCAATGATACACTGCATATTACGTTGTATTATAAGGTATTTTCATTGATAGACTAGAATTACCATATATTCCAAGGTATTTTCAATGATACACTGCATATTACGTTATATTATAAGATGTTTTCAATGATAAACTACTATATATTATAAGGTATTTTCATCGATGCACTGCATATTACGTTATACTATATGGTATTTTCAATGATACACTACAAATTACGATATATTATAAGGTATTTTCAATGATACACTGCATATTACGTTGTAATATAAGGTATTTTCATTGATAGACTAGAATTACCATATATTCTAAGGTATTTTCAATGATACACTGCATATTACGTTTTATTATAAGGTATTTTCAATGATACACTGCATTTTACGATATATTAGAAGGTATTTTGATTGATACAGTTCAAATTAGCATATATTATAAGGTATTTTCAATGATACACTTCATATTACGTTATATCATAAGGTACTTTCAATGATACACTGCATATTACGTTATATCATAAGGTATTTTCAATGATACACTGCATATTACGTAATATTACAAGGTATTTTCAATGATACACTGCATATTACGTTATATTATACGGTATTTTCAATGATGCACTGCATATTACGTTATACTATATGGTATTTTCAATGATACACTACAAATTACGATATATTATAAGGTATTTTCAATTATACACTGCATATTACGTTGTATTACAAGGTATTTTCATTGATAGACTAGAATTACCATATATTCTAAGGTATTTTCAATGATACACTGCATATTACGTTTTATTATAAGGTATTTTCAATGATACACTGCATATTACGTTATATCATAAGGTATTTTCAGTGATACACTGCATATTACGTTATATTATAAGGTATTTTCAATGATACACTGCATATTACGTTATATTATAAGGTATTTTCAATGATACACTGCATATTACGTTGTATTATAAGGTTTTTTCATTGATAGACTAGAATTACCATATATTCTAAGGTATTTTCAATGATACACTGCATATTACGTTTTATTATAAGGTATTTTCAATGATACACTGCATATTACGTTATATTATATGGTATTTTCAATGATACACTGCATATTACGTTATATTATAAGGTATTTTCAATGATACAGTGCATATTACGTTATATTATAATTTATTTTCAATGATGCACTGCATATTACGTTATACTATATGGTATTTTCAATGATACACTACAAATTACGATATATTATAAGGTATTTTCAATGATACACTGCATATTACGTTGTATTATAAGGTATTTTCATTGATACACTACAAATTACCATATATTATAAGGTATTTTCATTAATACACTGCATATTACGTTTTATTATAAGGTATTTTCAATGATACACTGCATATTACGTTATATCATAAAGTATTTTCAATGATACACTGCATATCACGTTATATTATAAGGTATTTTCAATGATACAGTGCATATTACGTTATATTATAATTTATTTTCAATGATGCACTGCATATTACGTTATACTATATGGTATTTTCAATGATACACTACAAATTACGATATATTATAAGGTATTTTCAATGATACACTGCATATTACGTTGTATTATAAGGTATTTTCATTGATAGACTAGAATTACCATATATTCCAAGGTATTTTCAATGATACACTGCATATTACGTTATATTATAAGATGTTTTCAATGATAAACTACTATATATTATAAGGTATTTTCATCGATGCACTGCATATTACGTTATACTATATGGTATTTTCAATGATACACTACAAATTACGATATATTATAAGGTATTTTCAATGATACACTGCATATTACGTTGTATTATAAGGTATTTTCAATGATACACTGCATATTACGTAATATTACAAGGTATTTTCAATGATACACTGCATATTACGTTATATTATGCGGTATTTTCAATGATGCACTGCATATTACGTTATACTATATGGTATTTTCAATGATACACTACAAATTACGATATATTATAAGGTATTTTCAATTATACACTGCATATTACGTTGTATTATAAGGTATTTTCATTGATAGACTAGAATTACCATATATTCTAAGGTATTTTCAATGATACACTGCATATTACGTTTTATTATAAGGTATTTTCAATGATACACTGCATATTACGTTATATCATAAGGTATTTTCAGTGATACACTGCATATTACGTTATATTATAAGGTATTTTCAATGATACACTGCATATTACGTTATATTATAAGGTATTTTCAATGATACACTGCATATTACGTTGTATTATAAGGTTTTTTCATTGATAGACTAGAATTACCATATATTCTAAGGTATTTTCAATGATACACTGCATATTACGTTTTATTATAAGGTATTTTCAATGATACACTGCATATTACGTTATATTATATGGTATTTTCAATGATACACTGCATATTACGTTATATTATAAAGTATTTTCAATGATAAACTATATATTACGATATATTATATGGTATTTTCAATGATACACTGCATATTACGTTATATTATAAGGTATTTTCATTGATACACTACAAATTACCATATATTATAAGGTATTTTCAATGATACACTGTATATTACGTTGTATTATAAGGTATTTTCATTGATAGACTAGAATTACCATATATTCTAAGGTATTTTCATTAATACACTGCATATTACGTTTTATTATAAGGTATTTTCAATGATACACTGCATATTACGTTATATCATAAAGTATTTTCAATGATACACTGCATATCACGTTATATTATAAGGTATTTTCAATGATACAGTGCATATTACGTTATATTATAATTTATTTTCAATGATGCACTGCATATTACGTTATACTATATGGTATTTTCAATGATACACTACAAATTACGATATATTATAAGGTATTTTCAATGATACACTGCATATTACGTTGTATTATAAGGTATTTTCATTGATAGACTAGAATTACCATATATTCTAAGGTATTTTCAATGATACACTGCATATTACGTTTTATTATAAGGTATTTTCAATGATACACTGCATTTTACGATATATTATAAGGTATTTTGATTGATACAGTTCAAATTAGCATATATTATAAGGTATTTTCAATGATACACTTCATATTACGTTATATCATAAGGTACTTTCAATGATACACTGCATATTACGTTATATCATAAGGTATTTTCAATGATACACTGCATATTACGTAATATTACAAGGTATTTTCAATGATACACTGCATATTACGTTATATTATACGGTATTTTCAATGATGCACTGCATATTACGTTATACTATATGGTATTTTCAATGATACACTACAAATTACGATATATTATAAGGTATTTTCAATTATACACTGCATATTACGTTGTATTATAAGGTATTTTCATTGATAGACTAGAATTACCATATATTCTAAGGTATTTTCAATGATACACTGCATATTACGTTTTATTATAAGGTATTTTCAATGATACACTGCATATTACGTTGTATTATAAGGTATTTTCATTGATAGACTAGAATTACCATATATTCTAAGGTATTTTCAATGATACACTGCATATTACGTTTTATTATAAGGTATTTTCAATGATACACTGCATATTACGTTTTATTATAAGGTATTTTCAATGATACACTGCATATTACGTTATATCATAAAGTATTTTCAATGATACACTGCATATTACGTTATATTATAAGGTATTTTCAATGATACAGTACAAATTACGATATATTATAAGGTATTTTCAATGATACACTGCATATTACGTTGTATTATAAGGTATTTTCATTGATAGACTAGAATTACCATATATTCCAAGGTATTTTCAATGATACACTGCATATTACTTTTTATTATAAGGTATTTTCAATGATACACGGCATATTACGTTATATTATATGGTATTTTCATTGATACACTACAAATTACCATATATTCTAAGGTATTTTCAATGATACACTGTATATTACGTTGTATTATAAGGTATTTTCATTGATAGACTAGAATTACCATATATTCTAAGGTATTTTCATTAATACACTGCATATTACGTTATATTATAAGGTATATTCAATGATACACTGCATATTACGTTATATTATAAGGTATTTTCAATGATGCACTGCATATTACGTTATACTATATGGTATTTTCAATGATACACTACAAATTACGATATATTATAAGGTATTTTCAATGATACACTGCATATTACGTTGTATTATAAGGTTTTTTCATTGATAGACTAGAATTACCATATATTCTAAGGTATTTTCAATGATACACTGCATATTACGTTTTATTATAAGGTATTTTCAATGATTCACTGCATATTACGTTATATTATATGATATTTTCAATGATACACTGCATATTACGTTATATTATAAAGTATTTTCAATGATAAACTATATATTACGATATATTATATGGTATTTTCAATGATACACTGCATATTACGTTATATTATAAGGTATTTTCATTGATACACTACAAATTACATTATATTATTAGGTATTTTCAATGATACACTAAAAAATTACGATATATTATAAGGTATTTTCGGTGATACACTACAAATTACGATATATTATAAGGTATTTTCAATGATACACTGCATATTACGTTGTATTATAAGGTTTTTTCCTTGACAGACTAGAATTACCATATATTCTAAGGTATTTTCAATGATACACTGCATATTACGTTTTATTATAAGGTATTTTCAATGATTCACTGCATATTACGTTGTATTATAAGGTATTTTCATTGATAGACTAGAATTACCATATATTCTAAGGTATTTTCAATGATACACTGCATATTACGTTTTATTATAAGCTATTTTCAATGATACACTGCATATTACGTTATATCATAAGGTATTTTCAATGATACACTGCATATTACGTTATATTATAAGGTATTTTCAATGATACACTGCATATTACGTTATATTATAAGGTATTTTCAATGATACACTGCATATTACGTTTTATTATAAGGTATTTTCAATGATACACTGCATATTACGTTATACTATATGGTATTTTCAATGATACACTACAAATTACGATATATTATAAGGTATTTTCAATGATAGACTGCATATTACGTTATATTATAAGGTATTTTCAATGATACACTGCATATTACGTTATATTATAAGGTATTTTCGATGATATACTGCATATTACGTTATATCATAATGTATTTTCAATGATACACTGCATATTACGTTATACTATATGGTATTTTCAATGATACACTACAAATTACGATATATTATAAGGTATTTTCAATGATACACTGCATATTACGTTATATTATAAGGTATTTTCAATGATACACTGCATATTACGTTATATTATAAGGTATTTTCGATGATACACTGCATATTACGATATATTAGAAGGTATTTTGATTGATACAGTTCAAATTACCATATATTATAAGGTATTTTCAATGATGCACTGCATATTACGTTGTATCATAATGTATTTTCAATGATACACTGCATATTACGTTATACTATATGGTATTTTCAATGATACACTACAAATTACGATATATTATAAGGTATTTTCAATGATACACTGCATATTACGTTATATTATAAGGTATTTTCAATGATACACTGCATATTACGTTATATTATAAGGTATTTTCGATGATACACTGCATATTACGATATATTAGAAGGTATTTTGATTGATACAGTTCAAATTACCATATATCATAAGGTATTTTCAATGATGCACTGCATATTACGTTGTATTATAAGGTATTTTCATTGATAGACTAGAATTACCATATATTCTAAGGTATTTTCAATGATAAACTGCATATTACGTTTTATTATAAGGTATTTTCAATGATACACTGCATATTACGTTATATTATAAGGTATTTTCAATGATACACTGCATATTACATTATATTATTAGGTATTTTCAATGATACACTAAAAAATTACGATATATTATAAGGTATTTTCGATGATACACTGCATATTACGATATATTAGAAGGTACTTTGATTGATACAGTTCAAATTACCATATATTATAAGGTATTTTCAATGATATACTGCATATTACGTTATATCATAATGTATCTTCAATGATACACTGCATATTACGTTATACTATATGGTATTTTCAATGATACACTACAAATTACGATATATTATAAGGTATTTTCAATGATACACTGCATATTACGTTGTATTATAAGGTATTTTCATTGATAGACTAGAATTACCATATATTCTAAGGTATTTTCAATGATACACTGCATATTACGTTTTATTATAAGCTATTTTCAATGATACACTGCATATTACGTTATATTATAAGGTATATTCAATGATACACTGCATATTACGTTATATTATAGGGTATTTTCAATGATGCACTGCATATTACGTTATACTATATGGTATTTTCAATGATACACTACAAATTACGATATATTATAAGGTATTTTCAATGATACACTGCATATTACGTTGTATTATAAGGTATTTTCAAAGATGCACTGCATATTACGTTATATTATAAGGTATTTTCAATGATGCACTGCATATTACGTTGTATTATAAGGTATTTTCATTGATAGACTAGAATTACCATATATTCTAAGGTATTTTCAATGATACACTGCATATTACGTTTTATTATAAGCTATTTTCAATGATACACTGCATATTACGTTATATCATAAGGTATTTTCAATGATACACTGCATATTACGTTATATTATAAGGTATTTTCAATGATACACTGCAAATTACGTTATATTATAAGGTATTTTCAATGATACACTGCATATTACGTTTTATTATAAGGTATTTTCAATGATACACTGCATATTACATTATATTATTAGGTATTTTCAATGATACACTAAAAAATTACGATATATTATAAGGTATTTTCGATGATACACTGCATATTACGATATGTTAGAAGGTATTTTGATTGATACAGTTCAAATTACCATATATTATAAGGTATTTTCAATGATATACTGCATATTACGTTATATCATAATGTATCTTCAATGATACACTGCATATTACGTTATATTATAAGATGTTTTCACTGATAAACTACTATATATTATAAGGTATTTTCTGTGATGCACTGCATATTACGTTATACTATAAGCTATTTTCAATGATACACTGCATATTACGTTATATTATAAGGTATATTCAATGATACACTGCATATTACGTTATATTATAGGGTATTTTCAATGATGCACTGCATATTACGTTATACTATATGGTATTTTCAATGATACACTACAAATTACGATATATTATAAGGTATTTTCAATGATACACTGCATATTACGTTGTATTATAAGGTATTTTCAAAGATGCACTGCATATTACATTATATTATAAGGTATTTTCAATGATGCACTGCATATTACGTTGTATTATAAGGTATTTTCATTGATAGACTAGAATTACCATATATTCTAAGGTATTTTCAATGATACACTGCATATTACGTTTTATTATAAGCTATTTTCAATGATACACTGCATATTACGTTATATCATAAGGTATTTTCAATGATACACTGCATATTACGTTATATTATAAGGTATTTTCATTGATACACTGCAAATTACGTTATATTATAAGGTATTTTCAATGATACACTGCATATTACGTTTTATTATAAGGTATTTTCAATGATACACTGCATATTACATTATATTATTAGGTATTTTCAATGATACACTAAAAAATTACGATATATTATAAGGTATTTTCGATGATACACTGCATATTACGATATGTTAGAAGGTATTTTGATTGATACAGTTCAAATTACCATATATTATAAGGTATTTTCAATGATATACTGCATATTACGTTATATCATAATGTATCTTCAATGATACACTGCATATTACGTTATATTATAAGATGTTTTCACTGATAAACTACTATATATTATAAGGTATTTTCTGTGATGCACTGCATATTACGTTATACTATATGGTATTTTCAATGATACACTACAAATTACGATATATTATAATGTATTTTCAATGATACACTGCATATTACGTTATATTATAAGGTATTTTCAATGATACACTGCATATTACGTTATATTATAAGGTATTTTCGATGATACACTGCATATTACGATATATTAGAAGGTATTTTGATTGATACAGTTCAAATTACCATATATCATAAGGTATTTTCAATGATGCACTGCATATTACGTTGTATTATAAGGTATTTTCATTGATAGACTAGAATTACCATATATTCTAAGGTATTTTCAATGATACACTGCATATTACGTTTTATTATAAGCTATTTTCAATGATACACTGCATATTACGTTTTATTATAAGGTATTTTCAATGATACACTGCATATTACATTATATTATTAGGTATTTTCAATGATACACTAAAAAATTCCGATATATTATAAGGTATTTTCATTGATAGACTAGAATTACCATATATTCTAAGGTATTTTCAATGATACACTGCATATTACGTTTTATTATAAGGTATTTTCAATGATTCACTGCATATTACGTTTTATTATAAGCTATTTTCAATGATACACTGCATATTACGTTATATCCTAAGGTATTTTCAATGATACACTGCATATTACGTTATATTATAGGGTATTTTCAATGATGTACTGCATATTACGTTATACTATATGGTATTTTCAATGATACACTACAAATTACGATATATTATAAGGTATTTTCAATGATACACTGCATATTACGTTGTATTATAAGGTATTTTCAAAGATGCACTGCATATTACGTCATATTATAAGGTATTTTCAATGATGCACTGCATATTACGTTGTATTATAAGGTATTTTCATTGATAGACTAGAATTACCATATATTCTAAGGTATTTTCAATGATACACTGCATATTACGTTTTATTATAAGCTATTTTCAATGATACACTGCATATTACGTTATATCATAAGGTATTTTCAATGATACACTGCATATTACGTTATATTATAAGGTATTTTCAATGATACACTGCATATTACGTTATATTATAAGGTATTTTCAATGATACACTGCATATTACGTTTTATTATAAGGTATTTTCAATGATACACTGCATATTACATTATATTATTAGGTATTTTCAATGATACACTAAAAAATTACGATATATTATAAGGTATTTTCGATGATACACTGCATATTACGATATATTAGAAGGTATTTTGATTGATACAGTTCAAATTACCATATATTATAAGGTATTTTCAATGATATACTGCATATTACGTTATATCATAATGTATCTTCAATGATACACTGCATATTACGTTATATTATAAGATGTTTTCACTGATAAACTACTATATATTATAAGGTATTTTCTGTGATGCACTGCATATTACGTTATACTATATGGTATTTTCAATGATACACTGCATATTACGTTATATTATAAGGTATTTTCGATGATACACTGCATATTACGATATATTAGAAGGTATTTTGATTGATACAGTTCAAATTACCATATATCATAAGGTATTTTCAATGATGCACTGCATATTACGTTGTATTATAAGGTATTTTCATTGATAGACTAGAATTACCATATATTCTAAGGTATTTTCAATGATACACTGCATATTACGTTTTATTATAAGCTATTTTCAATGATACACTGCATATTACGTTTTATTATAAGGTATTTTCAATGATACACTGCATATTACATTATATTATTAGGTATTTTCAATGATACACTAAAAAATTACGATATATTATAAGGTATTTTCATTGATAGACTAGAATTACCATATATTCTAAGGTATTTTCAATGATACACTGCATATTACGTTTTATTATAAGGTATTTTCAATGATTCACTGCATATTACGTTTTATTATAAGCTATTTTCAATGATACACTGCATATTACGTTATATCATAAGGTATTTTCAATGATACACTGCATATTACGTTGTATTATAAGGTATTTTCAATGATACACTGCATATTACGTTTTATTATAAGGTATTTTCAATGATACACTGCATATTACATTATATTATTAGGTATTTTCAATGATACACTAAAAAATCACGATATATTATAAGGTATTTTCGATGATACACTGCATATTACGATATATTAGAAGGTATTTTGATTGATACAGTTCAAATTACCATATATTATAAGGTATTTTCAATGATATACTTCATATTACGTTATACTATATGGTATTTTCAAAGATACACTGCATATTACGTTATATCATAAGGTATTTTCAATGATACACTGCATATTACGTTATATTATAAGGTATTTTCAATGATACACTGCATATTACGTTTTATTATAAGGTATTTTCAATGATACACTGCATATTACATTATATTATTAGGTATTTTCAATGATACACTAAAAAATTACGATATATTATAAGGTATTTTCGATGATACACTGCATATTACGATATATTAGAAGGTATTTTGATTGATACAGTTCAAATTACCATATATTATAAGGTATTTTCAATGATATACTGCATATTACGTTATATCATAATGTATCTTCAATGATACACTGCATATTACGTTATACTATATGGTATTTTCAATGATACACTACAAATTACGATATATTATAAGGTATTTTCAATGATACACTGCATATTACGTTGTATTATAAGGTATTTTCATTGATAGACTAGAATTACCATATATTCTAAGGTATTTTCAATGATACACTGCATATTACGTTTTATTATAAGCTATTTTCGATGATACACTGCATATTACGATATATTAGAAGGTATTTTGATTGATACAGTTCAAATTACCATATATTATAAGGTATTTTCAATGATATACTGCATATTACGTTATATCATAATGTATCTTCAATGATACACTGCATATTACGTTATATTATAAGATGTTTTCAATGATAAACTACTATATATTATAAGGTATTTTCAATGATGCACTGCATATTACGTTATACTATATGGTATTTTCAATGATACACTACAAATTACGATATATTATAAGGTATTTTCAATGATACACTGCATATTACGTTGTATTATAAGGTATTTTCATTGATAGACTAGAATTACCATATATTCTAAGGTATTTTCAATGATACACTGCATATTACGTTTTATTATAAGCTATTTTCAATGATACACTGCATATTACGTTATATTATAAGGTATATTCAATGATACACTGCATATTACGTTATATTATAAGGAATTTTCAATGATGCACTGCATATTACGTTATATTATAAGGTATTTTCCATGATGCACTGCATATTACGTTATACTATATGGTATTTTCAATGATACACTACAAATTACGATATATTATAAGGTATTTTCAATGATACACTGCATATTACGTTGTATTATAAGGTTTTTTCATTGATAGACTAGAATTACCATATATTCTAAGGTATTTTCAATGATACACTGCATATTACGTTTTATTATAAGGTATTTTCAATGATTCACTGCATATTACGTTTTATTATAAGGTATTTTCAATGATACACTGCATATTACATTATATTATTAGGTATTTTCAATGATACACTAAAAAATTACGATATATTATAAGGTATTTTCGATGATACACTGCATATTACGATATATTAGAAGGTATTTTGATTGATACAGTTCAAATTACCATATATTATAAGGTATTTTCAATGATATACTGCATATTACGTTATATCATAATGTATCTTCAATGATACACTGCATATTACGTTATACTATATGGTATTTTCAATGATACACTACAAATTACGATATATTATAAGGTATTTTCAATGATACACTGCATATTACGTTGTATTATAAGGTATTTTCATTGCTAGACTAGAATTACCATATATTCTAAGGTATTTTCAATGATACACTGCATATTACGTTTTATTATAAGCTATTTTCGATGATACACTGCATATTACGATATATTAGAAGGTATTTTGATTGATACAGTTCAAATTACCATATATTATAAGGTATTTTCAATGATATACTGCATATTACGTTATATCATAATGTATCTTCAATGATACACTGCATATTACGTTATACTATATGGTATTTTCAATGATACACTACAAATTACGATATATTATAAGGTATTTTCAATGATACACTGCATATTACGTTGTATTATAAGGTATTTTCATTGATAGACTAGAATTACCATATATTCTAAGGTATTTTCAATGATACACTGCATATTACGTTTTATTATAAGCTATTTTCGATGATACACTGCATATTACGATATATTAGAAGGTATTTTGATTGATACAGTTCAAATTACCATATATTATAAGGTATTTTCAATGATATACTGCATATTACGATATATCATAATGTATCTTCAATGATACACTGCATATTACGTTATATTATAAGATGTTTTCAATGATAAACTACTATATATTATAAGGTATTTTCAATGATGCACTGCATATTACGTTATACTATATGGTATTTTCAATGATACACTACAAATTACGATATATTATAAGGTATTTTCAATGATACACTGCATATTACGTTGTATTAGAAGGTATTTTCATTGATAGACTAGAATTACCATATATTCTAAGGTATTTTCAATGATACACTGCATATTACGTTTTATTATAAGCTATTTTCAATGATACACTGCATATTACGTTATATTATAAGGTATATTCAATGATACACTGCATATTACGTTATATTATAAGGAATTTTCAATGATGCACTGCATATTACGTTATATTATAAGGTATTTTCCATGATGCACTGCATATTACGTTATACTATATGGTATTTTCAATGATACACTACAAATTACGATATATTATAAGGTATTTTCAATGATACACTGCATATTACGTTGTATTATAAGGTTTTTTCATTGATAGACTAGAATTACCATATATTCTAAGGTATTTTCAATGATACACTGCATATTACGTTTTATTATAAGGTATTTTCAATGATTCACTGCATATTACGTTTTAGTATAAGCTATTTTCAATGATACACTGCATATTACGTTATATCATAAGGTATTTTCAATGATACACTGCATATTACGTTATATTATAAGGTATTTTCAATGATACACTGCATATTACGTTTTATTATAAGGTATTTTCAATGACACACTGCATATTACATTATATTATTAGGTATTTTCAATGATACACTAAAAAATTACGATATATTATAAGGTATTTTCGATGATACACTGCATATTACGATATATTAGAAGGTATTTTGATTGATACAGTTCAAATTACCATATATTATAAGGTATTTTCAATGATATACTGCATATTACGTTATACTATATGGTATTTTCAATGATACACTGCATATTACGTTATATCATAAGGTATTTTCAATGATACACTGCATATTACGTTATATTATAAGGTATTTTCAATGATACACTGCATATTACGTTTTATTATAAGGTATTTTCAATGATACACTGCATATTACATTATATTATTAGGTATTTTCAATGATACACTAAAAAATTACGATATATTATAAGGTATTTTCGATGATACACTGCATATTACGATATATTAGAAGGTATTTTCATTGATACAGTTCAAATTACCATATATTATAAGGTATTTTCAATGATATACTGCATATTACGTTATATCATAATGTATCTTCAATGATACACTGCATATTACGTTATATTATAAGATGTTTTCACTGATAAACTACTATATATTATACGGTATTTTCTGTGATGCACTGCATATTACGTTATAATATATGGTATTTTCAATGATACACTACAAATTACGATATATTATAAGGTATTTTCAATGATACACTGCATATTACGTTATATTATAAGGTATTTTCAATGATACACTGCATATTACGTTATATTATAAGGTATTTTCAATGATACACTGCATATTACGATATATTAGAAGGTATTTTGATTGATACAGTTCAAATTACCATATATCATAAGGTATTTTCAATGATGCACTGCATATTACGTTGTATTATAAGGTATTTTCATTGATACACTGCATATTACGTTTTATTATAAGGTATTTTCAATGATACACTGCATATTACATTATATTATTAGGTATTTTCAATGATACACTAAAAAATTACGATATATTATAAGGTATTTTCGATGATACACTGCATATTACGATATATTAGAAGGTATTTTGATTGATACAGTTCAAATTACCATATATTATAAGGTATTTTCAATGATATACTGCATATTACGTTATATCATAATGTATCTTCAATGATACACTGCATATTACGTTATACTATATGGTATTTTCAATGATACACTACAAATTACGATATATTATAAGGTATTTTCAATGATACACTGCATATTACGTTGTATTATAAGGTATTTTCATTGATAGACTAGAATTACCATATATTCGAAGGTATTTTCAATGATACACTGCATATTACGTTTTATTATAAGCTATTTTCGATGATACACTGCATATTACGATATATTAGAAGGTATTTTGATTGATACAGTTCAAATTACCATATATTATAAGGTATTTTCAATGATATACTGCATATTACGTTATATCATAATGTATCTTCAATGATACACTGCATATTACGTTATATTATAAGATGTTTTCAATGATAAACTACTATATATTATATGGTATTTTCAATGATGCACTGCATATTACGTTATACTATATGGTATTTTCAATGATACACTACAAATTACGATATATTATAAGGTATTTTCAATGATACACTGCATATTACGTTGTATTATAAGGTTTTTTCATTGATAGACTAGAATTACCATATATTCTAAGGTATTTTCAATGATACACTGCATATTACGTTTTATTATAAGGTATTTTCAATGATTCACTGCATATTACGTTTTATTATAAGCTATTTTCAATGATACACTGCATATTACGTTATATCATAAGGTATTTTCAATGATACACTGCATATTACGTTATATTATAAGGTATTTTCAATGATACACTGCATATTACGTTTTATTATAAGGTATTTTCAATGATACACAGCATATTACATTATATTATTAGGTATTTTCAATGATACACTAAAAAATTACGATATATTATAAGGTATTTTCGATGATACACTGCATATTACGATATATTAGAAGGTATTTTGATTGATACAGTTCAAATTACCATATATTATAAGGTATTTTCAATGATATACTGCATATTACGTTATACTATATGGTATTTTCAATGATACACTGCATATTACGTTATATCATAAGGTACTTTCAATGATACACTGCATATTACGTTATATTATAAGGTATTTTCAATGATGCACTGCATATTACGTTATACTATATGGTATTTTCAATGATACACTACAAATTACGATATATTATAAGGTATTTTCAATGATACACTGCATATGACGTTATATTATAAGGTTTTTTCAATGATACACTGCATATTACGTTATATTATGAGGTATTTTCGTTGATACATTACAAATTACCATATATTATAAGGTATTTTCAATGATACACTGCATATTACGTTATATTATATGGTATTTTCAATGATACACTGCATTTTACGATATATTAGAAGGTATTTTGATTGATACAGTTCAAATTACCATATATTATAAGGTATTTTCAATGATATACTGCACATTACCATATGTTATAAGGTATTTTCAATGATACACTGCATATTACATTATATCATAAGATATTTTCAATGATACACTGCATATTACGTTATATTATAAGGTATTTTCAATGATACACTGCATATGACGTTATATTATAAGATTTTTTCAATGATACACTGCATATTACGTTATATTATGAGGTATTTTCGTTGATACATTACAAATTACCATATATTATAAGGTATTTTCAATGATACACTGCATATTACGTTATATCATAAGGTACTTTCAATGATACACTGCATATTACGTTATATTATAAGGTATTTTCAATGATGCACTGCATATTACGTTATACTATATGGTATTTTCAATGATACACTACAAATTACGATATACTATAAGGTATTTTCAATGATACACTGCATATGACGTTATATTATAAGGTTTTTTCAATGATACACTGCATATTACATTATATTATTAGGTATTTTCAATGATACACTAAAAAATTACGATATATTATAAGGTATTTTCGATAATACACTGCATATTACGATATATTAGAAGGTATTTTGATTGATACAGTTCAAATTACCATATATTATAAGGTATTTTCAATGATATACTGCATATTACGTTATATCATAATGTATCTTCAATGATACACTGCATATTACGTTATACTATATGGTATTTTCAATGATACACTACAAATTACGATATATTATAAGGTATTTTCAATGATACACTGCATATTACGTTGTATTATAAGGTATTTTCATTGATAGACTAGAATTACCATATATTCTAAGGTATTTTCAATGATACACTGCATATTACGTTTTATTATAAGGTATTTTCGATGATACACTGCATATTACGATATATTAGAAGGTATTTTGATTGATACAGTTCAAATTACCATATATTATAAGGTATTTTCAATGATATACTGCATATTACGTTATATCATAATGTATCTTCAATGATACACTGCATATTACGTTATATTATAAGATGTTTTCAATGATAAACTACTATATATTATAAGGTATTTTCAATGATGCACTGCATATTACGTTATACTATATGGTATTTTCAATGATACACTACAAATTACGATATATTATAAGGTATTTTCAATGATACACTGCATATTACGTTGTATTATAAGGTATTTTCATTGATAGACTAGAATTACCATATATTCTAAGGTATTTTCAATGATACACTGCATATTACGTTTTATTATAAGCTATTTTCAATGATACACTGCATATTACGTTATATTATAAGGTATATTCAATGATACACTGCATATTACGTTATATTATAAGGAATTTTCAATGATGCACTGCATATTACGTTATATTATAAGGTATTTTCCATGATGCACTGCATATTACGTTATACTATATGGTATTTTCAATGATACACTACAAATTACGATATATTATAAGGTATTTTCAATGATACACTGCATATTACGTTGTATTATAAGGTTTTTTCATTGATAGACTAGAATTACCATATATTCTAAGGTATTTTCAATGATACACTGCATATTACGTTTTATTATAAGGTATTTTCAATGATTCACTGCATATTACGTTTTATTATAAGCTATTTTCGATGATACACTGCATATTACGATATATTAGAAGGTATTTTGATTGATACAGTTCAAATTACCATATATTATAAGGTATTTTCAATGATATACTGCATATTACGTTATATCATAATGTATCTTCAATGATACACTGCATATTACGTTATATTATAAGATGTTTTCAATGATAAACTACTATATATTATAAGGTATTTTCAATGATGCACTGCATATTACGTTATACTATATGGTATTTTCAATGATACACTACAAATTACGATATATTATAAGGTATTTTCAATGATACACTGCATATTACGTTGTATTATAAGGTATTTTCATTGATAGACTAGAATTACCATATATTCTAAGGTATTTTCAATGATACACTGCATATTACGTTTTATTATAAGCTATTTTCAATGATACACTGCATATTACGTTATATTATAAGGTATATTCAATGATACACTGCATATTACGTTATATTATAAGGAATTTTCAATGATGCACTGCATATTACGTTATATTATAAGGTATTTTCCATGATGCACTGCATATTACGTTATACTATATGGTATTTTCAATGATACACTACAAATTACGATATATTATAAGGTATTTTCAATGATACACTGCATATTACGTTGTATTATAAGGTTTTTTCATTGATAGACTAGAATTACCATATATTCTAAGGTATTTTCAATGATACACTGCATATTACGTTTTATTATAAGGTATTTTCAATGATTCACTGCATATTACGTTTTATTATAAGGTATTTTCAATGATACACTGCATATTACATTATATTATTAGGTATTTTCAATGATACACTAAAAAATTACGATATATTATAAGGTATTTTCGATGATACACTGCATATTACGATATATTAGAAGGTATTTTGATTGATACAGTTCAAATTACCATATATTATAAGGTATTTTCAATGATATACTGCATATTACGTTATATCATAATGTATCTTCAATGATACACTGCATATTACGTTATACTATATGGTATTTTCAATGATACACTACAAATTACGATATATTATAAGGTATTTTCAATGATACACTGCATATTACGTTGTATTATAAGGTATTTTCATTGATAGACTAGAATTACCATATATTCTAAGGTATTTTCAATGATACACTGCATATTACGTTTTATTATAAGCTATTTTCGATGATACACTGCATATTACGATATATTAGAAGGTATTTTGATTGATACAGTTCAAATTACCATATATTATAAGGTATTTTCAATGATATACTGCATATTACGTTATATCATAATGTATCTTCAATGATACACTGCATATTACGTTATATTATAAGATGTTTTCAATGATAAACTACTATATATTATAAGGTATTTTCAATGATGCACTGCATATTACGTTATACTATATGGTATTTTCAATGATACACTACAAATTACGATATATTATAAGGTATTTTCAATGATACACTGCATATTACGTTGTATTATAAGGTATTTTCATTGATAGACTAGAATTACCATATATTCTAAGGTATTTTCAATGATACACTGCATATTACGTTTTATTATAAGCTATTTTCAATGATACACTGCATATTACGTTATATTATAAGGTATATTCAATGATACACTGCATATTACGTTATATTATAAGGAATTTTCAATGATGCACTGCATATTACGTTATATTATAAGGTATTTTCCATGATGCACTGCATATTACGTTATACTATATGGTATTTTCAATGATACACTACAAATTACGATATATTATAAGGTATTTTCAATGATACACTGCATATTACGTTGTATTATAAGGTTTTTTCATTGATAGACTAGAATTACCATATATTCTAAGGTATTTTCAATGATACACTGCATATTACGTTTTATTATAAGGTATTTTCAATGATTCACTGCATATTACGTTTTATTATAAGCTATTTTCAATGATACACTGCATATTACGTTATATCATAAGGTATTTTCAATGATACACTGCATATTACGTTATATTATAAGGTATTTTCAATGATACACTGCATATTACGTTTTATTATAAGGTATTTTCAATGATACACTGCATATTACATTATATTATTAGGTATTTTCAATGATACACTAAAAAATTACGATATATTATAAGGTATTTTCGATGATACACTGCATATTACGATATATTAGAAGGTATTTTGATTGATACAGTTCAAATTACCATATATTATAAGGTATTTTCAATGATATACTGCATATTACGTTATACTATATGGTATTTTCAATGATACACTGCATATTACGTTATATCATAAGGTATTTTCAATGATACACTGCATATTACGTTATATTATAAGGTATTTTCAATGATACACTGCATATTACGTTTTATTATAAGGTATTTTCAATGATACACTGCATATTACATTATATTATTAGGTATTTTCAATGATACACTAAAAAATTACGATATATTATAAGGTATTTTCGATGATACACTGCATATTACGATATATTAGAAGGTATTTTCATTGATACAGTTCAAATTACCATATATTATAAGGTATTTTCAATGATATACTGCATATTACGTTATATCATAATGTATCTTCAATGATACACTGCATATTACGTTATATTATAAGATGTTTTCACTGATAAACTACTATATATTATACGGTATTTTCTGTGATGCACTGCATATTACGTTATAATATATGGTATTTTCAATGATACACTACAAATTACGATATATTATAAGGTATTTTCAATGATACACTGCATATTACGTTATATTATAAGGTATTTTCAATGATACACTGCATATTACGTTATATTATAAGGTATTTTCAATGATACACTGCATATTACGATATATTAGAAGGTATTTTGATTGATACAGTTCAAATTACCATATATCATAAGGTATTTTCAATGATGCACTGCATATTACGTTGTATTATAAGGTATTTTCATTGATACACTGCATATTACGTTTTATTATAAGGTATTTTCAATGATACACTGCATATTACATTATATTATTAGGTATTTTCAATGATACACTAAAAAATTACGATATATTATAAGGTATTTTCGATGATACACTGCATATTACGATATATTAGAAGGTATTTTGATTGATACAGTTCAAATTACCATATATTATAAGGTATTTTCAATGATATACTGCATATTACGTTATATCATAATGTATCTTCAATGATACACTGCATATTACGTTATACTATATGGTATTTTCAATGATACACTACAAATTACGATATATTATAAGGTATTTTCAATGATACACTGCATATTACGTTGTATTATAAGGTATTTTCATTGATAGACTAGAATTACCATATATTCGAAGGTATTTTCAATGATACACTGCATATTACGTTTTATTATAAGCTATTTTCGATGATACACTGCATATTACGATATATTAGAAGGTATTTTGATTGATACAGTTCAAATTACCATATATTATAAGGTATTTTCAATGATATACTGCATATTACGTTATATCATAATGTATCTTCAATGATACACTGCATATTACGTTATATTATAAGATGTTTTCAATGATAAACTACTATATATTATATGGTATTTTCAATGATGCACTGCATATTACGTTATACTATATGGTATTTTCAATGATACACTACAAATTACGATATATTATAAAGTATTTTCAATGATACACTGCATATTACGTTGTATTATAAGGTTTTTTCATTGATAGACTAGAATTACCATATATTCTAAGGTATTTTCAATGATACACTGCATATTACGTTTTATTATAAGGTATTTTCAATGATTCACTGCATATTACGTTTTATTATAAGCTATTTTCAATGATACACTGCATATTACGTTATATCATAAGGTATTTTCAATGATACACTGCATATTACGTTATATTATAAGGTATTTTCAATGATACACTGCATATTACGTTTTATTATAAGGTATTTTCAATGATACACAGCATATTACATTATATTATTAGGTATTTTCAATGATACACTAAAAAATTACGATATATTATAAGGTATTTTCGATGATACACTGCATATTACGATATATTAGAAGGTATTTTGATTGATACAGTTCAAATTACCATATATTATAAGGTATTTTCAATGATATACTGCATATTACGTTATACTATATGGTATTTTCAATGATACACTGCATATTACGTTATATCATAAGGTACTTTCAATGATACACTGCATATTACGTTATATTATAAGGTATTTTCAATGATGCACTGCATATTACGTTATACTATATGGTATTTTCAATGATACACTACAAATTACGATATATTATAAGGTATTTTCAATGATACACTGCATATGACGTTATATTATAAGGTTTTTTCAATGATACACTGCATATTACGTTATATTATGAGGTATTTTCGTTGATACATTACAAATTACCATATATTATAAGGTATTTTCAATGATACACTGCATATTACGTTATATTATATGGTATTTTCAATGATACACTGCATTTTACGATATATTAGAAGGTATTTTGATTGATACAGTTCAAATTACCATATATTATAAGGTATTTTCAATGATATACTGCACATTACCATATGTTATAAGGTATTTTCAATGATACACTGCATATTACATTATATCATAAGATATTTTCAATGATACACTGCATATTACGTTATATTATAAGGTATTTTCAATGATACACTGCATATGACGTTATATTATAAGATTTTTTCAATGATACACTGCATATTACGTTATATTATGAGGTATTTTCGTTGATACATTACAAATTACCATATATTATAAGGTATTTTCAATGATACACTGCATATTACGTTATATCATAAGGTACTTTCAATGATACACTGCATATTACGTTATATTATAAGGTATTTTCAATGATGCACTGCATATTACGTTATACTATATGGTATTTTCAATGATACACTACAAATTACGATATACTATAAGGTATTTTCAATGATACACTGCATATGACGTTATATTATAAGGTTTTTTCAATGATACACTGCATAATACGTTATATTATGAGGTATTTTCGTTGATACATTACAAATTACCATATATTATAAGGTATTTTCAATGATACACTGCATATTACGTTATATCATAAGGTACTTTCAATGATACACTGCATATTACGTTTTATTATAAGGTATTTTCAATGATACACTGCATATTACGTTATATTATAAGGTATTTTCAATGATGCACTGCATATTACGTTATACTATATGGTATTTTCAATGATACACTACAAATTACGATATATTATAAGGTATTTTCAATGATACACGGCATATTACGTTATATTATATGGTATTTTCAATGATACACTGCATATTACGTTATATTATATGGTATTTTCAATGATACACTGCATATTACGTTATATTATAAAGTATTTGCAATGATAAACTATATATTACGATATATTATATGGTATTTTCAATGATACACTGCATATTACGTTATATTATAAGGTATTTTCAATGATGCACTGCATATTACGTTATACTATATGGTATTTTCAATGATACACTACAAATTACGATATATTATAAGGTATTTTCAATGATACACTGCATATTACGTTGTATTATAAGGTTTTTTCATTGATAGACTAGAATTACCATATATTCTAAGGTATTTTCAATGATACACTTCATATTACGTTTTATTATAAGGTATTTTCAATGATACACTGCATATTACGTTATATTATATGGTATTTTCAATGATACACTGCATATTACGTTATATTATAAGGTATTTTCATTGATACACTACAAATTACCATATGTTATAAGGTATTTTCAATGATACACTGCATATTACATTATATCATAAGATATTTTCAATGATACACTGCATATTACGTTATATTATAAGGTATTTTCAATGATTCACTGCATATTACGTTTTATTATAAGCTATTTTCAATGATACACTGCATATTACGTTATATCATAAGGTATTTTCAATGATACACTGCATATTACGTTATATCATAAGGTACTTTCAATGATACACTGCATATTACGTTTTATTATAAGGTATTTTCAATGATACACTGCATATTACGTTATATTATAAGGTATTTTCAATGATGCACTGCATATTACGTTATACTATATGGTATTTTCAATGATACACTACAAATTACGATATATTATAAGGTATTTTCAATGATACACGGCATATTACGTTATATTATATGGTATTTTCAATGATACACTGCATATTACGTTATATTATAACGTATTTTCAATGATAAACTACATATTACGATATATTATATGGTATTTTCAATGATACACTGCATATTACCTTATATTATATGGTATTTTCAATGATACACTGCATATTACGTTATATTATAAAGTATTTTCAATGATAAACTATATATTACGATATATTATATGGTATTTTCAATGATACACTGCATATTACGTTATATTATATGGTATTATCAATGATACACTGCATATTACGTTATATTATAAAGTATTTGCAATGATAAACTATATATTACGATATATTATATGGTATTTTCAATGATACACTGCATATTACGTTATATTATAAGGTATTTTCAATGATGCACTGCATATTACGTTATACTATATGGTATTTTCAATGATACACTACAAATTACGATATATTATAAGGTATTTTCAATGATACACTGCATATTACGTTGTATTATAAGGTTTTTTCATTGATAGACTAGAATTACCATATATTCTAAGGTATTTTCAATGATACACGGCATATTACGTTATATTATATGGTATTTTCAATGATACACTGCATATTACGTTATATTATAACGTATTTTCAATGATAAACTACATATTACGATATATTATATGGTATTTTCAATGATACACTGCATATTACCTTATATTATATGGTATTTTCAATGATACACTGCATATTACGTTATATTATAAAGTATTTTCAATGATAAACTATATATTACGATATATTATATGGTATTTTCAATGATACACTGCATATTACGTTATATTATATGGTATTTTCAATGATACACTGCATATTACGTTATATTATAAAGTATTTTCAATGATAAACTATATATTACGATATATTATATGGTATTTTCAATGATACACTGCATATTACGTTATATTATATGGTATTTTCAATGATACACTGCATATTACGTTATATTATAAAGTATTTGCAATGATAAACTATATATTACGATATATTATACGGTATTTTCAATGATACACTGCATATTACGTTATATTATAAGGTATTTTCAATGATGCACTGCATATTACGTTATACTATATGGTATTTTCAATGATACACTACAAATTACGATATATTATAAGGTATTTTCAATGATACACTGCATATTACATTGTATTATAAGGTTTTTTCATTGATAGACTAGAATTACCATATATTCTAAGGTATTTTCAATGATACACTTCATATTACGTTTTATTATAAGGTATTTTCAATGATACACTGCATATTACGTTATATTATATGGTATTTTCAATGATACACTGCATATTACGTTATATTATAAGGTATTTTCATTGATACACTACAAATTACCATATGTTATAAGGTATTTTCAATGATACACTGCATGTTACATTATATCATAAGATATTTTCAATGATACACTGCATATTACGTTATATTATAAGGTATTTTCAATGATACACTGCATATGACGTTATATTATAAGATTTTTTCAATGATACACTGCATATTACGTTATATTATGAGGTATTTTCGTTGATACATTACAAATTACCATATATTATAAGGTATTTTCAATGATACACTGCATATTACGTTATATCATAAGGTACTTTCAATGATACACTGCATATTACGTTTTATTATAAGGTATTTTCAATGATACACTGCATATTACGTTGTATTATAAGGCATTTTCATTGATAGACTAGAATTATCATATATTCTAAGGTATTTTCAATGATACACTGCATATTACGTTTTATTATAAGGTATTTTCAATGATACACTGCATATTACGTTATATTATAAGGTATTTTCAATGATACAATGCATATTACGTTATATTATAAGGTATTTTCAATGATTCACTGCATATTACGTTATACTATATGGTATTTTCAATGATACACTACAAATTACGATATATTATAAGGTATTTTCAATGATACACTGCATATTACGTTGTATTATAAGGTTTTTTCATTGATAGACTAGAATTACCATATATTCTAAGGTATTTTCAATGATACACTTCATATTACGTTTTATTATAAGGTATTTTCAATGATACACTGCATATTACGTTATATTATATGGTATTTTCAATGATACACTGCATATTACGTTATATTATAAGGTATTTTCATTGATACACTACAAATTACCATATGTTATAAGGTATTTTCAATGATACACTGCATATTACGTTTTATTATAAGGTATTTTCAATGATACACTGCATATTACGTTATATTATAAGGTATTTTCAATGATACAATGCATATTACGTTATATTATAAGGTATTTTCAATGATTCACTGCATATTACGTTATACTATATGGTATTTTCAATGATACACTACAAATTACGATATATTATAAGGTATTTTCGATGATACACTGCATTTTACGATATATTAGAAGGTATTTTGATTGATACAGTTCAAATTACCATATATTATAAGGTATTTTCAATGATATACTGCACATTACGTTGTATCATAAGGTATTTTCAATGATACACTGCATATTACGTTATATTATAAGATGTTTTCAATGATAAACTACTATATATTATAAGGTATTTTCAATGATGCACTGCATATTACGTTATACTATATGGTATTTTCAATGATACACTACAAATTACGATATATTATAAGGTATTTTCAATGATACACTGCATATTACGTTGTATTATAAGGTATTTTCATTGATAGACTAGAATTACCATATATTCTAAGGTATTTTCAATGATACACTGCATATTACGTTTTATTATAAGGTATTTTCAATGACACACTGCATATTACGTTATATTATAAGGTATTTTCAATGATACACTGCATATTACGTTGTATTATATGGTATTTTCAATGATACACTGCATATTACGTTATATTATAAGGTATTTTCATTGATACACTACAAATTACCATATGTTATAAGGTATTTTCAATGATACACTGCATATTACATTATATCATAAGATATTTTCAATGATACACTGCATATTACGTTATATTATAAGGTATTTTCAATGATACACTGCATATTACGTAATATTACAAGGTATTTTCAATGATACACTGCATATTTCGTTATATTATATGGTATTTTCAATGATGCACTGCATATTACGATATACTATATGGTATTTTCAATGATACACTACAAATTACGTTTTATTATAAGGTATTTTCAAAGATACACGGCATATTACGTTATATTATATGGTATTTTCAATGATACACTGCATTTTACGATATATTAGAAGGTATTTTGATTGATACAGTTCAAATTACCATATATTATAAGGTATTTTCAATGATATACTGCACATTACCATATGTTATAAGGTATTTTCAATGATACACTGCATATTACGTTATATCATAAGGTACTTTCAATGATACACTGCATATTACGTTTTATTATAAGGTATTTTCAATGATACACTGCATATTACGTTATATTATAAGGTATTTTCAATGATGCACTGCATATTACGTTATACTATATGGTATTTTCAATGATACACTACAAATTACGATATATTATAAGGTATTTTCAATGATACACGGCATATTACGTTATATTATATGGTATTTTCAATGATACACTGCATATTACGTTATATTATAACGTATTTTCAATGATAAACTACATATTACGATATATTATATGGTATTTTCAATGATACACTGCATATTACCTTATATTATATGGTATTTTCAATGATACACTGCATATTACGTTATATTATAAAGTATTTTCAATGATAAACTATATATTACGATATATTATATGGTATTTTCAATGATACACTGCATATTACGTTATATTATATGGTATTTTCAATGATACACTGCATATTACGTTATATTATAAAGTATTTTCAATGATAAACTATATATTACGATATATTATATGGTATTTTCAATGATACACTGCATATTACGTTATATTATATGGTATTTTCAATGATACACTGCATATTACGTTATATTATAAAGTATTTGCAATGATAAACTATATATTACGATATATTATACGGTATTTTCAATGATACACTGCATATTACGTTATATTATAAGGTATTTTCAATGATGCACTGCATATTACGTTATACTATATGGTATTTTCAATGATACACTACAAATTACTATATATTATAAGGTATTTTCAATGATACACTGCATATTACATTGTATTATAAGGTTTTTTCATTGATAGACTAGAATTACCATATATTCTAAGGTATTTTCAATGATACACTTCATATTACGTTTTATTATAAGGTATTTTCAATGATACACTGCATATTACGTTTTATTATAAGGTATTTTCAATGATACACTGCATATTACGTTGTATTATAAGGCATTTTCATTGATAGACTAGAATTATCATATATTCTAAGGTATTTTCAATGATACACTGCATATTACGTTTTATTATAAGGTATTTTCAATGATACACTGCATATTACGTTATATTATAAGGTATTTTCAATGATACAATGCATATTACGTTATATTATAAGGTATTTTCAATGATTCACTGCATATTACGTTATACTATATGGTATTTTCAATGATACACTACAAATTACGATATATTATAAGGTATTTTCAATGATACACTGCATATTACGTTGTATTATAAGGTTTTTTCATTGATAGACTAGAATTACCATATATTCTAAGGTATTTTCAATGATACACTTCATATTACGTTTTATTATAAGGTATTTTCAATGATACACTGCATATTACGTTATATTATATGGTATTTTCAATGATACACTGCATATTACGTTATATTATAAAGTATTTTCAATGATAAACTATATATTACGATATTATATGGTATTTTCAATGATACACTCGCATATTACGTTATATTATAAGGTATTTTCATTGATACACTACAAATTACCATATATTATAAGGTATTTTCAATGATACACTGCATATTACGTTATATTATAAGGTATTTTCATTGATACACTACAAATTACGATATATTTATAAGGTATTTTCAATGATACACTGCATATTACGTTATATTATAACGTATTTTCAATGATACACTACAAATTACGATATATTATAAGGTATTTTCGATGATACACTGCATTTTACGATATATTAGAAGGTATTTTGATTGATACAGTTCAAATTACCATATATTATAAGGTATTTTCAATGATATACTGCACATTACGTTGTATCATAAGGTATTTTCAATGATACACTGCATATTACGTTATATTATAAGATGTTTTCAATGATAAACTACTATATATTATAAGGTATTTTCAATGATGCACTGCATATTACGTTATACTATATGGTATTTTCAATGATACACTACAAATTACGATATATTATAAGGTATTTTCAATGATACACTGCATATTACGTTGTATTATAAGGTATTTTCATTGATAGACTAGAATTACCATATATTCTAAGGTATTTTCAATGATACACTGCATATTACGTTTTATTATAAGGTATTTTCAATGATACACTGCATATTACGTTATATTATAAGGTATTTTCAATGATACACTGCATATTACGTTATATTATAAGGTATTTTCAATGATGCACTGCATATTACGTTATTCTATATGGTATTTTCAATGATACACTACAAATTACGATATATTATAAGGTATTTTCAATTATACACTGCATATTACGTTATATTATAAGGTATTTTCAATGATGCACTGCATATTACGTTATACTATATGGTATTTTCAATGATACACTACAAATTACGATATATTATAAGGTATTTTCAATGATACACTGCATATTACGTTGTATTATAAGGTTTTTTCATTGATAGACTAGAATTACCATATATTCTAAGGTATTTCAATGATACACTTCATATTACGTTTTATTATAAGGTATTTTCAATGATACACTGCATATTACGTTATATTATATGGTATTTTCAATGATACACTGCATATTACGTTATATTATAAAGTATTTTCAATGATAAACTATATATTACGATATATTATATGGTATTTTCAATGATACACTCGCATATTACGTTATATTATAAGGTATTTTCATTGATACACTACAAATTACCATATATTATAAGGTATTTTCAATGATACACTGCATATTACGTTATATTATAAGGTATTTTCATTGATACACTACAAATTACGATATATTATAAGGTATTTTCAATGATACACTGCATATTACGTTATATTATAACGTATTTTCAATGATACACTACAAATTACGATATATTATAAGGTATTTTCGATGATACACTGCATTTTACGATATATTAGAAGGTATTTTGATTGATACAGTTCAAATTACCATATATTATAAGGTATTTTCAATGATATACTGCACATTACGTTGTATCATAAGGTATTTTCAATGATACACTGCATATTACGTTATATTATAAGATGTTTTCAATGATAAACTACTATATATTATAAGGTATTTTCAATGATGCACTGCATATTACGTTATACTATATGGTATTTTCAATGATACACTACAAATTACGATATATTATAAGGTATTTTCAATGATACACTGCATATTACGTTGTATTATAAGGTATTTTCATTGATAGACTAGAATTACCATATATTCTAAGGTATTTTCAATGATACACTGCATATTACGTTTTATTATAAGGTATTTTCAATGATACACTGCATATTACGTTATATTATAAGGTATTTTCAATGATACACTGCATATTACGTTATATTATAAGGTATTTTCAATGATGCACGGCATATTACGTTATACTATATGGTATTTTCAATGATACACTACAAATTACGATATATTATAAGGTATTTTCAATTATACACTGCATATTACGTTATATTATAAGGTATTTTCAATGATGCACTGCATATTACGTTATACTATATGGTATTTTCAATGATACACTACAAATTACGATATATTATAAGGTATTTTCAATGATACACTGCATATTACGTTGTATTATAAGGTATTTTCATTGATACACTAGAATTACCATATATTCTAAGGTATTTTCAATGATACACTGCATATTACGTTTT
>CAKAJI010001002.1:0-65219 GCA_916610255.1 Lasioglossum lativentre | reverse complement strand
TTGATAGACAAGAATTACCATATATTCTAAGGTATTTTCAATGATACACTGCATATTACGTTTTATTATAAGGTATTTTCAATGATACACTGCATATTACGTTTTATTATAAGGTATTTTCAATGATACACTGCATATTACGTTATATCATAAAGTATTTTCAATGATACACTGCATATTACGTTATATTATAAGATGTTTTCAATGATAAACTACTATATATTATAAGGTATTTTCAATGATGCACTGCATATTACGTTATACTATATGGTATTTTCAATGATACACTACAAATTACGATATATTATAAGGTATTTTCAATGATACACTGCATATTACGTTATATTATTAGGTATTTTCAATGATACACTAAAAAATTACGATATATTATAGGGTATTTTCAATGATACACTACAAATTACGATATATTATAAGGTATTTTCGATGATACACTGCATTTTACGATATATTAGAAGGTATTTTGATTGATACAGTTCAAATTACCATATATTATAAGGTATTTTCAATGATATACTGCACATTACGTTATATCATAAGGTATTTTCAATGATACACTGCATATTACGTTATATTATAAGATGTTTTCAATGATAAACTACTATATATTATAAGGTATTTTCAATGATGCACTGCATATTACGTTATACTATATGGTATTTTCAATGATACACTACAAATTACGATATATTATAAGGTATTTTCAATGATACACTGCATATTACGTTGTATTATAAGGTATTTTCATTGATAGACTAGAATTACCATATATTCTAAGGTATTTTCAATGATACACTGCATATTACGTTTTATTATAAGGTATTTTCAATGATACACTGCATATTACGTTATATCATAAAGTATTTTCAATGATAAACTACATATTACGATATATTATATGGTATTTTCAATGATACACTGCATATTACGTTATATTATAAGGTATTTTCATTGATACACTACAAATTACCATATATTATAAGGTATTTTCAATGATACACTGCATATTACATTATATCATAAGGTATTTTCAATGATACACAGCATATTACGTTTTATTATAAGGTATTTTCAATGATACACAGCATATTACGTTATATAATAAGGTATTTTCAATGATACACTGCATATTACGTTATATTATAAGGTATTTTCAATGATACACTGCATATTACGTTATATTATAAGGTATTTTCAATGATACACTGCATATTACGTTTTATTATAAGGTATTTTCAATGATACACGGCATATTACGTTATATTATATGGTATTTTCAATGATACACTGCATATTACGTTATATTATAAGGTATTTACAATGATACACTGCATATTACGTTATATCATAAGGTATTTTCAATGATACACTGCATATTACGTTGTATTATAAGGTATTTTCATTGATACACTACAAATTACCATATATTATAAGGTATTTTCAATGATACACTGCATATTACATTATATCATAAGGTATTTTCAATGATACACTGCATATTACGTTATATTATAAGGTATTTACAATGATACACTGCATATTACGTTGTATTATAAGGTATTTTCATTGATACACTACAAATTACCATATATTATAACGTATTTTCAATGATACACTGCATATTACATTATATCATAAGGTATTTTCAATGATACACTGCATATTACATTATATTATTAGGTATTTTCAATGATACACTAAAAAATTACGATATATTATAAGGTATTTTCGATGATACACTGCATATTACGATATATTAGAAGGTATTTTGATTGATACAGTTCAAATTACCATATATTATAAGGTATTTTCAATGATATACTGCATATTACGTTATATCATAATGTATCTTCAATGATACACTGCATATTACGTTATATTATAAGATGTTTTCAATGATAAACTACTATATATTATAAGGTATTTTCAATGATGCACTGCATATTACGTTATACTATATGGTATTTTCAATGATACACTACAAATTACGATATATTATAAGGTATTTTCAATGATACACTGCATATTACGTTGTATTATAAGGTATTTTCAATGATACACTGCATATTACGTTATATTATAAGGTATTTTCAATGATACACTGCATATTACGTTATATTATAAGGTATTTTCAATGATACACTGCATATTACGTTATATCATAAGGTATTTTCAATGATACACTGCATATTACGTAATATTACAAGGTATTTTCAATGATACACTGCATATTACGTTATATTATAAGGTATTTTCAATGATGCACTGCATATTACGTTATACTATATGGTATTTTCAATGATACACTACAAATTACGATATATTATAAGGTATTTTCAATGATACACTGCATATTACGTTGTATTATAAGGTATTTTCATTGATAGACTAGAATTACCATATATTATAAGGTATTATCAATGATACACTGCATATTACGTTATATTATATGGTATTTTCAATGATACACTGCATATTACGTTATATTATAAAGTATTTTCAATGATAAACTATATATTACGATATATTATATGGTATTTTCAATGATACACTGCAAATGACGTTATATTATAAGATGTTTTCAATGATACACTGCATATTACGTTATATTATGAGGTATTTTCAATGATGCACTGCATATTACGTTATATCATAAAGTATTTTCAATGATACACTGCATATTACGTTATATTATAAGATGTTTTCAATGATAAACTACTATATATTATAAGGTATTTTCAATGATGCACTGCATATTACGTTATACTATATGGTATTTTCAATGATACACTACAAATTACGATATATTATAAGGTATTTTCAATGATACACTGCATATTACGTTGTATTATAAGGTATTTTCATTGATAGACAAGAATTACCATATATTCTAAGGTATTTTCAATGATACACTGCATATTACGTTTTATTATAAGGTATTTTCAATGATACACTGCATATTACGTTTTATTATAAGGTATTTTCAATGATACACTGCATATTACGTTATATCATAAAGTATTTTCAATGATACACTGCATATTACGTTATATTATAAGATGTTTTCAATGATAAACTACTATATATTATAAGGTATTTTCAATGATGCACTGCATATTACGTTATACTATATGGTATTTTCAATGATACACTACAAATTACGATATATTATAAGGTATTTTCAATGATACACTGCATATTACGTTATATTATTAGGTATTTTCAATGATACACTTAAAAATTACGATATATTATAGGGTATTTTCAATGATACACTACAAATTACGATATATTATAAGGTATTTTCGATGATACACTGCATTTTACGATATATTAGAAGGTATTTTGATTGATACAGTTCAAATTACCATATATTATAAGGTATTTTCAATGATATACTGCACATTACGTTATATCATAAGGTATTTTCAATGATACACTGCATATTACGTTATATTATAAGATGTTTTCAATGATAAACTACTATATATTATAAGGTATTTTCAATGATGCACTGCATATTACATGTTATTATGAGGTACTTTCAATGATACACTGCATATTACGTTATATTATAAGGTATTTTCAATGATACACTGCATATTACGTTATATTATAAGGCATTTTCAATGATACACTGCATATTACGTTATATTATAATGTATTTTCAATGATACACTGCATATTACGTTATATCATAAGGTATTTTCAATGATACACTGCATATTACGTTATATTATAAGGTATTTTCAATGATACAGTGCATATTACGTTATATTATAAGGTATTTTCAATGATGCACTGCATATTACGTTATACTATATGGTATTTTCAATGATACACTACAAATTACGATATATTATAAGGTATTTTCAATGATACACTGCATATTACGTTGTATTATAAGGTATTTTCATTGATAGACTAGAATTACCATATATTCTAAGGTATTTTCAATGATACACTGCATATTACGTTTTATTATAAGGTATTTTCAATGATACACTGCATATTACGTTATATCATAAAGTATTTTCAATGATAAACTACATATTACGATATATTATATGGTATTTTCAATGATACACTGCATATTACGTTATATTATAAGGTATTTTCATTGATACACTACAAATTACCATATATTATAAGGTATTTTCAATGATACACTGCATATTACATTATATCATAAGGTATTTTCAATGATACACAGCATATTACGTTTTATTATAAGGTATTTTCAATGATACACAGCATATTACGTTATATCATAAGGTATTTTCAATGATACACTGCATATTACGTTATATTATAAGGTATTTTCAATGATACACTGCATATTACGTTATATTATAAGGTATTTTCAATGATACACTGCATATTACGTTTTATTATAAGGTATTTTCAATGATACACGGCATATTACGTTATATTATATGGTATTTTCAATGATACACTGCATATTACGTTATATTATAAGGTATTTACAATGATACACTGCATATTACGTTATATCATAAGGTATTTTCAATGATACACTGCATATTACGTTGTATTATAAGGTATTTTCATTGATACACTACAAATTACCATATATTATAAGGTATTTTCAATGATACACTGCATATTACATTATATCATAAGGTATTTTCAATGATACACTGCATATTACGTTATATTATAAGGTATTTACAATGATACACTGCATATTACGTTGTATTATAAGGTATTTTCAATGATACACTGCATATTACGTTATATTATAAGGTATTTTCAATGATACACTGCATATTACGTTATATTATAAGGTATTTTCAATGATACACTGCATATTACGTTATATTATAAGGTATTTTCAATGATACACTGCATATTACGTAATATTACAAGGTATTTTCAATGATACACTGCATATTACGTAATATTACAAGGTATTTTCAATGATACACTGCATATTACGTTATATTATAAGGTATTTTCAATGATACACTGCATATTACGTTATACTATATGGTATTTTCAATGATACACTACAAATTACGATATATTATAAGGTATTTTCAATGATACACTGCATATTACGTTGTATTATAAGGTTTTTTCATTGATAGACTAGAATTACCATATATTATAAGGTATTATCAATGATACACTGCATATTACGTTATATTATATGGTATTTTCAATGATACACTGCATATTACGTTATATTATAAAGTATTTTCAATGATAAACTATATATTACGATATATTATATGGTATTTTCAATGATACACTGCAAATGACGTTATATTATAAGATGTTTTCAATGATACACTGCATATTACGTTATATTATGAGGTATTTTCAATGATGCACTGCATATTACGTTATATCATAAAGTATTTTCAATGATACACTGCATATTACGTTATATTATAAGATGTTTTCAATGATAAACTACTATATATTATAAGGTATTTTCAATGATGCACTGCATATTACGTTATACTATATGGTATTTTCAATGATACACTACAAATTACGATATATTATAAGGTATTTTCAATGATACACTGCATATTACGTTGTATTATAAGGTATTTTCATTGATAGACAAGAATTACCATATATTCTAAGGTATTTTCAATGATACACTGCATATTACGTTTTATTATAAGGTATTTTCAATGATACACTGCATATTACGTTTTATTATAAGGTATTTTCAATGATACACTGCATATTACGTTATATCATAAAGTATTTTCAATGATACACTGCATATTACGTTATATTATAAGATGTTTTCAATGATAAACTACTATATATTATAAGGTATTTTCAATGATGCACTGCATATTACGTTATACTATATGGTATTTTCAATGATACACTACAAATTACGATATATTATAAGGTATTTTCAATGATACACTGCATATTACGTTATATTATTAGGTATTTTCAATGATACTGTGACGTTCGTCACCACAGTCCGTCCTGCTCTTGCAAGCCCAGGCCGTTCCTGTGGTATATTTTCAAGGGGCCTGCCCCTCATTCATACGCCACTATTTCAAATCTCACAAGAATAAAGTTTCAAGGGACCGTTTCCCTATTGATACGGTCCGTTCCAGTCTAGTGAACCTACTACGTCGCAACCCCCACCAGAAGTCGAAATCATCGAGACAGCGGATCAAATCGATCATTAGTAGTCGACAGTCCGAACCGACAACACCATTCCTGCACCTGAATTATCTCACGAAATACGATAAGGACATAGTCTGAGAACAGAATTATTTCACGAAATACGATAAGGACATAGTCTGAGAACAGAATTATTTCACGAAATACGATAAGAACATAGTCTGAGAACTGAATTATTTCACGAAATACGATAAAGGACATAGTCTCAGAACAGAATTATTTCACGAAATACGATAAGGACATAGTCTCAGAACAGAATTATTTCACAAAATACGATAAAGGACTTAGACGCAGGAACGTCGATCCACCTCCAGTGATCCACTACCCCTTCCACTGGAACAACTTGACATGTGATTGGGACTACCCCCTTCCACCAACGTTGGACTATAAGGGAAGCAGCTGGACACCTACGAAGTCAGTTGAATTCAGGAATCAGTCGAAAGCAGTTGAATTCAGGAATCAGTCGAAAGCAGTTGAATTCAGGAATCAGTCGAAAGCAGTTGAATTCAGGAATCAGTCGAAAGCAGTTGAATTCAGGAATCAGTCGAAAGCAGTCGAAGTCGGAGTCAGTCGAAGTCAGGAGTCAGTCGAAGTCAGGAGTCAGTCGAAGTCAGGAGTCAGTCGAAGTCAGGAGTCAGTCGAAGTCAGGAGTCAGTCGAAGTCACGAGTCAGCTGAAGTCTGAAGTCAGAATTCTCCGGTGCACCATCCAGTGCAACGACTGTTCGCGTTCACTTTCCTCAATCCAACCTTTTAACCATTTACCTTCTTCCATCATTCTCGATGATGAAACCGAGAGCACTTTGAACTATTTGTAGTTCTGGAACTCAAACTGAGAGGATACACCACCTCCTTCCTAATCCCCTTATACGTCGATATTGCTGCGTGCGGACCAGCACAGAATAAATTCATTTGCGTGTGCGAACGTGCGTGTATCAAGAACCTTAGTCGTGAGAGGAGTCGCCAACCACTTTTTCACCCCTGTCATATACCTACACGTTCGAGCACGGCGGACTGGATCTAGCCTCTCGAGCTCCCCCACTACCACATTCCTGGCGGACTGGGTCCAGCCGTTTGTGCGTCCTTCAATTTCCCTCGAACTAGGCGGACTGGGTCTAGCCGTTCGAGTTCCCTCACCTACCACAATCTTGGCGGACTAGGTCTAGCCGTTTGTGAAGTCTCCAATTTTCCTCGAACTAGGCGGACTGGGTCCAGCCGTTCGACCTACCGTACCCACCCACAATCTTGGCGGACTTGGTCCAGCCGTTTGCGTGTGCGTACTCCAATTCACGGCCCAGGCGGACTAGGTCCAGCCGACCGGGGATCCCATCCCGACATTCTCTCTCTGACGACGGAACGACGTAACTCGTCCTACGTCGCAACGAACCGTAAACATCGAAATAAATTCGCACGCGTAAAAACGTAACGTCTTCGCGGACCCCGCGTGAGACGTAACAATACACTAAAAAATTACGATATATTATAGGGTATTTTCAATGATACACTACAAATTACGATATATTATAAGGTATTTTCGATGATACACTGCATTTTACGATATATTAGAAGGTATTTTGATTGATACAGTTCAAATTACCATATATTATAAGGTATTTTCATTGATACACTACAAATTACCATATATTATAAGGTATTTTCAATGATACACTGCATATTACGTTATATTATAAGGTATTTTCAATGATACACTGCATATTACATTATATTATTAGGTATTTTCAATGATACACTAAAAAATTACGATATATTATAAGGTATTTTCGATGATACACTGCATATTACGATATATTAGAAGGTATTTTGATTGATACAGTTCAAATTACCATATATTATAAGGTATTTTCAATGATATACTGCATATTACGTTATATCATAATGTATCTTCAATGATACACTGCATATTACGTTATATTATAAGATGTTTTCAATGATAAACTACTATATATTATAAGGTATTTTCAATGATGCACTGCATATTACGTTATACTATATGGTATTTTCAATGATACACTACAAATTACGATATATTATAAGATATTTTCAATGATACACTGCATATTACGTTGTATTATAAGGTATTTTCATTGATAGACTAGAATTACCATATATTCTAAGGTATTTTCAATGATACACTGCATATTACGTTATATTATAAGGTATTTTCAATGATACACTGCATATTACGTTATATTATAAGGTATTTTCAATGATACAGTGCATATTACGTTTTATTATAAGGTATTTTCAATGATACACTGCATATTACGTTGTATTATAAGGTATTTTCATTGATAGACTAGAATTACCATATATTCTAAGGTATTTTCAATGATACACTGCATATTACGTTGTATTATAAGGTATTTTCATTGATACACTACAAATTACCATATATTATAAGGTATTTTCAATGATACACTGCATATTACATTATATCATAAGGTATTTTCAATGATACACTGTATATTACGTTATATTATAAGGTATTTACAATGATACACTGCATATTACGTTGTATTATAAGGTATTTTCATTGATACACTACAAATTACCATATATTATAAGGTATTTTCAATGATACACTGCATATTACATTATATCATAAGGTATTGTCAATGATACACAGCATATTACGTTTTATTATAAGGTATTTTCAATGATACACTGCATATTACGTTATATCATAAGGTATTTTCAATGATACACTGCATATTACGTTATATTATAAGGTATTTTCAATGATACACTGCATATTACGTTATATTATAAGGTATTTTCAATGATACACTGCATATTACGTTTTATTATAAGGTATTTTCAATGATACACTGCATATTACATTATATTATTAGGTATTTTCAATGATACACTAAAAAATTACGATATATTATAAGGTATTTTCGATGATACACTGCATATTACGATATATTAGAAGGTATTTTGATTGATACAGTTCAAATTACCATATATTATAAGGTATTTTCAATGATATACTGCATATTACGTTATATCATAATGTATCTTAAAAGATACACTGCATATTACGTTATATTATAAGATGTTTTCAATGATAAACTACTATATATTATAAGGTATTTTCAATGATGCACTGCATATTACGTTATACTATATGGTATTTTCAATGATACACTACAAATTACGATATATTATAAGGTATTTTCAATGATACACTGCATATTACGTTGTATTATAAGGTTTTTTCATTGATAGACTAGAATTACCATATATTATAAGGTATTATCAATGATACACTGCATATTACGTTATATTATAAGGTATTTTCAATGATACACTGCATATTACGTTATATTATAAAGTATTTTCAATGATAAACTATATATTACGATATATTATATGGTATTTTCAATGATACACTGCAAATGACGTTATATTATAAGATGTTTTCAATGATACACTGCATATTACGTTATATTATGAGGTATTTTCAATGATGCACTGCATATTACGTTATATCATAAAGTATTTTCAATGATACACTGCATATTACGTTATATTATAAGATGTTTTCAATGATAAACTACTATATATTATAAGGTATTTTCAATGATGCACTGCATATTACGTTCTACTATATGGTATTTTCAATGATACACTACAAATTACGATATATTATAAGGTATTTTCAATGATACACTGCATATTACGTTGTATTATAAGGTATTTTCATTGATAGACAAGAATTACCATATATTCTAAGGTATTTTCAATGATACACTGCATATTACGTTTTATTATAAGGTATTTTCAATGATACACTGCATATTACGTTTTATTATAAGGTATTTTCAATGATACACTGCATATTACGTTATATCATAAAGTATTTTCAATGATACACTGCATATTACGTTATATTATAAGATGTTTTCAATGATAAACTACTATATATTATAAGGTATTTTCAATGATGCACTGCATATTACGTTATACTATATGGTATTTTCAATGATACACTACAAATTACGATATATTATAAGGTATTTTCAATGATACACTGCATATTACGTTATATTATTAGGTATTTTCAATGATACACTAAGAAATTACGATATATTATAGGGTATTTTCAATGATACACTACAAATTACGATATATTATAAGGTATTTTCGATGATACACTGCATTTTACGATATATTAGAAGGTATTTTGATTGATACAGTTCAAATTACCATATATTATAAGGTATTTTCAATGATATACTGCACATTACGTTATATCATAAGGTATTTTCAATGATACACTGCATATTACGTTATATTATAAGATGTTTTCAATGATAAACTACTATATATTATAAGGTATTTTCAATGATGCACTGCATATTACGTTATACTATATGGTATTTTCAATGATACACTACAAATTACGATATATTATAAGGTATTTTCAATGATACACTGCATATTACGTTGTATTATAAGGTATTTTCATTGATAGACTAGAATTACCTTATATTCTAAGGTATTTTCAATGATACACTGCATATTACATGTTATTATAAGGTACTTTCAATGATACACTGCATATTACGTTATATTATAAGGTATTTTCAATGATACACTGCATATTACGTTATATTATAAGGCATTTTCAATGATACACTGCATATTACGTTATATTATAAGGTATTTTCAATGATACACTGCATATTACGTTATATCATAAGGTATTTTCAATGATACACTGCATATTACGTAATATTACAAGGTATTTTCAATGATAAACTGCATATTACGTTATATTATAAGGTATTTTCAATGATACACTGCATATTACGTTATATTATAAGGTATTTTCAATGATGCACTGCATATTACGTTATACTATATGGTATTTTCAATGATACACTACAAATTACGATATATTATAAGGTATTTTCAATGATACACTGCATATTACGTTGTATTATAAGGTATTTTCATTGATAGACTAGAATTACCATATATTCTAAGGTATTTTCAATGATACACTGCATATTACGTTTTATTATAAGGTATTTTCAATGATACACTGCATATTACGTTATATCATAAAGTATTTTCAATGATAAACTACATATTACGATATATTATATGGTATTTTCAATGATACACTGCATATTACGTTATATTATAAGGTATTTTCATTGATACACTACAAATTACCATATATCATAAGGTATTTTCAATGATACACAGCATATTACGTTTTATTATAAGGTATTTTCAATGATACACAGCATATTACGTTATATCATAAGGTATTTTCAATGATACACTGCATATTACGTTATATTATAAGGTATTTTCAATGATACACTGCATATTACGTTATATTATAAGGTATTTTCAATGATACACTGCATATTACGTTTTATTATAAGGTATTTTCAATGATACACGGCATATTACGTTATATTATATGGTATTTTCAATGATACACTGCATATTACGTTATATTATTAGGTATTTTCAATGATACACTAAAAAATTACGATATATTATAGGGTATTTTCAATGATACACTACAAATTACGATATATTATAAGGTATTTTCGATGATACACTGCATTTTACGATATATTAGAAGGTATTTTGATTGATACAGTTCAAATTACCATATATTATAAGGTATTTTCAATGATATACTGCACATTACGTTATATCATAAGGTATTTTCAATGATACACTGCATATTACGTTATATTATAAGATGTTTTCAATGATAAACTACTATATATTATAAGGTATTTTCAATGATGCACTGCATATTACGTTATACTATATGGTATTTTCAATGACACACTACAAATTACGATATATTATAAGGTATTTTCAATGATACACTGCATATTACGTTGTATTATAAGGTATTTTCATTGATAGACTAGAATTACCTTATATTCTAAGGTATTTTCAATGATACACTGCATATTACATGTTATTATAAGGTACTTTCAATGATACACTGCATATTACGTTATATTATAAGGTATTTTCAATGATACACTGCATATTACGTTATATTATAAGGCATTTTCAATGATACACTGCATATTACGTTATATTATAAGGTATTTTCAATGATACACTGCATATTACGTTATATCATAAGGTATTTTCAATGATACACTGCATATTACGTAATATTACAAGGTATTTTCAATGATAAACTGCATATTACGTTATATTATAAGGTATTTTCAATGATACACTGCATATTACGTTATATTATAAGGTATTTTCAATGATGCACTGCATATTACGTTATACTATATGGTATTTTCAATGATACACTACAAATTACGATATATTATAAGGTATTTTCAATGATACACTGCATATTACGTTGTATAATAAGGTATTTTCATTGATAGACTAGAATTACCATATATTCTAAGGTATTTTCAATGATACACTGCATATTACGTTATATTATAAGGTATTTTCAATGATACACTGCATATTACGTTATATTATAAAGTATTTTCAATGATAAACTACATATTACGATATATTATATGGTATTTTCAATGATACACTGCATATTACGTTATATTATAAGGTATTTTCATTGATACACTACAAATTACCATATATTATAAGGTATTTTCAATGATACACTGCATATTACATTATATCATAAGGTATTTTCAATGATACACAGCATATTACGTTTTATTATAAGGTATTTTCAATGATACACAGCATATTACGTTATATCATAAGGTATTTTCAATGATACACTGCATATTACGTTATATTATAAGGTATTTTCAATGATACACTGCATATTACGTTATATTATAAGGTATTTTCAATGATACACTGCATATTACGTTTTATTATAAGGTATTTTCAATGATACACGGCATATTACGTTATATTATATGGTATTTTCAATGATACACTGCATATTACGTTATATTATTAGGTATTTTCAATGATACACTAAAAAATTACGATATATTATAGGGTATTTTCAATGATACACTACAAATTACGATATATTATAAGGTATTTTCGATGATACACTGCATATTACGTTATATTATAAGGTATTTTCATTGATACACTACAAATTACCATATATTATAAGGTATTTTCAATGATACACTGCATATTACATTATATCATAAGGTATTTTCAATGATACACAGCATATTACGTTTTATTATAAGGTATTTTCAATGATACACAGCATATTACGTTATATCATAAGGTATTTTCAATGATACACTGCATATTACGTTATATTATAAGGTATTTTCAATGATACACTGCATATTACGTTATATTATAAGGTATTTTCAATGATACACTGCATATTACGTTTTATTATAAGGTATTTTCAATGATACACGGCATATTACGTTATATTATATGGTATTTTCAATGATACACTGCATATTACGTTATATTATAAGGTATTTACAATGATACACTGCATATTACGTTATATCATAAGGTATTTTCATTGATACACTACAAATTACCATATATTATAAGGTATTTTCAATGATACACTGCATATTACATTATATCATAAGGTATTTTCAATGATACACTGCATATTACATTATATTATTAGGTATTTTCAATGATACACTAAAAAATTACGATATATTATAAGGTATTTTCGATGATACACTGCATATTACGATATATTAGAAGGTATTTTGATTGATACAGTTCAAATTACCATATATTATAAGGTATTTTCAATGATATACTGCATATTACGTTATATCATAATGTATCTTCAATGATACACTGCATATTACGTTATATTATAAGATGTTGTCAATGATAAACTACTATATATTATAAGGTATTTTCAATGATGCACTGCATATTACGTTATACTATATGGTATTTTCAATGATACACTACAAATTACGATATATTATAAGATATTTTCAATGATACACTGCATATTACGTTGTATTATAAGGTATTTTCATTGATAGACTAGAATTACCATATATTCTAAGGTATTTTAAATGATACACTGCATATTACGTTATATTATAAGGTATTTTCAATGATACACTGCATATTACGTTATATTATAAGGTATTTTCAATGATACAGTGCATATTACGTTTTATTATAAGGTATTTTCAATGATACACTGCATATTACGTTGTATTATAAGGTATTTTCATTGATAGACAAGAATTACCATATATTCTAAGGTATTTTCAATGATACACTGCATATTACATGCTATTATAAGGTATTTTCATTGATACACTACAAATTACCATATATTATAAGGTATTTTCAATGATACACTGCATATTACATTATATCATAAGGTATTTTCAATGATACACTGTATATTACGTTATATTATAAGGTATTTACAATGATACACTGCATATTACGTTGTATTATAAGGTATTTTCATTGATACACTACAAATTACCATATATTATAAGGTATTTTCAATGATACACTGCATATTACATTATATCATAAGGTATTGTCAATGATACACAGCATATTACGTTTTATTATAAGGTATTTTCAATGATACACTGCATATTACGTTATATCATAAGGTATTTTCAATGATACACTGCATATTACGTTATATTATAAGGTATTTTCAATGATACACTGCATATTACGTTATATTATAAGGTATTTTCAATGATACACTGCATATTACGTTTTATTATAAGGTATTTTCAATGATACACTGCATATTACATTATATTATTAGGTATTTTCAATGATACACTAAAAAATTACGATATATTATAAGGTATTTTCGATGATACACTGCATATTACGATATATTAGAAGGTATTTTGATATATACAGTTCAAATTACCATATATTATAAGGTATTTTCAATGATATACTGCATATTACGTTATATCATAATGTATCTTAAAAGATACACTGCATATTACGTTATATTATAAGATGTTTTCAATGATAAACTACTATATATTATAAGGTATTTTCAATGATGCACTGCATATTACGTTATACTATATGGTATTTTCAATGATACACTACAAATTACGATATATTATAAGGTATTTTCAATGATACACTGCATATTACGTTATATTATACGGTATTTTCAATGATACAGTGCATATTACGTTTTATTATAAGGTATTTTCAATGATACACTGCATATTACGTTGTATTATAAGGTATTTTCAATGATACACTACAAATTACGATATATTATAAGATATTTTCAATGATACACTGCATATTACATTATATTATTAGGTATTTTCAATGATACACTAAAAAATTACGATATATTATAAGGTATTTTCGATGATACACTGCATATTACGATATATTAGAAGGTATTTTGATTGATACAGTTCAAATTACCATATATTATAAGGTATTTTCAATGATATACTGCATATTACGTTATATCATAATGTATCTTCAATGATACACTGCATATTACGTTATATTATAAGATGTTTTCAATGATAAACTACTATATATTATAAGGTATTTTCAATGATGCACTGCATATTACGTTATACTATATGGTATTTTCAATGATACACTACAAATTACGATATATTATAAGGTATTTTCAATGATACACTGCATATTACGTTGTATTATAAGGTATTTTCAATGATACACTGCATATTACGTTATATTATAAGGTATTTTCAATGATACACTGCATATTACGTTATATTATAAGATATTTTCAATGATACACTGCATATTACGTTATATCATAAGGTATTTTCAATGATACACTGCATATTACGTAATATTACAAGGTATTTTCAATGATACACTGCATATTACGTTATATTATAAGGTATTTTCAATGATGCACTGCATATTACGTTATACTATATGGTATTTTCAATGATACACTACAAATTACGATATATTATAAGATATTTTCAATGATACACTGCATATTACGTTGTATTATAAGGTATTTTCATTGATAGACTAGAATTACCATATATTCTAAGGTATTTTCAATGATACACTGCATATTACGTTATATTATAAGGTATTTTCAATGATACACTGCATATTACGTTATATTATAAGGTATTTTCAATGATACACTGCATATTACGTTTTATTATAAGGTATTTTCAATGATACACTGCATATTACGTTGTATTATAAGGTATTTTCATTGATAGACTAGAATTACCATATATTCTAAGGTATTTTCAATGATACACTGCATATTACGTTGTATTATAAGGTATTTTCATTGATACACTACAAATTACCATATATTATAAGGTATTTTCAATGATACACTGCATATTACATTATATCATAAGGTATTTTCAATGATACACTGCATATTACGTTATATTATAAGGTATTTACAATGATACACTGCATATTACGTTGTATTATAAGGTATTTTCATTGATACACTACAAATTACCATATATTATAAGGTATTTTCAATGATACACTGCATATTACATTATATCATAAGGTATTGTCAATGATACACAGCATATTACGTTTTATTATAAGGTATTTTCAATGATACACTGCATATTACGTTATATCATAAGGTATTTTCAATGATACACTGCATATTACGTTATATTATAAGGTATTTTCAATGATACACTGCATATTACGTTATATTATAAGGTATTTTCAATGATACACTGCATATTACGTTTTATTATAAGGTATTTTCAATGATACACTGCATATTACATTATATTATTAGGTATTTTCAATGATACACTAAAAAATTACGATATATTATAAGGTATTTTCGATGATACACTGCACATTACGATATATTAGAAGGTATTTTGATTGATACAGTTCAAATTACCATATATTATAAGGTATTTTCAATGATATACTGCATATTACGTTATATCATAATGTATCTTAAAAGATACACTGCATATTACGTTATATTATAAGATGTTTTCAATGATAAACTACTATATATTATAAGGTATTTTCAATGATGCACTGCATATTACGTTATACTATATGGTATTTTCAATGATACACTACAAATTACGATATATTATAAGGTATTTTCAATGATACACTGTATATTACGTTGTATTATAAGGTATTTTCATTGATAGACTAGAATTACCATATATTCTAAGGTATTTTCAATGATACACTGCATATTACGTTATATTATAAGGTATTTTCAATGATACACTGCATATTACGTTATATTATACGGTATTTTCAATGATACAGTGCATATTACGTTTTATTATAAGGTATTTTCAATGATACACTGCATATTACGTTATATTATAAGATGTTTTCAATGATAAACTACTATATATTATAAGGTATTTTCAATGATGCACTGCATATTACGTTATACTATATGGTATTTTCAATGATACACTACAAATTACGATATATTATAAGGTATTTTCAATGATACACTGCATATTACGTTGTATTATAAGGTATTTTCAATGATACACTGCATATTACGTTATATTATAATGTATTTTCAATGATACACTGCATATTAGGTTATATTAAAAGGTATTTTCAATGATACACTGCATATTACGTTATATCATAAGGTATTTTCAATGATACACTGCATATTACGTAATATTACAAGGTATTTTCAATGATACACTGCATATTACGTTATATTATAAGGTATTTTCAATGATGCACTGCATATTACGTTATACTATATGGTATTTTCAATGATACACTACAAATTACGATATATTATAAGGTATTTTCAATGATACACTGCATATTACGTTGTATTATAAGGTTTTTTCATTGATAGACTAGAATTACCATATATTATAAGGTATTTTCAATGATACACTGCATATTACGTTATATTATAAGGTATTTTCAATGATACACTGCAAATGACGTTATATTATAAGATGTTTTCAATGATACACTGCATATTACGTTATATTATGAGGTATTTTCAATGATGCACTGCATATTACGTTATATCATAAAGTATTTTCAATGATACACTGCATATTACGTTATATTATAAGATGTTTTCAATGATAAACTACTATATATTATAAGGTATTTTCAATGATGCACTGCATATTACGTTATACTATATGGTATTTTCAATGATACACTACAAATTACGATATATTATAAGGTATTTTCAATGATACACTGCATATTACGTTGTATTATAAGGTATTTTCATTGATAGACAAGAATTACCATATATTCTAAGGTATTTTCAATGATACACTGCATATTACGTTTTATTATAAGGTATTTTCAATGATACACTGCATATTACGTTTTATTATAAGGTATTTTCAATGATACACTGCATATTACGTTATATCATAAAGTATTTTCAATGATACACTGCATATTACGTTATATTATAAGATGTTTTCAATGATAAACTACTATATATTATAAGGTATTTTCAATGATGCACTGCATATTACGTTATACTATATGGTATTTTCAATGATACACTACAAATTACGATATATTATAAGGTATTTTCAATGATACACTGCATATTACGTTATATTATAAGGTATTTTCATTGATACACTACAAATTACCATATATTATAAGGTATTTTCAATGATACACTGCATATTACATTATATCATAAGGTATTTTCAATGATACACAGCATATTACGTTTTATTATAAGGTATTTTCAATGATACACAGCATATTACGTTATATCATAAGGTATTTTCAATGATACACTGCATATTACGTTATATTATAAGGTATTTTCAATGATACACTGCATATTACGTTATATTATAAGGTATTTTCAATGATACACTGCATATTACGTTTTATTATAAGGTATTTTCAATGATACACGGCATATTACGTTATATTATATGGTATTTTCAATGATACACTGCATATTACGTTATATTATAAGGTATTTACAATGATACACTGCATATTACGTTATATCATAAGGTATTTTCAATGATACACTGCATATTACGTTGTATTATAAGGTATTTTCATTGATACACTACAAATTACCATATATTATAAGGTATTTTCAATGATACACTGCATATTACATTATATCATAAGGTATTTTCAATGATACACTGCATATTACGTTATATTATAAGGTATTTACAATGATACACTGCATATTACGTTGTATTATAAGGTATTTTCAATGATACACTGCATATTACGTTATATTATAAGGTATTTTCAATGATACACTGCATATTACGTTATATTATAAGGTATTTTCAATGATACACTGCATATTACGTTATATCATAAGGTATTTTCAATGATACACTGCATATTACGTAATATTACAAGGTATTTTCAATGATACACTGCATATTACGTAATATTACAAGGTATTTTCAATGATACACTGCATATTACGTTATATTATAAGGTATTTTCAATGATGCACTGCATATTACGTTATACTATATGGTATTTTCAATGATACACTACAAATTACGATATATTATAAGGTATTTTCAATGATACACTGCATATTACGTTGTATTATAAGGTTTTTTCATTGATAGACTAGAATTACCATATATTATAAGGTATTTTCAATGATACACTGCATATTACGTTATATTATATGGTATTTTCAATGATACACTGCATATTACGTTATATTATAAAGTATTTTCAATGATAAACTATATATTACGATATATTATAAGGTATTTTCAATGATACACTGCAAATGACGTTATATTATAAGATGTTTTCAATGATACACTGCATATTACGTTATATTATGAGGTATTTTCAATGATGCACTGCATATTACGTTATATCATAAAGTATTTTCAATGATACACTGCATATTACGTTATATTATAAGATGTTTTCAATGATAAACTACTATATATTATAAGGTATTTTCAATGATGCACTGCATATTACGTTATACTATATGGTATTTTCAATGATACACTACAAATTACGATATATTATAAGGTATTTTCAATGATACACTGCATATTACGTTGTATTATAAGGTATTTTCATTGATAGACAAGAATTACCATATATTCTAAGGTATTTTCAATGATACACTGCATATTACGTTATATTATAAGGTATTTTCAATGATACACTGCATATTACGTTTTATTATAAGGTATTTTCAATGATACACTGCATATTACGTTATATCATAAAGTATTTTCAATGATACACTGCATATTACGTTATATTATAAGATGTTTTCAATGATAAACTACTATATATTATAAGGTATTTTCAATGATGCACTGCATATTACGTTATACTATATGGTATTTTCAATGATACACTACAAATTACGATATATTATAAGGTATTTTCAATGATACACTGCATATTACGTTATATTATTAGGTATTTTCAATGATACTGTGACGTTCGTCACCACAGTCCGTCCTGCTCTTGCAAGCCCAGGCCGTTCCTGTGGTATATTTTCAAGGGGCCTGCCCCTCATTCATACGCCACTATTTCAAATCTCACAAGAATAAAGTTTCAAGGGACCGTTTCCCTATTGATACGGTCCGTTCCAGTCTAGTGAACCTACTACGTCGCAACCCCCACCAGAAGTCGAAATCATCGAGACAGCGGATCAAATCGATCATTAGTAGTCGACAGTCCGAACCGACAACACCATTCCTGCACCTGAATTATCTCACGAAATACGATAAGGACATAGTCTGAGAACAGAATTATTTCACGAAATACGATAAGGACATAGTCTGAGAACAGAATTATTTCACGAAATACGATAAGAACATAGTCTGAGAACTGAATTATTTCACGAAATACGATAAAGGACATAGTCTCAGAACAGAATTATTTCACGAAATACGATAAGGACATAGTCTCAGAACAGAATTATTTCACAAAATACGATAAAGGACTTAGACGCAGGAACGTCGATCCACCTCCAGTGATCCACTACCCCTTCCACTGGAACAACTTGACATGTGATTGGGACTACCCCCTTCCACCAACGTTGGACTATAAGGGAAGCAGCTGGACACCTACGAAGTCAGTTGAATTCAGGAATCAGTCGAAAGCAGTTGAATTCAGGAATCAGTCGAAAGCAGTTGAATTCAGGAATCAGTCGAAAGCAGTTGAATTCAGGAATCAGTCGAAAGCAGTTGAATTCAGGAATCAGTCGAAAGCAGTCGAAGTCGGAGTCAGTCGAAGTCAGGAGTCAGTCGAAGTCAGGAGTCAGTCGAAGTCAGGAGTCAGTCGAAGTCAGGAGTCAGTCGAAGTCAGGAGTCAGTCGAAGTCACGAGTCAGCTGAAGTCTGAAGTCAGAATTCTCCGGTGCACCATCCAGTGCAACGACTGTTCGCGTTCACTTTCCTCAATCCAACCTTTTAACCATTTACCTTCTTCCATCATTCTCGATGATGAAACCGAGAGCACTTTGAACTATTTGTAGTTCTGGAACTCAAACTGAGAGGATACACCACCTCCTTCCTAATCCCCTTATACGTCGATATTGCTGCGTGCGGACCAGCACAGAATAAATTCATTTGCGTGTGCGAACGTGCGTGTATCAAGAACCTTAGTCGTGAGAGGAGTCGCCAACCACTCTTTCACCCCTGTCATATACCTACACGTTCGAGCACGGCGGACTGGATCTAGCCTCTCGAGCTCCCCCACTACCACATTCCTGGCGGACTGGGTCCAGCCGTTTGTGCGTCCTTCAATTTCCCTCGAACTAGGCGGACTGGGTCTAGCCGTTCGAGTTCCCTCACCTACCACAATCTTGGCGGACTAGGTCTAGCCGTTTGTGAAGTCTCCAATTTTCCTCGAACTAGGCGGACTGGGTCCAGCCGTTCGACCTACCGTACCCACCCACAATCTTGGCGGACTTGGTCCAGCCGTTTGCGTGTGCGTACTCCAATTCACGGCCCAGGCGGACTAGGTCCAGCCGACCGGGGATCCCATCCCGACATTCTCTCTCTGACGACGGAACGACGTAACTCGTCCTACGTCGCAACGAACCGTAAACATCGAAATAAATTCGCACGCGTAAAAACGTAACGTCTTCGCGGACCCCGCGTGAGACGTAACAATACACTAAAAAATTACGATATATTATAGGGTATTTTCAATGATACACTACAAATTACGATATATTATAAGGTATTTTCGATGATACACTGCATTTTACGATATATTAGAAGGTATTTTGATTGATACAGTTCAAATTACCATATATTATAAGGTATTTTCATTGATACACTACAAATTACCATATATTATAAGGTATTTTCAATGATACACTGCATATTACGTTATATTATAAGGTATTTTCAATGATACACTGCATATTACATTATATTATTAGGTATTTTCAATGATACACTAAAAAATTACGATATATTATAAGGTATTTTCGATGATACACTGCATATTACGATATATTAGAAGGTATTTTGATTGATACAGTTCAAATTACCATATATTATAAGGTATTTTCAATGATATACTGCATATTACGTTATATCATAATGTATCTTCAATGATACACTGCATATTACGTTATATTATAAGATGTTTTCAATGATAAACTACTATATATTATAAGGTATTTTCAATGATGCACTGCATATTACGTTATACTATATGGTATTTTCAATGATACACTACAAATTACGATATATTATAAGATATTTTCAATGATACACTGCATATTACGTTGTATTATAAGGTATTTTCATTGATAGACTAGAATTACCATATATTCTAAGGTATTTTCAATGATACACTGCATATTACGTTATATTATAAGGTATTTTCAATGATACACTGCATATTACGTTATATTATAAGGTATTTTCAATGATACAGTGCATATTACGTTTTATTATAAGGTATTTTCAATGATACACTGCATATTACGTTGTATTATAAGGTATTTTCATTGATAGACTAGAATTACCATATATTCTAAGGTATTTTCAATGATACACTGCATATTACGTTGTATTATAAGGTATTTTCATTGATACACTACAAATTACCATATATTATAAGGTATTTTCAATGATACACTGCATATTACATTATATCATAAGGTATTTTCAATGATACACTGTATATTACGTTATATTATAAGGTATTTACAATGATACACTGCATATTACGTTGTATTATAAGGTATTTTCATTGATACACTACAAATTACCATATATTATAAGGTATTTTCAATGATACACTGCATATTACATTATATCATAAGGTATTGTCAATGATACACAGCATATTACGTTTTATTATAAGGTATTTTCAATGATACACTGCATATTACGTTATATCATAAGGTATTTTCAATGATACACTGCATATTACGTTATATTATAAGGTATTTTCAATGATACACTGCATATTACGTTATATTATAAGGTATTTTCAATGATACACTGCATATTACGTTTTATTATAAGGTATTTTCAATGATACACTGCATATTACATTATATTATTAGGTATTTTCAATGATACACTAAAAAATTACGATATATTATAAGGTATTTTCGATGATACACTGCATATTACGATATATTAGAAGGTATTTTGATTGATACAGTTCAAATTACCATATATTATAAGGTATTTTCAATGATATACTGCATATTACGTTATATCATAATGTATCTTAAAAGATACACTGCATATTACGTTATATTATAAGATGTTTTCAATGATAAACTACTATATATTATAAGGTATTTTCAATGATGCACTGCATATTACGTTATACTATATGGTATTTTCAATGATACACTACAAATTACGATATATTATAAGGTATTTTCAATGATACACTGCATATTACGTTGTATTATAAGGTTTTTTCATTGATAGACTAGAATTACCATATATTATAAGGTATTATCAATGATACACTGCATATTACGTTATATTATATGGTATTTTCAATGATACACTGCATATTACGTTATATTATAAAGTATTTTCAATGATAAACTATATATTACGATATATTATATGGTATTTTCAATGATACACTGCAAATGACGTTATATTATAAGATGTTTTCAATGATACACTGCATATTACGTTATATTATGAGGTATTTTCAATGATGCACTGCATATTACGTTATATCATAAGGTATTTTCAATGATACACTGCATATTACGTTATATTATAAGATGTTTTCAATGATAAACTACTATATATTATAAGGTATTTTCAATGATGCACTGCATATTACGTTCTACTATATGGTATTTTCAATGATACACTACAAATTACGATATATTATAAGGTATTTTCAATGATACACTGCATATTACGTTGTATTATAAGGTATTTTCATTGATAGACAAGAATTACCATATATTCTAAGGTATTTTCAATGATACACTGCATATTACGTTTTATTATAAGGTATTTTCAATGATACACTGCATATTACGTTTTATTATAAGGTATTTTCAATGATACACTGCATATTACGTTATATTATAAGATGTTTTCAATGATAAACTACTATATATTATAAGGTATTTTCAATGATGCACTGCATATTACGTTATACTATATGGTATTTTCAATGACACACTACAAATTACGATATATTATAAGGTATTTTCAATGATACACTGCATATTACGTTGTATTATAAGGTATTTTCATTGATAGACTAGAATTACCTTATATTCTAAGGTATTTTCAATGATACACTGCATATTACATGTTATTATAAGGTACTTTCAATGATACACTGCATATTACGTTATATTATAAGGTATTTTCAATGATACACTGCATATTACGTTATATTATAAGGCATTTTCAATGATACACTGCATATTACGTTATATTATAAGGTATTTTCAATGATACACTGCATATTACGTTATATCATAAGGTATTTTCAATGATACACTGCATATTACGTAATATTACAAGGTATTTTCAATGATAAACTGCATATTACGTTATATTATAAGGTATTTTCAATGATACACTGCATATTACGTTATATTATAAGGTATTTTCAATGATGCACTGCATATTACGTTATACTATATGGTATTTTCAATGATACACTACAAATTACGATATATTATAAGGTATTTTCAATGATACACTGCATATTACGTTGTATTATAAGGTATTTTCATTGATAGACTAGAATTACCATATATTCTAAGGTATTTTCAATGATACACTGCATATTACGTTTTATTATAAGGTATTTTCAATGATACACTGCATATTACATTATATCATAAAGTATTTTCAATGATAAACTACATATTACGATATATTATATGGTATTTTCAATGATACACTGCATATTACGTTATATTATAAGGTATTTTCATTGATACACTACAAATTACCATATATTATAAGGTATTTTCAATGATACACTGCATATTACATTATATCATAAGGTATTTTCAATGATACACAGCATATTACGTTTTATTATAAGGTATTTTCAATGATACACAGCATATTACGTTATATCATAAGGTATTTTCAATGATACACTGCATATTACGTTATATTATAAGGTATTTTCAATGATACACTGCATATTACGTTATATTATAAGGTATTTTCAATGATACACTGCATATTACGTTTTATTATAAGGTATTTTCAATGATACACGGCATATTACGTTATATTATATGGTATTTTCAATGATACACTGCATATTACGTTATATTATTAGGTATTTTCAATGATACACTAAAAAATTACGATATATTATAGGGTATTTTCAATGATATACTGCACATTACGTTATATCATAAGGTATTTTCAATGATACACTGCATATTACGTTATATTATAAGATGTTTTCAATGATAAACTACTATATATTATAAGGTATTTTCAATGATGCACTGCATATTACGTTATACTATATGGTATTTTCAATGACACACTACAAATTACGAGAGGCCTTCAGTTGCGCACAATACGATTGCCCACATGCACATTGCGCACATATCTTTTGGACACAGCATGATTGGGCACAAGTAGAATCGGACACATTTCGATTGCGCACAAGAAGAATCGGACACATCTCGATTGCGCACAAGAAGAATCGGACACATCTCGATTGCGCACAAATAGAATTGGATTCATCTTTATTCGGCACAGATAAAACTGCACACACGCGAATCGTGCACAAATAGAATTGCTTACAGTAATTTTGAATGCAGATGGAAATGCGGCCGATGGCAGATGGAAATGATGGAAGTGTCAAATCTATGTTTATGAATTCTTGTGAAAGATCTGCCAAATATACCTTGACGAATTAATTTTTGAAGTGTAGAAATGAATGGTTTTTGGAGTGTGCAATAAATTTTAGGTTATAATGTTTTTACTCGAAATATGGTTTCGATAGTGTCTGTATTAAGAGATAAAATTTGTGCAGGAAGAGTACATTAATTATATGTAAATATAACACGTGCCACGGAAAAATGAGTAGATTATTCGATTTTTAATATTAATGTGATCGTGAATTAAAATATTGACAACGAAGAGCGAAGCACTGTAAAATTACACGAATGTGTATGTTGAATTGATTTCACAGCTCCCGAATAATTCTGTGTGATAAAGATAATTTAGATAAGTATTTTTTGCCTATAAAATATAATAATTTTTGTGAGGAATGAATACGATACTTTGTGATTTTTTATATTTTTCTATTACATGTGGTGTACGAAGCAGATCTACTAGCTGAACTATTTTAATTGGAACGCACGGTCAGATCCTGATTATTGCAATGAAAATGTTCTCACGGTGAGTTAATATGTAACTTGTGATCTTGAAAACCATTATATTCTTAGATAGAAAGCATTAATAATTGAAGTTTATACGAGACATATATGATCGTGCTTTATACAATCTGTTTTAAACCAGTTAATCAGCGTGTAATGTCACAGCAGCGTTTAGAATGATAACTGTAAATGTATATTGAATTTCCCCAATCAGATGTACCTTCTTTTATATAGATACATAATCCCATTTCTTTGTCATTTTAACTACATGATATAACGTGAGAAGTAAACCTTGCGGTTCAGTTTTAATTCTTGTTTTTTAAATTATCATAACTGCTCTGGAATTTGTGCGTGCCAATGTATGAAATAATTAAAGGAAAGTAAGTAGATATAGAAAGTAAGGAAGCATGTATGTAATAATTAAAGGAAAGTTTAAATAAGCAGTGCTGGGTAGAATTCAAATATACTTGTAGAATTATAATTTGTAGATGCGCACATAAGTTTCTATAACAATAAAAAATGGGAATATAGTAAACTCGACTCTTAACAGTTCTGTTTTTTTTTTCATTTATAAGTACTTGTTTATAAAGTAATTAAGCTGGTTCATGGATTTCGAATGTGGTGTAAGCATTGGTCTTTGTAAGTTTGACATACGTGGAAGTGCAACCACGTTGTCATAATGTCGTGTTATCTGTGTTTGATCTGAAGTGCCAGATGTATGTTTAGGAAATCTTGTGATGGGTCTGTCGTATGTACCGGGACCAATTAATGTTTGAAGTGTAGAAATGAATGGTTTTTGGAGTGTGCAATAAATTTTAGGTTATAATGTTTTTACTCGAAATATGGTTTCGATAGTGTCTGTATTAAGAGATAAAATTTGTGCAGGAAGAGTACATTAATTATATGTAAATATAACACGTGCCACGGAAAAATGAGTAGATTATTCGATTTTTAATATTAATGTGATCGTGAATTAAAATATTGACAACGAAGAGCGAAGCACTGTAAAATTACACGAATGTGTATGTTGAATTGATTTCACAGCTCCCGAATAATTCTGTGTGATAAAGATAATTTAGATAAGTATTTTTTGCCTATAAAATATAATAATTTTTGTGAGGAATGAATACGATACTTTGTGATTTTTTATATTTTTCTATTACATGTGGTGTACGAAGCAGATCTACTAGCTGAACTATTTTAATTGGAACGCACGGTCAGATCCTGATTATTGCAATGAAAATGTTCTCACGGTGAGTTAATATGTAACTTGTGATCTTGAAAACCATTATATTCTTAGATAGAAAGCATTAATAATTGAAGTTTATACGAGACATATATGATCGTGCTTTATACAATCTGTTTTAAACCAGTTAATCAGCGTGTAATGTCACAGCAGCGTTTAGAATGATAACTGTAAATGTATATTGAATTTCCCCAATCAGATGTACCTTCTTTTATATAGATACATAATCCCATTTCTTTGTCATTTTAACTACATGATATAACGTGAGAAGTAAACCTTGCGGTTCAGTTTTAATTCTTGTTTTTTAAATTATCATAACTGCTCTGGAATTTGTGCGTGCCAATGTATGAAATAAGTAAAGGAAAGTAAGTAGATATAGAAAGTAAGAAAGCATGTATGTAATAATTAAAGGAAAGTTTAAATAAGCAGTGCTGGGTAGAATTCAAATATACTTGTAGAATTATAATTTGTAGATGCGCACATAAGTTTCTATAACAATAAAAAATGGGAATATAGTAAACTCGACTCTTAACAGTTCTGTTAAAATATATAAGTTTATGAAAGAAGAGTACATTAATTATATGTAGATATAACACGTGCCACGGAAAAATGAGTAGATTATTCGATTTTTAATATTAATGTGATTGTGAATTAAAATAGTGATAACGAAGAGCGAAGGACTGAAAAATTACACGAATGTGTAGAATTGCTTTCACAGCTCCTGAATAATTCTGTGTGAAAAAGATAATTTAGATAAGTATTTTTTGCCTATAAAATATAATAATTTTTCTGAGTAATGAATACGATACTTTGTGGTTTTTTATATTTTTCTTTTACATGTGGTGTACGAAACAGAACTACTAGCTGAACTATTTTAATTGGAACACACGGCCAGATCCTGATTATTGCAATGACAATGTTCTAACGGTAAAAAGCATTGATAATTTAACGTTCTATTCTTTGTATTTCTTGAAATATTCATAATATGAAGAATAAATAATAATTATCAGTAGATAAGAAACATTTTTAAATAAATTTTAGTGCAAATTTCATCCCGATATCTCTGATGGTTCAAGAGTTATAGTAAAATGTCACGATCCAGCCTGCTGTTTCGGGTCGTCGTATGCTGTGTATCGCGCGGTGCAGCATTCAAATAAATTTTTAACAACGTTCTTTGTTATAACTAATTTTACGGAAAGTTTCTATCTTTGTCAGCGATAATATCATCGACCATATTTTCATTTTTATGTTCTTCACAATCATTTGTTTAGTCAGCGACCACCATTTGTTATTTCATCTGACGCACGCAACGCGTAGCTAACGAATATTACAATACAATATTGTTAGAATTATAGGGTTAATGTATGTGTGTATAACTATAGGGTTAATGATATGTGTGTATCGTATGTATGTACGTGTGTACATACATAAAACAAATAACAGATGAATTATAAATTTACAATTGACAACGATTTGAAAAGAAGGCAGATCAGATCGAAACGAACGCGCTCGCGATAAACACGTCTGTCACATTTATTAATAAATACGGCTTATTCCTTACAGAATCAATTATATTCAAGGTAATGATCGTATTTTCATATTCATTCTATAAAATGTGTAATCGTAATTTTACCGTGTCGTCAATGTTTTACCAATTTTTTTACATATGTTGAATTATGGCTGTTTAAAATTCATTGTATTGTCGATAATATTTTGTTTCTCTCAAAGTAATTATACTGTTAATAGATGGAAAAAATCGCAGGGAAAGTGAAAGGTTCTTTTGTCTTTGTACACAACGATTACGTGTACAATAAAGATCATCGCAGTGCAAATATTTATCGTTGCAACACACGACGTACCACACGATGTTGTGGGGCTGTGATGGTTCTTAGCGATGGGACTATTACGCTATTAAAACCTCACAATCATTCTAAAGTGTTTCATAGAATGCAGCGGGAGATAATGAAAAGTGATATGCTGCAACTATGTCGGGAGACATTGATCCCATTAAAAAAAATATTCGATGACATCTGTAGAAAGTAATTATTGTACCATATTTTTGAAAGAAACTTTGAACAATATGAAATAGATTTAAAAATTATCAGAAAACTAAATAAAATTCTTTTTTTTGTGTAGGTATCCTATTGCTGCAAGCACATTATCATATAATAGTATAAAAGCTGTACTTTTCCGAGAAAGACAAAAAAGCTATCCACAAGTTGCGCCTAATTTAATTGCCATAAATGACTGCATTGAGACTCATTCTATCATGGATAACATTACTAAAATAGTAATAAAGGATGAAGATGGTAAAGCAGCAATTTTGTTCACTACAGGCACACTTTTGAAGGTTCTTGATACCTCCCACTGTATCTATGCTGATGGTATTTTCTCCGTAAGTAGTATACAAGTGAAAGTAAAGTATAATATATAGGGTGTAACAGAGAATATGTTAGAATCAACTCAGGAACTGTGATTATACTATATTTAAAAACATTGAGAAATATTCATATAAATGTATGTCTACCTGCCTTGATGAGATTTTTCTGTTTTAATTTTGTCTTATCTAATTCCATCTGTGTGTGCATAAGATATTCAAAATGACTATGTTGCCAATTTCCAGAAAACTTGTAGAAGTCTTGTTATGGATCCAGTTACACTCTGAAAGACTCCTGGTGTTTGTCGAATTTGTTGAGAAGCTTTTATTGTAGTCTGAAGCTTGCGTGAATTCTTGCTTATGAGATATACCGGTTTACTATGCAGTTTATGGACAGAGAGAGTTTGCTCTTTTTACAAAATCCGTTATATCTCATAAACAAAGATAGATCAAGCATATGTTTATATGAATTTTTTTCGTTGTTTTAGATGTACAATCAGCTTCTGAAGTTGGTCTCACATATTCTGTTACACCTTGTATAATATATGTAGACACATAAGACAAACACACAACATTATGTCAGTGTTTAAAGTGTGTATATTATTATTAATATATAAGGGATTTCTAGGATTTTGTCTACTCTAATATTGCTGTTGTTTTTGCAAATCCAAATGTTTATTACACTGAGAAGTAGCTTGTAAAAGAATTAGCAAATTGTGCGATTCGTGTTTTTTCAACTTTTTGGAGTAATCGACGATTTTTCACTAATAAATGAGTATAAATGTGTTGATATTTTAATGCCTCTGTGCCGAAAATTCATGATAATTTGAATGAGGCTATCAAGAATTACACTTGATATGACCTCTATTACTCTCAAGACAAAGAAAATATTTCTATAGAGTTTTACTTTAATAATTATGTTCCAAGTCAAATATTTTTCGAGCGACTGCTGACCAGATGTAGCATCCTTACTTCCAGCACGGTATTTCATTACCCTGAACTTACGCTACTTAGACAGGCAAGGACCGCTTCTTGTAAGATAACAAAGATATTGGTCGGACAAGAAAATATTAAATTTATTAGTCCTTCAAATTATTATGAATTGTCTGGGCATTTCAAGATCAACATACGTGTTTAAAATCCATTTTTTAAATCAGCTACACTAGTAAAAATGTGTCGCTGTTACAAAAAAATCGTCGATAAACTTTAAAACTTGAAAAAAATTTTCTTGACGGAAAAAAACATGAAAATGAAAACAACTATTGTTTTGTACATTTTGTTATTTGTAAAAGTAATGAAGACATTAAAATTTATAAGATAAACGAAATACCTGGTATTCATATAATATGTAGTATAGGCATAATACTGAATGTATACATATATATATATATATTATGTATGAACGAATTATGTAATAGTTGGACTGTTTTTAATTTCTTAGAAGGAACAGAAAATGTTAAAAAATGTTCTTCCGAAAGTTGTTTCATATGAAGGGGAACATAATGTGATACAAATATTCTTTTACATGCGAAATAATGGAAAAGATGTATACATATATATTATATTTTATTTCTATTCAATTCTATACAATTTGCATTTTATTTCTATTCAAGGTTTTACCTCCTAAACCACCAATTGCACAACTTTATATTATTCACATTGTATACATGGATACCGTAAGTATAATATACATTACCAAAGTATGTTATTTTAGTTTGTTATACTATAATTATATGATGTGTATAGGAATGTTGGGCAAATTTTATTTTGATTATCGTACAAAGAATAATGAAAGAATTTATTCCTGAATCACGAGTAACGATATTATTCGGAGAAGAATTATTTACTAGTAACGAATAAATCTGTATCGTATTAAATAAATACTATGTTTTGTTATTCGAAATTAGTTCACGACAAATATAGATTTGAAGATCAAAATGCACTCAACACTGACAGATGTTAATAGCACTTTAGGTGAAATATTTTTCGAGATAACGTTTGATAATTGACGAAGTACCTTAAATTGAGAGAGCATTTACAGGTTATCGTAATGTTTTGTTATGTAATATAGAAATTAGCAATTAGACGTTTGTTTTAAATATCCCATTGTAACATTACTTATTTTGTTATTTTACTACAAGCATAAAAGTGCATATAATTTTTATTCTTTCCCTTTAATACATGGTAACTGCTGCCCTATGACCCGGGTAAAAATTCACATCGTATTGATAGTGGTACCAAATTTAACAGCTTGTATTATACTTATGAAAGTTTTGCTTTGAAAGGGAGTGGGTACAATATTTATATTGTGCGAAACATTAACAAAAGCTATGTATATAGCAATATGGAGCAAGATAAAAGAATTAGCTCCAACGCTTCATGAGAATTTGAAGTTTACAATGACTGATTATGAAAGTGCAGCAATGATTGCATTGGAGCAGCAGTTTCCATTGAGCAGTGTAAAAGGCTGCTGGTTCCACTATAATCAGGTTAATATAATTTTATAGGGAATAAATTTACTGCCCATGAAAAGATATAATTTTAAACCAACTGTACGTTTTACAGGCTTTATTACGAAAATGGCGCCATTTAGGTCTCGCAGATGCACCAACTAAAGTATTGTCAATGGCAATGACTTTAGCTTTAGCTCCTGCAGACCTCTTTAAAAAAGGTTTCGCTGAAATTGAAACAGAATCAGCTTCATTTACCGCTGACCATCCTCCAATCAAAATTTTTATCGAATACATACGATCCACGTGGTTGCCAAAAGCAGAAAAAGTTTCAGTATATGATTGTCCCATGAGAACGAACAATACCACCGAGTCTTACAATAATGTTATTTCATTGAAGCTAGGAAGAGGGAAAAAAAACATATGGATATTTTTGGGTAATTCTTTCATTAATTTTATTTCATTTATACATTTTTATTTGTGTATAAAACAAAATTTAAAAGAACGATTTCTCATCCAAGCCAAGTTAACTGTGTAAACTTTACAGAAACTATAAAGCAACTAATAATGGATGAAGAAATTAAATTAAAAAGACTCAATGAAGGACAATGTGTACGTCGTAAAAGCAACAAGAAAAGTGTAATAAGAGATAATAAGATTGGATTACTACAGAAACATCTTGCTAGTGGAAGGTTTGATTTTGTCGTAAATGTTATACTAAGGTTCCTTAAACTACATCTAATTGTTTTCTTTATAATGCTTTATAAAATACTTTGATTAAAAAAATATAATTACACATAAAAGATATTTACTTATTGGTTTTTAGATTAACTTTGAAAGAGTTTTTATTATCGTTTCATAAAGGTCATAAGATATTAATGTATGGAGATCATGAAGGTAAAGTATGAAAATTAGTGTTAATGTAAACAAAAATAGGGATTGTTCTAATCGCGCATTGTTTTCATTGCACATAAGTTTTTCCCAGAACCGTAATGACCTTAATCAAAATAAACTACCATCCATTTTAAATGAAACTTTTATGTACCGCCTATAGCTGAATACCGTAAGGTCACAAACATAGGTCTACGACTACGCTATCGGTATACAGCTACAGAATTTGAAATGTCGTAGGACTAGGTTACCTGTCTTGAATCTATTAATAATTTAAACACGCGGGACTGGTTAAAACAGTGTGTAATGAGGATTCTCATAAAAAAGTCATTTACATAATACTCTTGTCATGATTTACCGAGGTTGCAAAATTTTCAACATTTTACTTATAATAGACGTAATCTAATTAATATTAAATTAATAATCACTTTAATAAAATATATAAAATATTTTCCTTATTTATAGCGGTACATGTTTGCACTACTCCAGAACCGATTTGTGTTATAAAAAATGAAATTACTGGTCAAAATCGAAATAAGTTAATACTTAAGGCGGTAGACTCAATTCCAGAATTGCAAGGATCTGGGATGCGCGTTCTCATTTCTCGATAATACAAAGATGGGATTTTAAGTAGTGAAAAGCGCTAAATAAAAGATCAATCTGGGCTGCGATCGCCCTCTATAGTCCTATTTTTACGTTTATGAGGCGTAATTTGCATTATTCGACAAGCATGTAGCTATGAGAATAGCTATAAAATCAGCTACATACGTAGTTGTATGCTTCCGAATAATGCAAATTACGCCCGCAAATAAAAAATAGAACTCTTGAGAGCGAGAGCGGCCTAGATCGAGCTATCTAGCGATTTTGTCTACTGAAAAACCCCATTTTTGTATTATCGAGAAATGAGAACGCGAATCCCGCACCCTCGCAATCCAGGAAAAACGAGTTCACTCGTTTAAAGACATCTTTAAGACATCTCAGTGCTATCTGGATATAGTTGAGAAACAGAATTTAGTGAAAATTTTATGACAACCGGTAAATCTAAAATCTTAATAATTATTTCTTAATCATTATTTTAACAATTCCAGGTGCATATAAAAAATGTACGAAGAAAAGAGTCAACCAAGAATTGGAGGACAGAGGTACAATTTATAATTGGAATAAACTTAGTATTGCTAGAGAAGAACTCATTTCTTTCTTACTAAATTGTTTTTTTACAGATAATCTGAACGTACGTGGACATGCAGAATTGCTGGGCAAAAAGACCAAATTCACAAACTTAAAAATGCCACTTGTAATATTGGAAAAACTCAATATTTGAGTTTTTAACACAATTTTTGTCGTTTGGCCATTTTGGATGTACGTTACAAAGCGATCTTCAATATTTACAAAGAGATTCCAATTGACCTTCACAGATGGGTCATTCCACGCGGAAACGGACACATTTTGGAGTAAAATTTCAGATTTTGTTCAAATTTAAATATGGTGATTTTTGATATCTTAACAAAACGTGTTAATCTTTTTTCATTGAGTCATAAGTTTAGAATTACACTGTCTAACAAATTTCAACTTTTTTTTTGTATTTCGATTCCCACTATGCGATTCTTATAGAGTTTTCCGCGCTGATTCCGAATCTGTTTTTAATTTTTTTCCTATACGTCCAGTTTTTGAGAAAATGGAGTTTTAAAAAAAGACATATTTTTCAACTTTAAACAAATATTGTGATGTTATTATAAAAGATATTGAATTGTTCTTTGCAGCAAAAGATTCTGTAGACTTTCCCGAATACAGTGATATCCAATATTAATACATTATGATTGTTTAAACATGTTTAAACAATGATTAAAGACGGAGAGACACCACTTTTGCGGATATTTTCAAATTTATCCCAAAAATTAAAGGTCCAGCGGAAAATCGAACTATACCACGCGATAGAGCAGACTTTTATCTTGAAAAACCCCCGTTTGAAGTTTGCGACATTGACGTTTTTTTCGAACCAGAAAGCAAAATATCTTCGCCCGACATGAGTTTCCGCCAGTGGCGCTCGGGACGGGATACGGAGCGGGGAACGACCGTTCTGATGGTGAGCGCCACTGGTGACAATTGTCGGGCGAAGATATTTTGCTTTCTGGTTCGAAAAAACCGTCGACCATGCAAACTTCAATGGGGGGGTTCTCAAGATAAAAGTCTGCTCTTTCGCGTGGTATAGTTCAATTTTTCGCTGGACCCTTGTTTTTTGAGATAAATTCGAAAATATCCGCAAAAATTGGTGCAAAAGTGGTGTCTCTCCGTCTTTAATCATTGTTTAAACATGTTTAGACAATCATAATGTATTAATATTGGATATCACTGTATTCGGGAAAGTCTACAGAATCTTTTGCTGTAAAGAACAATTCAATATCTTTTATAATAACATCACAATATTTGTTTAAAGTTGAAAAATGTCTTTTTTTAAAACTCCATTTTCTCAAAAACTGGACGTATAGGAAAAAAATTAAAAACAGATTCGGAATCAGCGCGGAAAACTCTATAAGAATCGCATAGTGGGAATCGAAATACTTTTTGGCTGTTGGACAGTGTTATCAAAGCGATGAAAACGGGTTTTTGGGAACTTGTAGTGAAATCATAAGAGTATCTACTAAAAATGTTTTTTTCACCATTTCTTTTGCAATCATTTTAAACATATTCCGAATTTTCAATAGGCCTGTGTCCCCTTTACGGACCTCTACTAAAAAAGATATACTGCCTCAGACAGCCAAACACAGTGGGCTGGATCGTGACATTTTACTATAACTGCTGAACCATAATAGAAATATCGAGATAAAATTTGTACTAAAATTCATTATAAAATGATTCTTATGCGTTGATAATTCTTGTAATAAATATATACTTTTTGTAATCATTTTTAATTTATTGTTCAAATTTTGTGGTCTTAATATGGAATTTCAAATTGTTAATTTGTTACTTATTTAGTATCTTTTTCAGATAATTTAAATCGGCCAATGTCTTTGGTTATAAACTCTGTATTTCTTGAAGTATTCACAATATGAAAAATAAATGTCAAGAAATACAGAGAAATTTATCAAACCAAATATATCAATGTATCTGGTTAATTTATAACCAAAGAGTAACAAATGTACAATTTTTAATTTTATTTTAAAACAACAAATTTGGTCTGCTATGAAAACACGGAATTTGTTTAAAACAATTGCAAAAGAAATGGTGAAAAAACATTTTTAGTAGATACTCTTGCGTTTTCACTACAATGAATACTTTGATAGTTTTATACTTATGACTCAATGACAAAAAGATAACACGTTTGTTTACACGTGTGTAAAATCAACAATTTTTAAGATATCGAAAAATCCTTTGAGATTCGTTCATAGATCACTAAAGACTACACATATTTAAATTTGAACAAAATCCGAAATTTTACTCCAAAAAGATAACACGTTTGTTTACACGTGTGTAAAATCAACAATTTTTAAGACATCGAAAAATCCTTTGAGATTCGTTCATAGATCACTAAAGACTACACATATTTAAATTTGAACAAAATCCGAAATTTTACTCCAAAATGTATTCGTTTTCGCGTGGAATGACCCAGATATGTTATAACCGTATTTCTATTATTCTAAGATATATATAGTGTTGATGTTTTTTGAGCATACTTATATTTCTGGTTTACGAAGTGTCACGTACATCGTAAAGCTGACATTGCATATAGGGCATCGTTTGCAGTCACATTGGCTGATACAAGTTATACAACAAGCAAGATGACCGCAAGGCACACAAACTTCTGTTGCTTTGTTAATAAAACAAATTATGCAAAATCCTGATTTGTGGTTATTACTATCTTCTTGATCATTAGTATCTCCTTTTTCACATTCCCAAAAACTATCATTAAGTATTTCAACAATATAATCGCCTAAAAAATATATGTTCAATTAATTATCCGTACTGCTTGGTTATATGAAAAATTTGATTTTTCGATACACCTCGGTCACAATTGGTGATAATTGACACCACTTATTGTATTAATAATAACGATTTAGAAAAGTTGAGATTAATATGTGGATTGGAGATAACCTGCTGACACTGTCCCGTCCTGTATTGTCGAGGAATTCGATGATGCCGAAGTCGTACCTGGTAACGTTTTTGCATGCATCCATTCTGGTTTATCTTTAACAACAAATTATATACGGAGAGAACATTATAATATATATAATATCTATAATCGATAATACGTACTACATAATATAAAATTAATTTATTTACCGGCTTCTGTAGGATTATAAGTTGTTTTGTCAAAAGAGTTAGCATCAGCAATTTCATCATTAATATCTTCATCTGTACAAAAAGTATTTTAATTCTATGAGGTAGCTTTAAAATTATCAATATATATTTACCTGCCAATGCACTGATTTTATTGATTTTAAAAATTGTGTCTTTATGTTGAAATATATTTAAAAATTCCTCTAGAGATAATCTACAAAATCATATAAATTTATAAACATATATACAATAAAAATAATTATAAATAGAAAGAATGATACACTAACCTTCCAGTATCAAGTTGAGCTTGAGCTTTAGCAATTTTTTTCCCTCGACTAATGTTTTCACGTGTACGTGGTTTTCGCGACGTTACACCATTTTGTAGCCGATTTAAATCCAATTCCTGATCAATAAGTAAATCTCTTATTTTTTCTAAAATTTAATAACATTTAACTACATACTGCCGCATATTTAGAGTTATTAAATTATAAATAGATTGATTGAAAAAAATTAAATAATACTTTACCTAGAAATGACCAAACGTTTATGTTCTGTTTTCCTAATTTTTGACCAGCAACATTATGGAAAGACTCTGCAATATTGTTAGTGCGCACCGGACAATTGTATACGCTTACTTGCGATGCCATTTTTAACCAATTAATTCGCATGTAAGTCATAAATAAAAGAACATTGGGGAAATTACTTGCTATGTTGTCTGCCTCTTTTTGTATAATTAATAAGGCTTCTTGAAATTTTGTTTCAGGTACTAAAGCCAAAGACATTGACATACGCACAACAGTATTAGGTACATTAGTCAAACCAAGTTTGCGCCACTTTCGCAGAATAGCCTGCGATATATCGTACATATATGTATGACAAAAAATATAGCTTTCTATACATAGACAAAATTGTAATTTATATGATAATATATAACTTCAAACAGTATCACCAACCTGACAATAGTGAAACCAGCAACCATGTATATGCGCATTAGGGAATAACTCATTTAGAGTTGTAACAGCGGCTGCTTCATAATCACTCATTATGAATCTTATATTATTTGCCAATTCAGGTATTAAATTAAATATCTTTTTCCATATAGCAGTATATAGTGCAGCCGTCCGTGTTTCACATAGGACAAGTATAGTTGCAATACCCTGAAGAGAAGCAATTCTTTATGTTTGTGAAGGAGCATTGGATACAATTTAAGAAGTAAATCCAATATAAATTATGTTTTACATTATCCATGTAGCGTATATGGATGGTGTAGAGCTGTCCCATGTGAGGCTTCTTGGGTAAAACCTAAAATTACAGACGACTATTATTATCTACTATTATTATTATTATCTATTATTATATACACAGTAAGTTTACTTTGAAAAGTCTGATATTCTTGATATAAACATTTAAGTTAAATAGCTTCTGTAATATATAGAGTTTAAGTTAATTAAACTCTTAAACAAAAACATTGTAAAATTTCTAAGAGTTTTATGCTACTTACTGCAAATGTTCCATCAACGAATATTTCTTTTGAATTCTTTAATCCTTCCAGCAAGCCGTCAGTTGTAATTATAACAGCAAATTCGTCTTTTAATGACTTCACAATAGATACCTTTAATTTTTCCAATGGTTGATAAGTTTTCATCTGATCATACAAAATTTCTAAGGATTGCGGAATTGTGGGTTTGAAATTAGCTCTCTGTCTGTGCAACGTTGGTCTTAATTTTGAAAATGAACAGTAAGCTGCAGCATCTGGATGTCTTTAAATAAAAATTTGTATAATATTTCAGTAAATTTATATATATATGTGACACTGTCAACAATTAATTTCTGTGATTTCTTAATATGTTTTAAAAACCCCCACACGCTCTAAAAATTAAACACAAACTAACTCCATATGGTTGTTCTTTCCTGTGTACATCTGCTATTCCAAATCATTTCTACAACATATTAAAAAATCTTTGAAATCTGTAAGAGTGTCACATATCGATAGATAGATAAATATGTGTTCAAAATATTTGGAGGAAATATAAAAAAAGTTAATAAAAGAAACACATAAGAAACACATAAACATACTTTCTACAAACATCATCAAATATTTGTTTAAATGGGATCAATGTCTCCCGACTCAGCTTCATCATTTCTTCTACCATAAAATGCTGCGTAACAGTATATTCTTGCCCAGGGTGGTTATGGGGTTTTAATAGCGTAATAGTTCCATCGCTAAGAACCATCACAGACCCACAACATCGTGTGGTACGTCGTGTGTTGCAACGATAAATATTTGCACTGCGATGATCTTTATTGTACACGTAATCGTTGTGTACAAAGACAAAAGAACCTTTCACTTTCCCTGCGATTTTTTCCATCTATTAACAGTATAATTACTTTGAGAGAAACAAAATATTATCGACAATACAATGAATTTTAAACAGCCATAATTCAACATATGTAAAAAAATTGGTAAAACATTGACGACACGGTAAAATTACGATTACACATTTTATAGAATGAATATGAAAATACGATCATTACCTTGAATATAATTGATTCTAACAATATTGTATTGTAATATTCGTTAGCTACGCGTTGCGTGCGTCAGATGAAATAACAAATGGTGGTCGCTGACTAAACAAATGATTGTGAAGAACATAAAAATGAAAATATGGTCGATGATATTATCGCTGACAAAGATAGAAACTTTCCGTAAAATTAGTTATAACAAAGAACGTTGTTAAAAATTTATTTGAATGCTGCACCGCGCGATACACAGCATACGACGACCCGAAACAGCAGGCTGGATCGTGACATTTTACTATAACTCTTGAACCATCAGAGATATCGGGATGAAATTTGCACTAAAATTTATTTAAAAATGTTTCTTATCTACTGATAATTATTATTTATTCTTCATATTATGAATATTTCAAGAAATACAAAGAATAGAACGTTAAATTATCAATGCTTTTTACCGTTAGAACATTGTCATTGCAATAATCAGGATCTGGCCGTGTGTTCCAATTAAAATAGTTCAGCTAGTAGTTCTGCTTCGTACACCACATGTAAAAGAAAAATATAAAAAACCACAAAGTATCGTATTCATTACTCAGAAAAATTATTATATTTTATAGGCAAAAAATACTTATCTAAATTATCTTTTTCACACAGAATTATTCAGGAGCTGTGAAAGCAATTCTACACATTCGTGTAATTTTTCAGTCCTTCGCTCTTCGTTATCACTATTTTAATTCACAATCACATTAATATTAAAAATCGAATAATCTACTCATTTTTCCGTGGCACGTGTTATATCTACATATAATTAATGTACTCTTCTTTCATAAACTTATATATTTTAACAGAACTGTTAAGAGTCGAGTTTACTATATTCCCATTTTTTATTGTTATAGAAACTTATGTGCGCATCTACAAATTATAATTCTACAAGTATATTTGAATTCTACCCAGCACTGCTTATTTAAACTTTCCTTTAATTATTACATACATGCTTTCTTACTTTCTATATCTACTTACTTTCCTTTACTTATTTCATACATTGGCACGCACAAATTCCAGAGCAGTTATGATAATTTAAAAAACAAGAATTAAAACTGAACCGCAAGGTTTACTTCTCACGTTATATCATGTAGTTAAAATGACAAAGAAATGGGATTATGTATCTATATAAAAGAAGGTACATCTGATTGGGGAAATTCAATATACATTTACAGTTATCATTCTAAACGCTGCTGTGACATTACACGCTGATTAACTGGTTTAAAACAGATTGTATAAAGCACGATCATATATGTCTCGTATAAACTTCAATTATTAATGCTTTCTATCTAAGAATATAATGGTTTTCAAGATCACAAGTTACATATTAACTCACCGTGAGAACATTTTCATTGCAATAATCAGGATCTGACCGTGCGTTCCAATTAAAATAGTTCAGCTAGTAGATCTGCTTCGTACACCACATGTAATAGAAAAATATAAAAAATCACAAAGTATCGTATTCATTCCTCACAAAAATTATTATATTTTATAGGCAAAAAATACTTATCTAAATTATCTTTATCACACAGAATTATTCGGGAGCTGTGAAATCAATTCAACATACACATTCGTGTAATTTTACAGTGCTTCGCTCTTCGTTGTCAATATTTTAATTCACGATCACATTAATATTAAAAATCGAATAATCTACTCATTTTTCCGTGGCACGTGTTATATTTACATATAATTAATGTACTCTTCCTGCACAAATTTTATCTCTTAATACAGACACTATCGAAACCATATTTCGAGTAAAAACATTATAACCTAAAATTTATTGCACACTCCAAAAACCATTCATTTCTACACTTCAAACATTAATTGGTCCCGGTACATACGACAGACCCATCACAAGATTTCCTAAACATACATCTGGCACTTCAGATCAAACACAGATAACACGACATTATGACAACGTGGTTGCACTTCCACGTATGTCAAACTTACAAAGACCAATGCTTACACCACATTCGAAATCCATGAACCAGCTTAATTACTTTATAAACAAGTACTTATAAATGAAAAAAAAAACAGAACTGTTAAGAGTCGAGTTTACTATATTCCCATTTTTTATTGTTATAGAAACTTATGTGCGCATCTACAAATTATAATTCTACAAGTATATTTGAATTCTACCCAGCACTGCTTATTTAAACTTTCCTTTAATTATTACATACATGCTTCCTTACTTTCTATATCTACTTACTTTCCTTTAATTATTTCATACATTGGCACGCACAAATTCCAGAGCAGTTATGATAATTTAAAAAACAAGAATTAAAACTGAACCGCAAGGTTTACTTCTCACGTTATATCATGTAGTTAAAATGACAAAGAAATGGGATTATGTATCTATATAAAAGAAGGTACATCTGATTGGGGAAATTCAATATACATTTACAGTTATCATTCTAAACGCTGCTGTGACATTACACGCTGATTAACTGGTTTAAAACAGATTGTATAAAGCACGATCACATATGTCTCGTATAAACTTCAATTATTAATGCTTTCTATCTAAGAATATAATGGTTTTCAAGATCACAAGTTACATATTAACTCACCGTGAGAACATTTTCATTGCAATAATCAGGATCTGACCGTGCGTTCCAATTAAAATAGTTCAGCTAGTAGATCTGCTTCGTACACCACATGTAATAGAAAAATATAAAAAATCACAAAGTATCGTATTCATTCCTCACAAAAATTATTATATTTTATAGGCAAAAAATACTTATCTAAATTATCTTTTTCACACAGAATTATTCGGGAGCTGTGAAATCAATTCAACATACACATTCGTGTAATTTTACAGTGCTTCGCTCTTCGTTGTCAATATTTTAATTCACGATCACATTAATATTAAAAATCGAATAATCTACTCATTTTTCCGTGGCACGTGTTATATTTACATATAATTAATGTACTCTTCCTGCACAAATTTTATCTCTTAATACAGACACTGTCGAAACCATATGTCGAGTAAAATCATTATAACCTAAAATTTATTGCACACTCCAAAAACCATTCATTTCTACACTTCAAAAATTAATTCGTCAAGGTATATTTGGCAGATCTTTCACAAGAATTCATAAACATAGATTTGACACTTCCATCATTTCCATCTGCCATCGACCGCATTTCCATCTGCATTCAAAATTACTGTAAGCAATTCTATTTGTGCACGATTCGCGTGTGTGCAGTTTTATCTGTGCCGAATAAAGATGAATCCAATTCTATTTGTGCGCAATCGAGATGTGTCCGATTCTTCTTGTGCGCAATCGAGATGTGTCCGATTCTTCTTGTGCGCAATCGAAATGTGTCCGATTCTACTTGTGCCCAATCATGCTGTGTCCAAAAGATATGTGCGCAATGTGCATGTGGGCAATCGTATTGTGCGCAACTGAGCGCCTCCCACAAATTACGATATATTATAAGGTATTTTCAATGATACACTGCATATTACGTTGTATTATAAGGTATTTTCATTGATAGACTAGAATTACCTTATATTCTAAGGTATTTTCAATGATACACTGCATATTACATGTTATTATAAGGTACTTTCAATGATACACTGCATATTACGTTATATTATAAGGTATTTTCAATGATACACTGCATATTACGTTATATTATAAGGCATTTTCAATGATACACTGCATATTACGTTATATTATAAGGTATTTTCAATGATACACTGCATATTACGTTATATCATAAGGTATTTTCAATGATACACTGCATATTACGTAATATTACAAGGTATTTTCAATGATAAACTGCATATTACGTTATATTATAAGGTATTTTCAATGATACACTGCATATTACGTTATATTATAAGGTATTTTCAATGATGCACTGCATATTACGTTATACTATATGGTATTTTCAATGATACACTACAAATTACGATATATTATAAGGTATTTTCAATGATACACTGCATATTACGTTGTATAATAAGGTATTTTCATTGATAGACTAGAATTACCATATATTCTAAGGTATTTTCAATGATACACTGCATATTACGTTTTATTATAAGGTATTTTCAATGATACACTGCATATTACGTTATATCATAAAGTATTTTCAATGATAAACTACATATTACGATATATTATATGGTATTTTCAATGATACACTGCATATTACGTTATATTATAAGGTATTTTCATTGATACACTACAAATTACCATATATTATAAGGTATTTTCAATGATACACTGCATATTACATTATATCATAAGGTATTTTCAATGATACACAGCATATTACGTTTTATTATAAGGTATTTTCAATGATACACAGCATATTACGTTATATCATAAGGTATTTTCAATGATACACTGCATATTACGTTATATTATAAGGTATTTTCAATGATACACTGCATATTACGTTATATTATAAGGTATTTTCAATGATACACTGCATATTACGTTTTATTATAAGGTATTTTCAATGATACACGGCATATTACGTTATATTATATGGTATTTTCAATGATACACTGCATATTACGTTATATTATTAGGTATTTTCAATGATACACTAAAAAATTACGATATATTATAGGGTATTTTCAATGATACACTACAAATTACGATATATTATAAGGTATTTTCGATGATACACTGCATTTTACGTTATATTATAAGGTATTTTCATTGATACACTACAAATTACCATATATTATAAGGTATTTTCAATGATACACTGCATATTACATTATATCATAAGGTATTTTCAATGATACACAGCATATTACGTTTTATTATAAGGTATTTTCAATGATACACAGCATATTACGTTATATCATAAGGTATTTTCAATGATACACTGCATATTACGTTATATTATAAGGTATTTTCAATGATACACTGCATATTACGTTATATTATAAGGTATTTTCAATGATACACTGCATATTACGTTTTATTATAAGGTATTTTCAATGATACACGGCATATTACGTTATATTATATGGTATTTTCAATGATACACTGCATATTACGTTATATTATAAGGTATTTTCAATGATACACTGCATATTACGTTATATCATAAGGTATTTTCAATGATACACTGCATATTACGTTGTATTATAAGGTATTTTCATTGATACACTACAAATTACCATATATTATAAGGTATTTTCAATGATACACTGCATATTACATTATATCATAAGGTATTTTCAATGATACACTGCATATTACGTTATATTATAAGGTATTTACAATGATACACTGCATATTACGTTGTATTATAAGGTATTTTCATTGATACACTACAAATTACCATATATTATAAGGTATTTTCAATGATACACTGCATATTACATTATATCATAAGGTATTTTCAATGATACACTGCATATTACATTATATTATTAGGTATTTTCAATGATACACTAAAAAATTACGATATATTATAAGGTATTTTCGATGATACACTGCATATTACGATATATTAGAAGGTATTTTGATTGATACAGTTCAAATTACCATATATTATAAGGTATTTTCAATGATATACTGCATATTACGTTATATCATAATGTATCTTCAATGATACACTGCATATTACGTTATATTATAAGATGTTGTCAATGATAAACTACTATATATTATAAGGTATTTTCAATGATGCACTGCATATTACGTTATACTATATGGTATTTTCAATGATACACTACAAATTACGATATATTATAAGATATTTTCAATGATACACTGCATATTACGTTGTATTATAAGGTATTTTCATTGATAGACTAGAATTACCATATATTCTAAGGTATTTTCAATGATACACTGCATATTACGTTATATTATAAGGTATTTTCAATGATACACTGCATATTACGTTATATTATAAGGTATTTTCAATGATACAGTGCATATTACGTTTTATTATAAGGTATTTTCAATGATACACTGCATATTACGTTGTATTATAAGGTATTTTCATTGATAGACTAGAATTACCATATATTCTAAGGTATTTTCAATGATACACTGCATATTACGTTGTATTATAAGGTATTTTCATTGATACACTACAAATTACCATATATTATAAGGTATTTTCAATGATACACTGCATATTACATTATATCATAAGGTATTTTCAATGATACACTGTATATTACGTTATATTATAAGGTATTTACAATGATACACTGCATATTACGTTGTATTATAAGGTATTTTCATTGATACACTACAAATTACCATATATTATAAGGTATTTTCAATGATACACTGCATATTACATTATATCATAAGGTATTGTCAATGATACACAGCATATTACGTTTTATTATAAGGTATTTTCAATGATTCACTGCATATTACGTTATATCATAAGGTATTTTCAATGATACACTGCATATTACGTTATATTATAAGGTATTTTCAATGATACACTGCATATTACGTTATATTATAAGGTATTTTCAATGATACACTGCATATTACGTTTTATTATAAGGTATTTTCAATGATACACTGCATATTACATTATATTATTAGGTATTTTCAATGATACACTAAAAAATTACGATATATTATAAGGTATTTTCGATGATACACTGCATATTACGATATATTAGAAGGTATTTTGATATATACAGTTCAAATTACCATATATTATAAGGTATTTTCAATGATATACTGCATATTACGTTATATCATAATGTATCTTAAAAGATACACTGCATATTACGTTATATTATAAGATGTTTTCAATGATAAACTACTATATATTATAAGGTATTTTCAATGATGCACTGCATATTACGTTATACTATATGGTATTTTCAATGATACACTACAAATTACGATATATTATAAGGTATTTTCAATGATACACTGTATATTACGTTGTATTATAAGGTATTTTCATTGATAGACTAGAATTACCATATATTCTAAGGTATTTTCAATGATACACTGCATATTACGTTATATTATAAGGTATTTTCAATGATACACTGCATATTACGTTATATTATACGGTATTTTCAATGATACAGTGCATATTACGTTTTATTATAAGGTATTTTCAATGATACACTGCATATTACGTTGTATTATAAGGTATTTTCAATGATACACTACAAATTACGATATATTATAAGGTATTTTCAATGATACACTGCATATTACATTATATTATTAGGTATTTTCAATGATACACTAAAAAATTACGATATATTATAAGGTATTTTCGATGATACACTGCATATTACGATATATTAGAAGGTATTTTGATTGATACAGTTCAAATTACCATATATTATAAGGTATTTTCAATGATATACTGCATATTACGTTATATCATAATGTATCTTCAATGATACACTGCATATTACGTTATATTATAAGATGTTTTCAATGATAAACTACTATATATTATAAGGTATTTTCAATGATGCACTGCATATTACGTTATACTATATGGTATTTTCAATGATACACTACAAATTACGATATATTATAAGGTATTTTCAATGATACACTGCATATTACGTTGTATTATAAGGTATTTTCAATGATACACTGCATATTACGTTATATTATAAGGTATTTTCAATGATACACTGCATATTACGTTATATTATAAGATATTTTCAATGATACACTGCATATTACGTTATATCATAAGGTATTTTCAATGATACACTGCATATTACGTAATATTACAAGGTATTTTCAATGATACACTGCATATTACGTTATATTATAAGGTATTTTCAATGATGCACTGCATATTACGTTATACTATATGGTATTTTCAATGATACACTACAAATTACGATATATTATAAGATATTTTCAATGATACACTGCATATTACGTTGTATTATAAGGTATTTTCATTGATAGACTAGAATTACCATATATTCTAAGGTATTTTCAATGATACACTGCATATTACGTTATATTATAAGGTATTTTCAATGATACACTGCATATTACGTTATATTATAAGGTATTTTCAATGATACAGTGCATATTACGTTTTATTATAAGGTATTTTCAATGATACACTGCATATTACGTTGTATTATAAGGTATTTTCATTGATAGACTAGAATTACCATATATTCTAAGGTATTTTCAATGATACACTGCATATTACGTTGTATTATAAGGTATTTTCATTGATACACTACAAATTACCATATATTATAAGGTATTTTCAATGATACACTGCATATTACATTATATCATAAGGTATTTTCAATGATACACTGTATATTACGTTATATTATAAGGTATTTACAATGATACACTGCATATTACGTTGTATTATAAGGTATTTTCATTGATACACTACAAATTACCATATATTATAAGGTATTTTCAATGATACACTGCATATTACATTATATCATAAGGTATTGTCAATGATACACAGCATATTACGTTTTATTATAAGGTATTTTCAATGATACACTGCATATTACGTTATATCATAAGGTATTTTCAATGATACACTGCATATTACGTTATATTATAAGGTATTTTCAATGATACACTGCATATTACGTTATATTATAAGGTATTTTCAATGATACACTGCATATTACGTTTTATTATAAGGTATTTTCAATGATACACTGCATATTACATTATATTATTAGGTATTTTCAATGATACACTAAAAAATTACGATATATTATAAGGTATTTTCGATGATACACTGCACATTACGATATATTAGAAGGTATTTTGATTGATACAGTTCAAATTACCATATATTATAAGGTATTTTCAATGATATACTGCATATTACGTTATATCATAATGTATCTTAAAAGATACACTGCATATTACGTTATATTATAAGATGTTTTCAATGATAAACTACTATATATTATAAGGTATTTTCAATGATGCACTGCATATTACGTTATACTATATGGTATTTTCAATGATACACTACAAATTACGATATATTATAAGGTATTTTCAATGATACACTGTATATTACGTTGTATTATAAGGTATTTTCATTGATAGACTAGAATTACCATATATTCTAAGGTATTTTCAATGATACACTGCATATTACGTTATATTATAAGGTATTTTCAATGATACACTGCATATTACGTTATATTATACGGTATTTTCAATGATACAGTGCATATTACGTTTTATTATAAGGTATTTTCAATGATACACTGCATATTACGTTATATTATAAGATGTTTTCAATGATAAACTACTATATATTATAAGGTATTTTCAATGATGCACTGCATATTACGTTATACTATATGGTATTTTCAATGATACACTACAAATTACGATATATTATAAGGTATTTTCAATGATACACTGCATATTACGTTGTATTATAAGGTATTTTCAATGATACACTGCATATTACGTTATATTATAATGTATTTTCAATGATACACTGCATATTAGGTTATATTAAAAGGTATTTTCAATGATACACTGCATATTACGTTATATCATAAGGTATTTTCAATGATACACTGCATATTACGTAATATTACAAGGTATTTTCAATGATACACTGCATATTACGTTATATTATAAGGTATTTTCAATGATGCACTGCATATTACGTTATACTATATGGTATTTTCAATGATACACTACAAATTACGATATATTATAAGGTATTTTCAATGATACACTGCATATTACGTTGTATTATAAGGTTTTTTCATTGATAGACTAGAATTACCATATATTATAAGGTATTTTCAATGATACACTGCATATTACGTTATATTATATGGTATTTTCAATGATACACTGCAAATGACGTTATATTATAAGATGTTTTCAATGATACACTGCATATTACGTTATATTATGAGGTATTTTCAATGATGCACTGCATATTACGTTATATCATAAAGTATTTTCAATGATACACTGCATATTACGTTATATTATAAGATGTTTTCAATGATAAACTACTATATATTATAAGGTATTTTCAATGATGCACTGCATATTACGTTATACTATATGGTATTTTCAATGATACACTACAAATTACGATATATTATAAGGTATTTTCAATGATACACTGCATATTACGTTGTATTATAAGGTATTTTCATTGATAGACAAGAATTACCATATATTCTAAGGTATTTTCAATGATACACTGCATATTACGTTTTATTATAAGGTATTTTCAATGATACACTGCATATTACGTTTTATTATAAGGTATTTTCAATGATACACTGCATATTACGTTATATCATAAAGTATTTTCAATGATACACTGCATATTACGTTATATTATAAGATGTTTTCAATGATAAACTACTATATATTATAAGGTATTTTCAATGATGCACTGCATATTACGTTATACTATATGGTATTTTCAATGATACACTACAAATTACGATATATTATAAGGTATTTTCAATGATACACTGCATATTACGTTGTATTATAAGGTATTTTCATTGATAGACAAGAATTACCATATATTCTAAGGTATTTTCAATGATACACTGCATATTACGTTTTATTATAAGGTATTTTCAATGATACACTGCATATTACGTTTTATTATAAGGTATTTTCAATGATACACTGCATATTACGTTATATCATAAAGTATTTTCAATGATACACTGCATATTACGTTATATTATAAGATGTTTTCAATGATAAACTACTATATATTATAAGGTATTTTCAATGATGCACTGCATATTACGTTATACTATATGGTATTTTCAATGATACACTACAAATTACGATATATTATAAGGTATTTTCAATGATACACTGCATATTACGTTATATTATTAGGTATTTTCAATGATACACTAAAAAATTACGATATATTATAGGGTATTTTCAATGATACACTACAAATTACGATATATTATAAGGTATTTTCGATGATACACTGCATTTTACGATATATTAGAAGGTATTTTGAATGATACAGTTCAAATTACCATATATTATAAGGTATTTTCAATGATATACTGCACATTACGTTATATCATAAGGTATTTTCAATGATACACTGCATATTACGTTATATTATAAGATGTTTTCAATGATAAACTACTATATATTATAAGGTATTTTCAATGATGCACTGCATATTACGTTATACTATATGGTATTTTCAATGACACACTACAAATTACGATATATTATAAGGTATTTTCAATGATACACTGCATATTACGTTGTATTATAAGGTATTTTCATTGATAGACTAGAATTACCTTATATTCTAAGGTATTTTCAATGATACACTGCATATTACATGTTATTATAAGGTACTTTCAATGATGCACTGCATATTACGTTATATTATAAGGTATTTTCAATGATACACTGCATATTACGTTATATTATAAGGCATTTTCAATGATACACTGCATATTACGTTATATTATAAGGTATTTTCAATGATACACTGCATATTACGTTATATCATAAGGTATTTTCAATGATACACTGCATATTACGTAATATTACAAGGTATTTTCAATGATAAACTGCATATTACGTTATATTATAAGGTATTTTCAATGATACACTGCATATTACGTTATATTATAAGGTATTTTCAATGATGCACTGCATATTACGTTATACTATATGGTATTTTCAATGATACACTACAAATTACGATATATTATAAGGTATTTTCAATGATACACTGCATATTACGTTGTATTATAAGGTATTTTCATTGATAGACTAGAATTACCATATATTCTAAGGTATTTTCAATGATACACTGCATATTACGTTTTATTATAAGGTATTTTCAATGATACACTGCATATTACGTTATATCATAAAGTATTTTCAATGATAAACTACATATTACGATATATTATATGGTATTTTCAATGATACACTGCATATTACGTTATATTATAAGGTATTTTCATTGATACACTACAAATTACCATATATTATAAGGTATTTTCAATGATACACTGCATATTACATTATATCATAAGGTATTTTCAATGATACACAGCATATTACGTTTTATTATAAGGTATTTTCAATAATACACAGCATATTACGTTATATCATAAGGTATTTTCAATGATACACTGCATATTACGTTATATTATAAGGTATTTTCAATGATACACTGCATATTACGTTATATTATAAGGTATTTTCAATGATACACTGCATATTACGTTTTATTATAAGGTATTTTCAATGATACACGGCATATTACGTTATATTATATGGTATTTTCAATGATACACTGCATATTACGTTATATTATAAGGTATTTACAATGATACACTGCATATTACGTTAAATCATAAGGTATTTTCAATGATACACTGCATATTACGTTGTATTATAAGGTATTTTCATTGATACACTACAAAATACCATATATTATAAGGTATTTTCAATGATACACTGCATATTACATTATATCATAAGGTATTTTCAATGATACACTGCATATTACGTTATATTATAAGGTATTTACAATGATACACTGCATATTACGTTGTATTATAAGGTATTTTCATTGATACACTACAAATTACCATATATTATAAGGTATTTTCAATGATACACTGCATATTACATTATATCATAAGGTATTTTCAATGATACACTGCATATTACATTATATTATTAGGTATTTTCAATGATACACTAAAAAATTACGATATATTATAAGGTATTTTCGATGATACACTGCATATTACGATATATTAGAAGGTATTTTGATTGATACAGTTCAAATTACCATATATTATAAGGTATTTTCAATGATATACTGCATATTACGTTATATCATAATGTATCTTCAATGATACACTGCATATTACGTTATATTATAAGATGTTTTCAATGATACACTGCATATTACGTTTTATTATAAGGTATTTTCAATGATACACGGCATATTACGTTATATTATATGGTATTTTCAATGATACACTGCATATTACGTTATATTATAAGGTATTTACAATGATACACTGCATATTACGTTATATCATAAGGTATTTTCAATGATACACTGCATATTACGTTGTATTATAAGGTATTTTCATTGATACACTACAAAATACCATATATTATAAGGTATTTTTCAATGATACACTGCATATTACATTATATCATAGGTATTTTCAATGATACACTGCATATTACGTTATATTATAAGGTATTTACAATGATACACTGCATATGACGTTGTATTATAAGGTATTTTCATTGATACACTACAAATTACCATATATTATAAGGTATTTTCAATGATACACTGCATATTACATTTTATCATAAGGTATTTTCAATGATACACTGCATATTACATTATATTATTAGGTATTTTCAATGATACACTAAAAAATTACGATATATTATAAGGTATTTTCGATGATACACTGCATATTACGATATATTAGAAGGTATTTTGATTGATACAGTTCAAATTACCATATATTATAAGGTATTTTCAATGATATACTGCATATTACGTTATATCATAATGTATCTTCAATGATACACTGCATATTACGTTATATTATAGATGTTTTCAATGATAAACTACTATATATTATAAGGTATTTTCAATGATGCACTGCATATTACGTTATACTATATGGTATTTTCAATGATACACTACAAATTACGATATATTATAAGGTATTTTCAATGATACACTGTATATTACGTTGTATTATAAGGTATTTTCATTGATAGACTAGAATTACCATATATTCTAAGGTATTTTCAATGATACACTGCATATTACGTTATATTATAAGGTATTTTCAATGATACACTGCATATTACGTTATATTATACGGTATTTTCAATGATACAGTGCATATTACGTTTTATTTATAAGGTATTTTCAATGATACACTGCATATTACGTTGTATTATAAGGTAATTTTCATTGATAGACTAGAATTACCATATATTCTAAGGTATTTTTCAATGATACACTGCATATTACGTTGTATTATAAGGTATTTTCATTGATACACTACAAATTACCATATATTATAAGGTATTTTCAATGATACACTGCATATTACATTATATCATAAGGTATTTTCAATGATACACTGTATATTACGTTATATTATAAGGTATTTACAATGATACACTGCATATTACGTTGTATTATAAGGTATTTTCATTGATACACTACAAATTACCATATATTATAAGGTATTTTCAATGATACACTGCATATTACATTATATCATAAGGTATTGTCAATGATACACAGCATATTACGTTTTATTATAAGGTATTTTCAATGATACACTGCATATTACGTTATATTCATAAGGTATTTTCAATGATACACTGCATATTACGTTATATTATAAGGTATTTTCAATGATACACTGCATATTACGTTATATTATAAGGTATTTTCAATGATACACTGCATATTACGTTTTATTATAAGGTATTTTCAATGATACACTGCATATTACATTATATTATTAGGTATTTTCAATGATACACTAAAAAATTACGATATATTATAAGGTATTTTCGATGATACACTGCATATTACGATATATTAGAAGGTATTTTGATTGATACAGTTCAAATTACCATATATTATAAGGTATTTTCAATGATATACTGCATATTACGTTATATCATAATGTATCTTAAAAGATACACTGCATATTACGTTATATTATAAGCTGTTTTCAATGATAAACTACTATATATTATAAGGTATTTTCAATGATGCACTGCATATTACGTTATACTATATGGTATTTTCAATGATACACTACAAATTACGATATATTATAAGGTATTTTCAATGATACACTGTATATTACGTTGTATTATAAGGTATTTTCATTGATAGACTAGAATTACCATATATTCTAAGGTATTTTCAATGATACACTGCATATTACGTTATATTATAAGGTATTTTCAATGATACACTGCATATTACGTTATATTATACGGTATTTTCAATGATACAGTGCATATTACGTTTTATTATAAGGTATTTTCAATGATACACTGTATATTACGTTGTATTATAAGGTATTTTCATTGATAGACTAGAATTACCATATATTCTAAGGTATTTTCAATGATACAGTGCATATTACGTTATATTATAAGGTATTTTCAATGATGCACTGCATATTACGTTATACTATATGGTATTTTTCAATGATACACTACAAATTACGATATATTATAAGGTATTTTCAATGATACACTGCATATTACGTTGTATTATAAGGTATTTTCATTGATAGACTAGAATTACCATATATTCTAAGGTATTTTCAATGATACACTGCATATTACGTTGTATTATAAGGTATTTTCATTGATACACTACAAATTACCATATATTATAAGGTATTTTCAATGATACACTGCATATTACATTATATCATAAGGTATTTTCAATGATACACTGTATATTACGTTATATTATAAGGTATTTACAATGATACACTGCATATTACGTTGTATTATAAGGTATTTTCATTGATACACTACAAATTACCATATATTATAAGGTATTTTCAATGATACACTGCATATTACATTATATCATAAGGTATTGTCAATGATACACAGCATATTACGTTTTATTATAAGGTATTTTCAATGATACACTGCATATTACGTTATATCATAAGGTATTTTCAATGATACACTGCATATTACGTTATATTATAAGGTATTTTCAATGATACACTGCATATTACGTTATATTATAAGGTATTTTCAATGATACACTGCATATTACGTTGTATTATAAGGTATTTTCATTGATAGACTAGAATTACCATATATTCTAAGGTATTTTCAATGATACACTGCATATTACGTTGTATTATAAGGTATTTTCATTGATACACTACAAATTACCATATATTATAAGGTATTTTCAATGATACACTGCATATTACATTATATCATAAGGTATTTTCAATGATACACTGTATATTACGTTATATTATAAGGTATTTTCGATGATACACTGCATATTACGATATATTAGAAGGTATTTTGATTGATACAGTTCAAATTACCATATATTATAAAGTATTTTCAATGATATACTGCATATTACGTTATATCCTAATGTATCTTAAAAGATACACTGCATATTACGTTATATTATAAGATGTTTTCAATGATAAACTACTATATATTATAAGGTATTTTCAATGATACACTGCATATTACGTTATATTATACGGTATTTTCAATGATACAGTGCATATTACGTTTTATTATAAGGTATTTTCAATGATACACTGCATATTACGTTGTATTATAAGGTATTTTCATTGATAGACTAGAATTACCATATATTCTAAGGTATTTTCAATGATACAGTGCATATTACGTTATATTATAAGGTATTTTCAATGATGCACTGCATATTACGTTATACTATATGGTATTTTCAATGATACACTACAAATTATGATATATTATAAGGTATTTTCAATGATACACTGCATATTACGTTGTATTATAAGGTATTTTCATTGATAGACTAGAATTACCATATATTCCAAGGTATTTTCAATGATACACTGCATATTACGTTTTATTATAAGGTATTTTCAATGATACACGGCATATTACGTTATATTATATGGTATTTTCAATGATACACTGCATATTACGTTATATTATAAGGTATTTACAATGATACACTGCATATTACGTTATATCATAAGGTATTTTCAATGATACACTGCATATTACGTTGTATTAGAAGGTATTTTCATTGATACACTACAAATTACCATATATTATAAGGTATTTTCAATGATACACTGCATATTACATTATATCATAAGGTATTTTCAATGATACACTGCATATTACGTTATATTATATGGTATTTTCAATGATACACTGCATATTACGTTTTATTATAAGGTATTTTCAATGATACACTGCATATTACATTATATTATTAGGTATTTTCAATGATACACTAAAAAATTATGATATATTATAAGGTATTTTCGATGATACACTGCATATTACGATATATTAGAAGGTATTTTGATTGATACAGTTCAAATTACCATATATTATAAGGTATTTTCAATGATATACTGCATATTACGTTATATCATAATGTATCTTCAATGATACACTGCATATTACGTTATATTATAAGATGTTTTCAATGATAAACTACTATATATTATAAGGTATTTTCAATGATGCACTGCATATTACGTTATACTATATGGTATTTTCAATGATACACTACAAATTACGATATATTATAAGATATTTTCAATGATACACTGCATATTACGTTGTATTATAAGGTATTTTCATTGATAGACTAGAATTACCATATATTCTAAGGTATTTTCAATGATACACTGCATATTACGTTATATTATAAGGTATTTTCAATGATACACTGCATATTACGTCATATTATAAGGTATTTTCAATGATACAGTGCATATTACGTTTTATTATAAGGTATTTTCAATGATACACTGCATATTACGTTGTATTATAAGGTATTTTCATTGATAGACTAGAATTACCATATATTCTAAGGTATTTTCAATGATACACTGCATATTACGTTGTATTATAAGGTATTTTCATTGATACACTACAAATTACCATATATTATAAGGTATTTTCAATGATACACTGCATATTACATTATATCATAAGGTATTTTCAATGATACACTGTATATTACGTTATATTATAAGGTATTTACAATGATACACTGCATATTACGTTGTATTATAAGGTATTTTCATTGATACACTACAAATTACCATATATTATAAGGTATTTTCAATGATACACTGCATATTACATTATATCATAAGGTATTTTCAATGATACACAGCATATTACGTTATATTATAAGGTATTTTCAATGATACACTGCATATTACGTTTTATTATAAGGTATTTTCAATGATACACTGCATATTACATTATATTATTAGGTATTTTCAATGATACACTAAAAAATTACGATATATTATAAGGTATTTTCGATGATACACTGCATATTACGATATATTAGAAGGTATTTTGATTGATACAGTTCAAATTACCATATATTATAAGGTATTTTCAATGATATACTGCATATTACGTTATATCATAATGTATCTTAAAAGATACACTGCATATTACGTTATATTATAAGATGTTTTCAATGATAAACTACTATATATTATAAGGTATTTTCAATGATGCACTGCATATTACGTTATACTATATGGTATTTTCAATGATACACTACAAATTACGATATATTATAAGGTATTTTCAATGATACACTGTATATTACGTTGTATTATAAGGTATTTTCATTGATAGACTAGAATTACCATATATTCTAAGGTATTTTCAATGATACACTGCATATTACGTTTTATTATAAGGTATTTTCATTGATACACTGCATATTACGTTATATTATAAGGTATTTTCAATGAAACACTGCATATTACGTTATATTATAAGGTATTTTCAATGATAGACTAGAATTACCATATATTCTAAGGTATTTTCAATGATACACTGCATATTACGTTATATTATAAGGTATTTTCAATGATACACTGCATATTACGTTATATTATAAGGTATTTTCAATGATACAGTGCATATTACGTTTTATTGTAAGGTATTTTCAATGATACACTGCATATTACGTTGTATTATAAGGTATTTTCATTGATAGACTAGAATTACCATATATTCTAAGGTATTTTCAATGATACAGTGCATATTACGTTATATTATAAGGTATTTTCAATGATGCACTGCATATTACGTTATACTATATGGTATTTTCAATGATACACTACAAATTACGATATATTATAAGGTATTTTCAATGATACACTGCATATTACGTTGTATTATAAGGTATTTTCATTGATAGACTAGAATTACCATATATTCCAAGGTATTTTCAATGATACACTGCATATTACGTTTTATTATAAGGTATTTTCAATGATACACGGCATATTACGTTATATTATATGGTATTTTCAATGATACACTGCATATTACGTTATATTATAAGGTATTTACAATGATACACTGCATATTACGTTATATCATAAGGTATTTTCAATGATACACTGCATATTACGTTGTATTAGAAGGTATTTTCATTGATACACTACAAATTACCATATATTATAAGGTATTTTCAATGATACACTGCATATTACATTATATCATAAGGTATTTTCAATGATACACTGCATATCACGTTATATTATAAGGTATTTACAATGATACACTGCATATTACGTTGTATTATAAGGTATTTTCATTGATACACTACAAATTACCATATATTATAAGGTATTTTCAATGATACACTGCATATTACATTATATCATAAGGTATTTTCAATGATACACAGCATATTACGTTTTATTATAAGGTATTTTCAATGATACACTGCATATTACGTTATATCATAAGGTATTTTCAATGATACACTGCATATTACGTTATATTATAATTTATTTTCAATGATACACTGCATATTACGTTATATTATAAGGTATTTTCAATGATACACTGCATATTACGTTTTATTATAAGGTATTTTCAATGATACACTGCATATTACATTATATTATTAGGTATTTTCAATGATACACTAAAAAATTACGATATATTATAAGGTATTTTCGATGACACACTGCATATTACGATATATTAGAAGGTATTTTGATTGATACAGTTCAAATTACCATATATTATAAGGTATTTTCAATGATATACTGCATATTACGTTATATCATAATGTATCTTCAATGATACACTGCATATTACGTTATATTATAAGATGTTTTCAATGATAAACTACTATATATTATAAGGTATATTCAATGATGCACTGCATATTACGTTATACTATATGGTATTTTCAATGATACACTACAAATTACGATATATTATAAGGTATTTTCAATGATACACTGCATATTACGTTGTATTATAAGGTATTTTCATTGATAGACTAGAATTACCATATATTCTAAGGTATTTTCAATGATACACTGCATATTACGTTTTATTATAAGGTATTTTCAATGATACACTGCATATTACGTTATATTATAAGGTATTTTCAATGATACACTGCATATTACGTTATATTATAAGGTATTTTCAATGATACAGTGCATATTACGTTTTATTATAAGGTATTTTCAATGATACACTGCATATTACGTTGTATTATAAGGTATTTTCATTGATAGACTAGAATTACCATATATTCTAAGGTATTTTCAATGATACACTGCATATTACGTTTTATTATAAGGTATTTTCAATGATACACTGCATATTACGTTATATCATAAAGCATTTTCAATGATACACTGCATATTACGTTATATTATAAGATGTTTTCAATGATAAACTACTATATATTATAAGGGTATTTTCAATGATGCACTGCATATTACGTTATACTATATGGTATTTTCAATGATACACTACAAATTACGATATATTATAAGGTATTTTCAATGATACACTGTATATTACGTTGTATTATAAGGTATTTTCATTGATAGACTAGAATTACCATATATTCTAAGGTATTTTCAATGATACACTGCATATTACGTTTTATTATAAGGTATTTTCAATGATACACTGCATATTACGTTATATTATAAGGTATTTTCAATGATACACTGCATATTACGTTTATATTATAAGGTATTTTCAATGATACAGTGCATATTACGTTTTATTATAAGGTATTTTCAATGATACACTGCATATTACGTTGTATTATAAGGTATTTTCATTGATAGACTAGAATTACCATATATTCTAAGGTATTTTCAATGATACACTGCATATTACGTTTTATTATAAGGTATTTTCAATGATACACTGCATATTACGTTATATCATAAAGCATTTTCAATGATACACTGCATATTACGTTATATTATAAGATGTTTTCAATGATAAACTACTATATATTATAAGGTATTTTCAATGATGCACTGCATATTACGTTTATACTATATGGTATTTTCAATGATACACTACAAATTACGATATATTATAAGGTATTTTCAATGATACACTGTATATTACGTTGTATTATAAGGTATTTTCATTGATAGACTAGAATTACCATATATTCTAAGGTATTTTCAATGATACACTGCATATTACGTTTTATTATAAGGTATTTTCAATGATACACTGCATATTACGTTATATTCTAAGGTATTTTCAATGATACACTGCATATTACGTTTTATTATAAGGTATTTTCATTGATAGACTAGAATTACCATATATTCCAAGGTATTTTCAATGATACACTGCATATTACGTTTTATTATAAGGTATTTTCAATGATACACGGCATATTACGTTATATTATATGGTATTTTCAATGATACACTGCATATTACGTTATATTATAAGGTATTTACAATGATACACTGCATATTACGTTATATCATAAGGTATTTTCAATGATACACTGCATATTACGTTGTATTATAAGGTATTTTCATTGATACACTAAAAAATTACCATATATTATAAGGTATTTTCAATGATACACTGCATATTACATTATATCATAAGGTATTTTCAATGATACACTGTATATTACGTTATATTATAAGGTATTTACAATGATACACTGCATATTACGTTGTATTATAAGGTATTTTCATTGATACACTACAAATTACCATATATTATAAGGTATTTTCAATGATACACTGCATATTACATTATATCATAAGGTATTTTCAATGATACACAGCATATTACGTTATATTATAAGGTATTTCAATGATACACTGCATATTACGTTTTATTATAAGGTATTTTCAATGATACAACTGCATATTACATTATATTATTAGGTATTTTCAATGATACACTAAAAAATTACGATATATTATAAGGTATTTTCGATGACACACTGCATATTACGATATATTAGAAGGTATTTTGATTGATACAGTTCAAATTACCATATATTATAAGGTATTTTCAATGATATACTGCATATTACGTTATATCATAATGTATCTTAAAAGATACACTGCATATTACGTTATATTATAAGATGTTTTCAATGATAAACTACTATATATTATAAGGTATTTTCAATGATGCACTGCATATTACGTTATACTATATGGTATTTTCAATGATACACTACAAATTACGATATATTATAAGGTATTTTCAATGATACACTGTATATTACGTTGTATTATAAGGTATTTTCATTGATAGACTAGAATTACCATATATTCTAAGGTATTTTCAATGATACACTGCATATTACGTTTTATTATAAGGTATTTTCATTGATACACTGCATATTACGTTATATTATAAGGTATTTTCAATGATACACTGCATATTACGTTATATTATAAGGTATTTTCAATGATAGACTAGAATTACCATATATTCTAAGGTATTTTCAATGATACACTGCATATTACGTTATATTATAAGGTATTTCAATGATACACTGCATATTACGTTATATTATAAGGTATTTTCAATGATACAGTGCATATTACGTTTTATTGTAAGGTATTTTCAATGATACACTGCATATTACGTTGTATTATAAGGTATTTTCATTGATAGACTAGAATTACCATATATTCTAAGGTATTTTCAATGATACAGTGCATATTACGTTATATTATAAGGTATTTTCAATGATGCACTGCATATTACGTTATACTATATGGTATTTTCAATGATACACTACAAATTACGATATATTATAAGGGTATTTTCAATGATACACTGCATATTACGTTGTATTATAAGGTATTTTCATTGATAGACTAGAATTACCATATATTCCAAGGTATTTTCAATGATACACTGCATATTACGTTTTATTATAAGGTATTTTCAATGATACACGGCATATTACGTTATATTATATGGTATTTTCAATGATACACTGCATATTACGTTATATTATAAGGTATTTACAATGATACACTGCATATTACGTTATATCATAAGGTATTTTCAATGATACACTGCATATTACGTTGTATTAGAAGGTATTTTCATTGATACACTACAAATTACCATATATTATAAGGTATTTTCAATGATACACTGCATATTACATTATATCATAAGGTATTTTCAATGATACACTGCATATCACGTTATATTATAAGGTATTTACAATGATACACTGCATATTACGTTGTATTATAAGGTATTTTCATTGATACACTACAAATTACCATATATTATAAGGTATTTTCAATGATACACTGCATATTACATTATATCATAAGGTATTTTCAATGATACACAGCATATTACGTTTTATTATAAGGTATTTTCAATGATACACTGCATATTACGTTATATCATAAGGTATTTTCAATGATACACTGCATATTACGTTATATTATAATTTATTTTCAATGATACACTGCATATACGTTATATTATAAGGTATTTTCAATGATACACTGCATATTACGTTTTATTATAAGGTATTTTCAATGATACACTGCATATTACATTATATTATTAGGTATTTTCAATGATACACTAAAAAATTACGATATATTATAAGGTATTTTCGATGACACACTGCATATTACGATATATTAGAAGGTATTTTGATTGATACAGTTCAAATTACCATATATTATAAGGTATTTTCAATGATATACTGCATATTACGTTATATCATAATGTATCTTCAATGATACACTGCATATTACGTTATATTATAAGATGTTTTCAATGATAAACTACTATATATTATAAGGTATTTTCAATGATGCACTGCATATTACGTTATACTATATGGTATTTTCAATGATACACTACAAATTACGATATATTATAAGGTATTTTCAATGATACACTGCATATTACGTTGTATTATAAGGTATTTTCATTGATAGACTAGAATTACCATATATTCTAAGGTATTTTCAATGATACACTGCATATTACGTTTTATTATAAGGTATTTTCAATGATACACTGCATATTACGTTATATTATAAGGTATTTTCAATGATACACTGCATATTACGTTATATTATAAGGTATTTTCAATGATACAGTGCATATTACGTTTTATTATAAGGTATTTTCAATGATACACTGCATATTACGTTGTATTATAAGGTATTTTCATTGATAGACTAGAATTACCATATATTCTAAGGTATTTTCAATGATACACTGCATATTACGTTTTATTATAAGGTATTTTCAATGATACACTGCATATTACGTTATATCATAAAGCATTTTCAATGATACACTGCATATTACGTTATATTATAAG
>CAKAJI010001001.1:0-33305 GCA_916610255.1 Lasioglossum lativentre | reverse complement strand
CCTTATAATGTAACGTAATATGCAGAGTGTCATTGAAAATACCTTATCATATAATGTAATATGCAGTCTATCATTGATAATACCTCATAATATAACGTAATATGCAGAGTATCATTGAAAATACCTTATAATATAACGTAATATGCTGTATATCATTGAAAATACCTTATAATGAAACGTAATATACAGTGTATCATTGAAAATACCTTATAATGTAACGTGATATGCAGAGTATCATTGAAAATACCTTATAATATAACGTGATATGCAGTATATCATTGAAAATGCCTTATAATAAATAGTAATATGCAGTCTATCATTAAAAATACGTGATAATATAACGTAATCTGCAGTGTATCATTGAAAATACCTTATAATATAATGTAATATTTGCAGTCTATCATTGAAAATACCTTATAATATTACGTAATATGCAGTCAATCATTGAAAATACGTGATAATATAACGTAATATGCAGTCTATCATTGAAAATGCCTTATAATATAACGTAATATGCAGTATATCATTGAAAATACCTTATAATATAACGTAATATGCAGAGTATCATTGAAAATACCTTATAATATAACGTAATATGCTGTATATCATTGAAAATACCTTATAATGAAACGTAATATACAGTGTATCATTGAAAATACCTTATAATATAACGTAATATGCTGTATATCATTGAAAATACCTTATAATGAAACGTAATATACAGTGTATCATTGAAAATACCTTATAATGTAACGTAATATGCAGTGTATCATTGAAAATACCTTATAATGTAACGTGATATGCAGAGTATCATTGAAAATACCTTATAATATAACGTGATATGCAGTATATCATTGAAAATGCCTTATAATAAATAGTAATATGCAGTCTATCATTAAAAATACGTGATAATATAACGTAATATGCAGTGTATCATTGAAAATACCTTATAATATAATGTAATATTTGCAGTCTATCATTGAAAATACCTTATAATATTACGTAATATGCAGTCAATCATTGAAAATACGTGATAATATAACGTAATATGCAGTGTATCATTGAAAATGCCTTATAATATAACGTAATATGCAGTATATCATTGAAAATACCTTATAATATAACGTAATATGCAGTGTAGCATTGAAAATACCTTATAATATAACGTGATATGCAGGGTATCATTGAAAATACCTTATAATATAACGTGATATGCAGTCTATCATTGGAAATACCTTATAATACAACGTAATATGCAGTGTATCATTGAAAATGCCTTATACTATATAGTAATATGCAGTCCATCATTGAAAATACGTGATAATATAACGTAATATGCAGTCTATCATTGAAAATGCCTTATAATATTACGTAATATGCAGTCCATCATTGAAAATACGTGATAATATAACGTAATATGCAGTCTATCATTGAAAATGCCTTATAATATAACGTAATATGCAGTGTATCATTGAAAATACCTTATAATATAATGTAATATTTGCAGTCTATCATTGAAAATACCTTATAATGTAACGTAATAAGCAGTGTATCATTGAAAATGTTTTGTAATGTAACGTAATATGCAGAGTATCATTCAAAATACCTTATAATATAACGTAATATGCAGAGTATCATTGAAAATACCTTATAATATAACGTGATATGCAGTATATCATTGAAAATACCTTATAATGTAACGTAATATGCAGTGTATCATTGAAAATATCTTGTAATATAACGTAATATGCAGAGTATCATTGAAAATATCTTATAATATAATGTAATATGCAGTGTATCATTGACAATACCTTATAATGTAACGTGATATGCAGTCTATCATTGGAAATACCTTATAATACAACGTAATATGCAGTGTATCATTGAAAATACCTTATAATATAGTGTAATATTTGCAGTCTATCATTGAAAATACCTTATAATGTAACGTAATAAGCAGTGTATCATTGAAAATACCTTATAATATAACGTAATATGCAGTATATCATTGAAAATACTTTATAATGTAACGTAATATACAGTGTATCATTGAAAATACCTTATAATGTAACGTAATATGCAGAGTGTCATTGAAAATACCTTATCATATAATGTAATATGCTGTATATAATTGAAAATACCTTATAATGAAACGTAATATACAGTGTATCATTGAAAATACCTTATAATGTAACGTAATATGCAGTGTATCATTGAAAATACCTTATAATGTAACGTGATATGCAGAGTATCATTGAAAATACCTTATAATATAACGTGATATGCAGTATATCATTGAAAATGCCTTATAATAAATAGTAATATGCAGTCTATCATTAAAAATACGTGATAATATAACGTAATATGCAGTGTATCATTGAAAATACCTTATAATATAATGTAATATTTGCAGTGTATCATTGAAAATACCTTATAATATTACGTAATATGCAGTCCATCATTGAAAATACGTGATAATATAACGTAATATGCAGTGTATCATTGAAAATACGTGATAATATAACGTAATATGCAGTGTATCATTGAATACACCTTATAATATAATGTAATATTTGCAGTCTATCATTGAAAATACCTTATATTATAACGTAATATGCAGTGAATCATTGAAAATACCTTATAATGTAACGTAATAAGCAGTGTATCATTGAAAATATCTTGTAATGTAACGTAATATGCAGAGTATCATTCAAAATACCTTATAATATAACGTAATATGCAGAGTATGATTGAAAATACCTTATAATATAACGTGATATGCAGTATATCATTGAAAATACCTTATAATGTAATGTAATAAGCAGTGTATCATTGAAAATATCTTGTAATGTAACGTAATATGCAGAGTATTATTGAAAATGCCTTATAATATAACGTAATATGCAGTGTATCATTGAAAATATCATATAATATATTGTAATATGCAGTCTATCATTGAAAATATCTTATAATATAACGTAATATGCAATGTATCATGGAAAATACCTTATAATATAATGTAATATTTGCAGTCTATCAGTGAAAATACCTTATAATATAACGTAATATGCAGTGTATCATTGAAAATACCTTATAATGTAACGTAATATGCAGTGTATCATTGAAAATACATTATAATGTAATGTAATATGCAGTCTATCATTGAAAATATCTTATAATATAATGTAATATGCAGTGTATCATTGACAATACCTTATAATGTAACGTGATATGCAGTCTATCATTGGAAATACCTTATAATACAACGTAATATGCAGTGTATCATTGAAAATACCTTATAATATAGTGTAATATTTGCAGTCTATCATTGAAAATACCTTATAATATAACGTAATATGCAGCGTATCATTGAAAATACCTTATAATGTAACGTAATAAGCAGTGTATCATTGAAAATACCTTATAATATAACGTAATATGCAGTATATCATTGAAAATACTTTATAATGTAACGTAATATACAGTGTATCATTGAAAATACCTTATAATATAACGTAATATGCTGTATATCATTGAAAATACCTTATAATGAAACGTAATATACAGTGTATCATTGAAAATACCTTATAATATAACGTAATATGCTGTATATCATTGAAAATACCTTATAATGAAACGTAATATACAGTGTATCATTGAAAATACCTTATAATGTAACGTAATATGCAGTGTATCATTGAAAATACCTTATAATGTAACGTGATATGCAGAGTATCATTGGAAATACCTTATAATATAACGTGATATGCAGTATATCATTGAAAATGCCTTATAATAAATAGTAATATGCAGTCTATCATTAAAAATACGTGATAATATAACGTAATATGCAGTGTATCATTGAAAATACCTTATAATATAATGTAATATTTGCAGTCTATCATTGAAAATACCTTATAATATTACGTAATATGCAGTCAATCATTGAAAATACGTGATAATATAACGTAATCTGCAGTCTATCATTGAAAATGCCTTATAATATAACGTAATATGCAGTATATCATTGAAAATACCTTATAATATAACGTAATATGCAGTGTAGCATTGAAAATGCCTTATAATATAACGTAATATGCAGTGTATCATTGAAAATACCTTTATAATATAACGTGATATGCAGTCTATCATTGAAATTACCTTATAGTATGACGTAATATGCAGTGTATCATTGAAAATACCTTATAATACTACGTAATATGCAGTGTATCATTGAAAATGCCTTATAATATAACGTAATATGCAGTGTATCATTGAAAATGTCATGTAATGTAACGTAATATGCAGAGTATCATTCAAAATACCTTATAATATAACGTGATATGCAGTATATCATTGAAAATGCTTTATAATAAATAGTAATATGCAGTCTATCATTAAAAATACGTGATAATATAACGTAATATGCAGTGTATCATTGAAAATACCTTATAATATAATGTAATATTTGCAGTCTATCATTGAAAATACCTTATAATATTACGTAATATGCAGTCAATCATTGAAAATACGTGATAATATAACGTAATATACAGTGTATCATTGAAAATACCTTATAATATAACGTAATATGCTGTATATCATTGAAAATACCTTATAATGAAACGTAATATACAGTGTATCATTGAAAATACCTTATAATGTAACGTAATATGCAGTGTATCATTGAAAATACCTTATAATGTAACGTAATATGCAGAGTATCATTGGAAATACCTTATAATATAACGTGATATGCAGTATATCATTGAAAATGCCTTATAATAAATAGTAATATGCAGTCTATCATTAAAAATACGTGATAATATAACGTAATATGCAGTGTATCATTGAAAATACCTTATAATATAATGTAATATTTGCAGTCTATCATTGAAAATACCTTATAATATTACGTAATATGCAGTCAATCATTGAAAATACGTGATAATATAACGTAATATGCAGTCTATCATTGAAAATGCCTTATAATATAACGTAATATGCAGTATATCATTGAAAATACCTTATAATATAACGTAATATGCAGTGTAGCATTGAAAATGCCTTATAATATAACGTAATATGCAGTGTATCATTGAAAATACCTTTATAATATAACGTGATATGCAGTCTATCATTGAAATTACCTTATAGTATGACGTAATATGCAGTGTATCATTGAAAATACCTTATAATATAATGTAATATTTGCAGTCTATCATTGAAAATACCTTATAATACTACGTAATATGCAGTGTATCATTGAAAATGCCTTATAATATAACGTAATATGCAGTGTATCATTGAAAATGTCTTGTAATGTAACGTAATATGCAGAGTATCATTCAAAATACCTTATAATATAACGTGATATGCAGTATATCATTGAAAATGCTTTATAATAAATAGTAATATGCAGTCTATCATTAAAAATACGTGATAATATAACGTAATATGCAGTGTATCATTGAAAATACCTTATAATATAATGTAATATTTGCAGTCTATCATTGAAAATACCTTATAATATTACGTAATATGCAGTCAATCATTGAAAATACGTGATAATATAACGTAATATGCAGTGTATCATTGAAAATGCCTTATAATATAACGTAATATGCAGTGTATCATTGAAAATACCTTATAATATAACGTGATATGCAGTCTATCATTGAAAATACCTTATAGTATGACGTAATATGCAGTGTATCATTGAATATACCTTATAATATAATGTAATATTTGCAGTGTATCATTGAAAATTCCTTATAATATAATGTAATATTTGCAGTCTATCATTGAAAATACCTTATAATATAATGTAATATTTGCAGTCTATCATTGAAAATACCTTATATTATAACGTAATATGCAGTGTATCATTGAAAATACCTTATAATGTAACGTAATAAGCAGTGTATCATTGAAAATATCTTGTAATGTAACGTAATATGCAGAGTATCATTCAAAATACCTTATAATATAACGTAATATGCAGAGTATCATTGAAAATACCTTATAATATAACGTGATATGCAGTATATCATTGAAAATACCTTATAATGTAATGTAATAAGCAGTGTATCATTGAAAATATCTTGTAATGTAACGTAATATGCAGAGTATTATTGAAAATGCCTTATAATATAACGTAATATGCAGTGTATCATTGAAAATATCATATAATATATTGTAATACGCAGTCTATCATTGAAAATATCTTATAATATAACGTAATATGCAGTGTATCATTGAAAATACCTTATAATGTAACGTAATATGCAGTGTATCATTGAAAATACATTATAATGTAATGTAATATGCAGTCTATCATTGAAAATATCTTATAATATAATGTAATATGCAGTGTATCATTGACAATACCTTATAATGTAACGTGATATGCAGTCTATCATTGGAAATACCTTATAATACAACGTAATATGCAGTGTATCATTGAAAATACCTTATAATATAGTGTAATATTTGCAGTCTATCATTGAAAATACCTTATAATATAACGTAATATGCAGCGTATCATTGAAAATACCTTATAATGTAACGTAATAAGCAGTGTATCATTGAAAATACCTTATAATATAACGTAATATGCAGTATATCATTGAAAATACTTTATAATGTAACGTAATATACAGTGTATCATTGAAAATACCTTATAATATAACGTAATATGCTGTATATCATTGAAAATACCTTATAATGAAACGTAATATACAGTGTATCATTGAAAATACCTTATAATATAACGTAATATGCTGTATATCATTGAAAATACCTTATAATGAAACGTAATATACAGTGTATCATTGAAAATACCTTATAATGTAACGTAATATGCAGTGTATCATTGAAAATACCTTATAATGTAACGTGATATGCAGAGTATCATTGGAAATACCTTATAATATAACGTGATATGCAGTATATCATTGAAAATGCCTTATAATAAATAGTAATATGCAGTCTATCATTAAAAATACGTGATAATAAAACGTAATATGCAGTGTATCATTGAAAATACCTTATAATATAATGTAATATTTGCAGTCTATCATTGAAAATACCTTATAATATTACGTAATATGCAGTCAATCATTGAAAATACGTGATAATATAACGTAATTTGCAGTCTATCATTGAAAATGCCTTATAATATAACGTAATATGCAGTATATCATTGAAAATACCTTATAATATAACGTAATATGCAGTGTAGCATTGAAAATGCCTTATAATATAACGTAATATGCAGTGTATCATTGAAAATACCTTTATAATATAACGTGATATGCAGTCTATCATTGAAATTACCTTATAGTATGACGTAATATGCAGTGTATCATTGAAAATACCTTATAATATAATGTAATATTTGCAGTGTATCATTGAAAATACCTTATAATATAATGTAATATTTGCAGTCTATCATTGAAAATACCTTATAATACTACGTAATATGCAGTGTATCATTGAAAATGCCTTATAATATAACGTAATATGCAGTGTATCATTGAAAATGTCTTGTAATGTAACGTAATATGCAGAGTATCATTCAAAATACCTTATAATATAACGTGATATGCAGTATATCATTGAAAATGCTTTATAATAAATAGTAATATGCAGTCTATCATTAAAAATACGTGATAATATAACGTAATATGCAGTGTATCATTGAAAATACCTTATAATATAATGTAATATTTGCAGTCTATCATTGAAAATACCTTATAATATTACGTAATATGCAGTCAATCATTGAAAATACGTGATAATATAACGTAATATACAGTGTATCATTGAAAATACCTTATAATATAACGTAATATGCTGTATATCATTGAAAATACCTTATAATGAAACGTAATATACAGTGTATCATTGAAAATACCTTATAATGTAACGTAATATGCAGTGTATCATTGAAAATACCTTATAATGTAACGTGATATGCAGAGTATCATTGGAAATACCTTATAATATAACGTGATATGCAGTATATCATTGAAAATGCCTTATAATAAATAGTAATATGCAGTCTATCATTAAAAATACGTGATAATATAACGTAATATGCAGTGTATCATTGAAAATACCTTATAATATAATCTAATATTTGCAGTCTATCATTGAAAATACCTTATAATATTACGTAATATGCAGTCAATCATTGAAAATACGTGATAATATAACGTAATATGCAGTCTATCATTGAAAATGCCTTATAATATAACGTAATATGCAGTATATCATTGAAAATACCTTATAATATAACGTAATATGCAGTGTAGCATTGAAAATGCCTTATAATATAACGTAATATGCAGTGTATCATTGAAAATACCTTTATAATATAACGTGATATGCAGTCTATCATTGAAATTACCTTATAGTATGACGTAATATGCAGTGTATCATTGAAAATACCTTATAATATAATGTAATATTTGCAGTGTATCATTGAAAATACCTTATAATATAATGTAATATTTGCAGTCTATCATTGAAAATACCTTATAATACTACGTAATATGCAGTGTATCATTGAAAATGCCTTATAATATAACGTAATATGCAGTGTATCATTGAAAATGTCTTGTAATGTAACGTAATATGCAGAGTATCATTCAAAATACCTTATAATATAACGTGATATGCAGTATATCATTGAAAATGCTTTATAATAAATAGTAATATGCAGTCTATCATTAAAAATACGTGATAATATAACGTAATATGCAGTGTATCATTGAAAATACCTTATAATATAATGTAATATTTGCAGTCTATCATTGAAAATACCTTATAATATTACGTAATATGCAGTCAATCATTGAAAATACGTGATAATATAACGTAATATGCAGTGTATCATTGAAAATGCCTTATAATATAACGTAATATGCAGTGTATCATTGAAAATACCTTATAATATAACGTGATATGCAGTCTATCATTGAAAATACCTTATAGTATGACGTAATATGCAGTGTATCATTGAATATACCTTATAATATAATGTAATATTTGCAGTGTATCATTGAAAATTCCTTATAATATAATGTAATATTTGCAGTCTATCATTGAAAATACCTTATAATATAATGTAATATTTGCAGTCTATCATTGAAAATACCTTATATTATAACGTAATATGCAGTGTATCATTGAAAATACCTTATAATGTAACGTAATAAGCAGTGTATCATTGAAAATATCTTGTAATGTAACGTAATATGCAGAGTATCATTCAAAATACCTTATAATATAACGTAATATGCAGAGTATCATTGAAAATACCTTATAATATAACGTGATATGCAGTATATCATTGAAAATACCTTATAATGTAATGTAATAAGCAGTGTATCATTGAAAATATCTTGTAATGTAACGTAATATGCAGAGTATTATTGAAAATGCCTTATAATATAACGTAATATGCAGTGTATCATTGAAAATATCATATAATATATTGTAATACGCAGTCTATCATTGAAAATATCTTATAATATAACGTAATATGCAATGTATCATGGAAAATACCTTATAATATAATGTAATATTTGCAGTCTATCAGTGAAAATACCTTATAATATAACGTAATATGCAGTGTATCATTGAAAATACCTTATAATGTAACGTAATAAGCAGTGTATCATTGAAAACATCTTGTAATGTAACGTAATATGCAGAGTATCATTCTAAATACCTTATAATATAACGTAATATGCAGAGTATCATTGAAAATACCTTATAATATAACGTAATATGCAGTGTATCATTGAAAATGTCATGCAATGTAACGTAATATGCAGAGTATCATTCAAAATACCTTATAATATAACGTGATATGCAGTATATCATTGAAAATGCTTTATAATAAATAGTAATATGCAGTCTATCATTAAAAATACGTGATAATATAACGTAATATGCAGTGTATCATTGAAAATACCTTATAATATAATGTAATATTTGCAGTCTATCATTGAAAATACCTTATAATATTACGTAATATGCAGTCAATCATTGAAAATACGTGATAATATAACGTAATATGCAGTGTATCATTGAATATGCCTTATAATATAACGTAATATGCAGTGTATCATTGAAAATACCTTATAATATAACGTGATATGCACTCTATCATTGAAAATACCTTATAGTATGACGTAATATGCAGTGTATCATTGAATATACCTTATAATATAATGTAATATTTGCAGTGTATCATTGAAAATTCCTTATAATATAATGTAATATTTGCAGTCTATCATTGAAAATACCTTATAATATAATGTAATATTTGCAGTCTATCATTGAAAATACCTTATATTATAACGTAATATGCAGTGTATCATTGAAAATACCTTATAATGTAACGTAATAAGCAGTGTATCATTGAAAATATCTTGTAATGTAACGTAATATGCAGAGTATCATTCAAAATACCTTATAATATAACGTAATATGCAGAGTATGATTGAAAATACCTTATAATATAACGTGATATGCAGAGTATCATTGAAAATACCTTATAATATAACGTGATATGCAGTATATCATTGAAAATACCTTATAATGTAACGTAATATGCAGTGTATCATTGAAAATATCTTGTAATATAACGTAATATGCAGAGTATCATTGAAAATACCTTATAATATAACGTGATATGCAGTATATCATTGAAAATACCTTATAATATAACGTAATATGCTGTATATCATTGAAAATACCTTATAATGAAACGTAATATACAGTGTATCATTGAAAATACCTTATAATGTAACGTAATATGCAGGGTATCATTGAAAATACCTTATAATATAACGTGATATGCAGTCTATCATTGGAAATACCTTATAATACAACGTAATATGCAGTGTATCATTGAAAATGCCTTATAATATATAGTAATATGCAGTCTATCATTGAAAATACGTGATAATATAACGTAATATGCAGTGTATCATTGAAAATACCTTATAATATAATGTAATATTTGCAGTCTATCATTGAAAATACCTTATAATATAACGTAATATGCAGCGTATCATTGAAAATACCTTATAATGTAACGTAATAAGCAGTGTATCATTGAAAATACCTTATAATATAACGTAATATGCAGTATATCATTGAAAATACTTTATAATGTAACGTAATATACAGTGTATCATTGAAAATACCTTATAATGTAACGTAATATGCAGAGTGTCATTGAAAATACCTTATCATATAATGTAATATGCAGTCTATCATTGATAATACCTCATAATATAACGTAATATGCAGAGTATCATTGAAAATACCTTATAATATAACGTAATATGCTGTATATCATTGAAAATTCCTTATAATGAAACGTAATATACAGTGTATCATTGAAAATACCTTATAATATAACGTAATATGCTGTATATCATTGAAAATACCTTATAATGAAACGTAATATACAGTGTATCATTGAAAATACCTTATAATGTAACGTAATATGCAGTGTATCATTGAAAATACCTTATAATGTAACGTGATATGCAGAGTATCATTGAAAATACCTTATAATATAACGTGATATGCAGTATATCATTGAAAATGCCTTATAATAAATAGTAATATGCAGTCTATCATTAAAAATACGTGATAATATAACGTAATATGCAGTGTATCATTGAAAATACCTTATAATATAATGTAATATTTGCAGTCTATCATTGAAAATACCTTATAATATTACGTAATATGCAGTCAATCATTGAAAATACGTGATAATATAACGTAATATGCAGTCTATCATTGAAAATGCCTTATAATATAACGTAATATGCAGTATATCATTGAAAATACCTTATAATATAACGTAATATGCAGTGTAGCATTGAAAATGCCTTATAATATAACGTAATATGCAGTGTATCATTGAAAATACCTTTATAATATAACGTGATATGCAGTCTATCATTGAAATTACCTTATAGTATGACGTAATATGCAGTGTATCATTGAAAATACCTTATAATATAATGTAATATTTGCAGTGTATCATTGAAAATACCTTATAATATAATGTAATATTTGCAGTCTATCATTGAAAATACCTTATAATACTACGTAATATGCAGTGTATCATTGAAAATGCCTTATAATATAACGTAATATGCAGTGTATCATTGAAAATGTCTTGTAATGTAACGTAATATGCAGAGTATCATTCAAAATACCTTATAATGTAATGTAATATGCAGTCTATCATTGAAAATATCTTATAATATAATGTAATATGCAGTGTATCATTGACAATACCTTATAATGTAACGTGATATGCAGTCTATCATTGAAAATACCTTATAATATAACGTAATATGCAGTGTATCATTGAAAATGCCTTATAATATAACGTAATATGCAGAGTATCATTCAAAATACCTTATAATATAACGTGATATGCAGTATATCATTGAAAATGCTTTATAATAAATAGTAATATGCAGTCTATCATTAAAAATACGTGATAATATAACGTAATATGCAGTGTATCATTGAAAATACCTTATAATATAATGTAATATTTGCAGTCTATCATTGAAAATACCTTATAATATTACGTAATATGCAGTCAATCATTGAAAATACGTGATAATATAACGTAATATGCAGTGTATCATTGAAAATGCCTTATAATATAACGTAATATGCAGTGTATCATTGAAAATACCTTATAATATAACGTGATATGCAGTCTATCATTGAAAATACATTATAATGTAATGTAATATGCAGTCTATCATTGAAAATATCTTATAATATAATGTAATATGCAGTGTATCATTGACAATACCTTATAATGTAACGTGATATGCAGTCTATCATTGAAAATACCTTATAATATAACGTAATATGCAGTGTAGCATTGAAAATGATTTATAATATAACGTAATATGCAGTGTATCATTGAAAATACCTTTATAATATAACGTGATATGCAGTCTATCATTGAAATTACCTTATAGTATGACGTAATATGCAGTGTATCATTGAAAATACCTTATAATATAATGTAATATTTGCAGTGTATCATTGAAAATACCTTATAATGTAACGTAATATGCAGGGTATCATTGAAAATACCTTATAATATAACGTGATATGCAGTCTATCATTGGAAATACCTTATAATACAACGTAATATGCAGTGTATCATTGAAAATGCCTTATACTATATAGTAATATGCAGTCCATCATTGAAAATACGTGATAATATAACGTAATATGCAGTCTATCATTGAAAATGCCTTATAATATTACGTAATATGCAGTCCATCATTGAAAATACGTGATAATATAACGTAATATGCAGTCTATCATTGAAAATGCCTTATAATATAACGTAATATGCAGTGTATCATTGAAAATACCTTATAATATAATGTAATATTTGCAGTCTATCATTGAAAATACCTTATAATGTAACGTAATAAGCAGTGTATCATTGAAAATGTTTTGTAATGTAACGTAATATGCTGAGTATCATTCAAAATACCTTATAATATAACGTAATATGCAGAGTATCATTGAAAATACCTTATAATATAACGTGATATGCAGTATATCATTGAAAATACCTTATAATGTAACGTAATATGCAGTGTATCATTGAAAATATCTTGTAATATAACGTAATATGCAGAGTATCATTGAAAATACCTTATAATATAACGTGATATGCAGTATATCATTGAAAATACCTTATAATATAACGTAATATGCTGTATATCATTGAAAATACCTTATAATATAACGTAATATGCAGTGTATCATTGAAAATACCTTATAATATAATGTAATATTTGCAGTCTATCATTGAAAATACCTTATAATATAACGTAATATGCAGCGTATCATTGAAAATACCTTATAATGTAACGTAATAAGCAGTGTATCATTGAAAATACCTTATAATATAACGTAATATGCAGTATATCATTGAAAATACTTTATAATGTAACGTAATATACAGTGTATCATTGAAAATACCTTATAATATAACGTAATATGCAGAGTGTCATTGAAAATACCTTATCATATAATGTAATATGCAGTCTATCATTGATAATACCTCATAATATAACGTAATATGCAGTCTATCATTGAAAATACCTTATAATATAACGTAATATGCAGCGTATCATTGAAAATGTTTTGTAATGTAACGTAATATGCAGAGTATCATTCAAAATACCTTATAATATAACGTAATATGCAGAGTATCATTGAAAATACCTTATAATATAACGTGATATGCAGTATATCATTGAAAATACCTTATAATGTAACGTAATATGCAGTGTATCATTGAAAATATCTTGTAATATAACGTAATATGCAGAGTATCATTGAAAATACCTTATAATATAACGTGATATGCAGTATATCATTGAAAATACCTTATAATATAACGTAATATGCTGTATATCATTGAAAATACCTTATAATATAACGTAATATGCAGTGTATCATTGAAAATACCTTATAATATAACGTAATATGCAGTGTATCATTGAAAATACCTTATAATATAATGTAATATTTGCAGTCTATCATTGAAAATACCTTATAATGTAACGTAATAAGCAGTGTATCATTGAAAATGTTTTGTAATGTAACGTAATATGCAGAGTATCATTCAAAATACCTTATAATATAACGTAATATGCAGTGTATCATTGAAAATGCCTTATACTATATAGTAATATGCAGTCCATCATTGAAAATACGTGATAATATAACGTAATATGCAGTCTATCATTGAAAATGCCTTATAATATTACGTAATATGCAGTCCATCATTGAAAATACGTGAAAATATAACGTAATATGCAGTCTATCATTGAAAATGCCTTATAATATAACGTAATATGCAGTGTATCATTGAAAATACCTTATAATATAATGTAATATTTGCAGTCTATCATTGAAAATACCTTATAATGTAACGTAATAAGCAGTGTATCATTGAAAATGTTTTGTAATGTAACGTAATATGCAGAGTATCATTCAAAATACCTTATAATATAACGTAATATGCAGAGTATCATTGAAAATACCTTATAATATAACGTGATATGCAGTATATCATTGAAAATACCTTATAATATAACGTAATATGCTGTATATCATTGAAAATACCTTATAATGAAACGTAATATACAGTGTATCATTGAAAATACCTTATAATGTAACGTAATATGCAGGGTATAATTGAAAATACCTTATAATATAACGTGATATGCAGTCTATCATTGGAAATACCTTATAATATAACGTAATATGCAGTGTATCATTGAAAATACCTTATAATATAATGTAATATGCAATGTATCATGGAAAATACCTTATAATATAATGTAATATTTGCAGTCTATCAGTGAAAATACCTTATAATATAACGTAATATGCAGTGTATCATTGAAAATACCTTATAATGTAACGTAATAAGCAGTGTATCATTGAAAACATCTTGTAATGTAACGTAATATGCAGAGTATCATTCTAAATACCTTATAATATAACGTAATATGCAGAGTATCATTGAAAATACCTTATAATATAACGTAATATGCAGTGTATCATTGAAAATACCTTATAATGTAACGTAATATGCAGTGTATCATTGAAAATACATTATAATGTAATGTAATATGCAGTCTATCATTGAAAATATCTTATAATATAATGTAATATGCAGTGTATCATTGAAAATACCTTATAATGTAACGTAATAAGCAGTGTATCATTGAAAATACCTTATAATGTAACGTAATATGCAGTGTATCATTGAAAATACATTATAATGTAATGTAATATGCAGTCTATCATTGAAAATATCTTATAATATAATGTAATATGCAGTGTATCATTGACAATACCTTATAATGTAACGTGATATGCAGTCTATCATTGGAAATACCTTATAATACAACGTAATATGCAGTGTATCATTGAAAATGCCTTATAATATAACGTAATATGCAGTGTATCATTGAAAATACCTTATAATATAATGTAATATTTGCAGTCTATCATTGAAACTACCTTATAATATAACGTAATATGCAGTGTACCATTGAAAATACCTTATAATGTAACGTTATATGCAGTGTATCATTGAAAATGTCTTGTAATGTAACGTAATATGCAGAGTATCATTCAAAATACCTTATAATATAACGTAATATGCAGAGTATCATTGAAAATACCTTATACTATATAGTAATATGCAGTCCATCATTGAAAATACGTGATAATATAACGTAATATGCAGTCTATCATTGAAAATACCTTATAATATAACGTGATATGCAGTATATCATTGAAAATACCTTATAATGTAACGTAATATGCAGTGTATCATTGAAAATATCTTGTAATATAACGTAATATGCAGAGTATCATTGAAAATACCTTATAATATAACGTGATATGCAGTATATCATTGAAAATATCTTATAATATAACGTAATATGCGATGTATCATGGAAAATACCTTATAATATAACGTAATATGCAGGGTATCATTGAAAATACCTTATAATATAACGTGAAATGCAGTCTATCATTGGAAATACCTTATAATACAACGTAATATGCAGTGTATCATTGAAAATGCCTTATACTATATAGTAATATGCAGTCCATCATTGAAAATACGTGATAATATAACGTAATATGCAGTCTATCATTGAAAATACCTTATAATATAACGTGATATGCAGTATATCATTGAAAATACCTTATAATGTAACGTAATATGCAGTGTATCATTGAAAATATCTTGTAATATAACGTAATATGCAGAGTATCATTGAAAATACCTTATAATATAACGTGATATGCAGTATATCATTGAAAATATCTTATAATATAACGTAATATGCAATGTATCATGGAAAATACCTTATAATATAATGTAATATTTGCAGTCTATCATTGAAAATACCTTATAATATAACGTGATATGCAGTCTATCATTGAAAATACGTGATAATATAACGTAATATGCAGTGTATCATTGAAAACACCTTATAATATAATGTAATATTTGCAGTCTATCATTGAAAATACCTTAAATTATAAAGTAATATGCAGTGTATCATTGAAAATACCTTATAATATAATGTAATATTTGCAGTCTATCATTGAAAATACCTTATATTATAACGTAATATGCAGTGTATCATTGAAAATACCTTATAATGTAACGTAATAAGCAGTGTATCATTGAAAATGTCTTGTAATGTAACGTAATATGCAGAGTATCATTCAAAATACCTTATAATATAACGTGATATGCAGTATATCATTGAAAATGCTTTATAATAAATAGTAATATGCAGTCTATCATTAAAAATACGTGATAATATAACGTAATATGCAGTCTATCATTGAAAATGCCTTATAATATAACGTAATATGCAGTATATCATTGAAAATACCTTGTAATATAACGTAATATGCAGTGTATCATTGAAAATGCCTTATAATATAACGTAATATGCAGTGTATCATTGAAAATACCTTATAATATAACGTGATATGCAGTCTATCATTGAAAATACGTGATAATATAACGTAATATGCAGTGTATCATTGAAAACACCTTATAATATAATGTAATATTTGCAGTCTATCATTGAAAATACCTTAAATTATAAAGTAATATGCAGTGTATCATTGAAAATACCTTATAATATAATGTAATATTTGCAGTCTATCATTGAAAATACCTTATATTATAACGTAATATGCAGAGTATCATTGAAAATACCTTATAATATAACGTGATATGCAGTATATCATTGAAAATGCCTTATAACAAATAGTAATATGCAGTCTATCATTAAAAATACGTGATAATATAACGTGATATGCAGTATATCATTGAAAATACCTTATAATGTAATGTAATAAGCAGTGTATCATTGAAAATATCTTGTAATGTAACGTAATATGCAGAGTATTATTGAAAATGCCTTATAATGTAACGTGATATGCAGTCTATCATTGGAAATGCCTTATAATACAACGTAATATGCAGTGTATCATTGAAAATGCCTTATAATATAACGTAATATGCAGTGTATCATTGAAAATACCTTATAATATAATGTAATATTTGCAGTCTATCATTAAAAATTCGTGATAATATAACGTGATATGCAGTATATCATTGAAAATACCTTATAATGTAATGTAATAAGCAGTGTATCATTGAAACTACCTTATAATATAACGTAATATGCAGTGTATCATTGAAAATACCTTATAATGTAACGTAATATGCAGTGTATCATTGAAAATATCTTGTAATGTAACGTAATATGCAGAGTATCATTCAAAATACCTTATAATATAACGTAATATGCAGAGTATCATTGAAAATACCTTATAATGTAACGTAATATGCAGTGTATCATTGAAAATGTCTTGTAATGTAACGTAATATGTAGAGTATCATTCAAAATACCTTATAATATAACGTAATATGCAGAGTATCATTGAAAATACCTTATAATATAACGTGATATGCAGTATATCATTGAAAATGCCTTATAACAAATAGTAATATGCAGTCTATCATTAAAAATACGTGATAATATAACGTGATATGCAGTATATCATTGAAAATACCTTATAATGTAATGTAATAAGCAGTGTATCATTGAAAATATCTTGTAATGTAACGTAATATGCAGAGTATTATTGAAAATGCCTTATAATGTAACGTGATATGCAGTCTATCATTGGAAATACCTTATAATACAACATAATATGCAGTGTATCATTGAAACTACCTTATAATATAACGTAATATGCAGTGTATCATTGAAAATACCTTATAATGTAACGTAATATGCAGTGTATCATTGAAAATGTCTTGTAATGTAACGTAATATGCAGAGTATCATTCAAAATACCTTATAATGTAACGTGATATGCAGTCTATCATTGGAAATACCTTATAATACAACGTAATATGCAGTGTATCATTGAAAATACCTTATAATATAACGTGATATGCAGTATATCATTGAAAATGCCTTATAACAAATAGTAATATGCAGTCTATCATTAAAAATACGTGATAATATAACGTAATATGCAGTGTATCATTGAAAATACCTTATAATATAATGTAATATTTGCAGTCTATCATTGAAAATACCTTATAATATTACGTAATATGCAGTCAATCATTGAAAATACGTGATAATATAACGTAATATGCAGTCTATCATTGAAAATGCCTTATAATATAACGTAATATGCAGTATATCATTGAAAATACCTTATAATATAACGTAATATGCAGTGTATCATTGAAAATGCCTTATAATATAACGTAATATGCAGTGTATCATTGAAAATACCTTATAATATAACGTGATATGCAGTCTATCATTGAAAATACCTTATAGTATGACGTAATATGCAGTGTATCATTGAAAATACCTTATAATATAATGTAATATTTGCAGTGTATCATTGAAAATACCTTATAATATAATGTAATATTTGCAGTCTATCATTGAAAATACCTTATAATACAACGTAATATACAGTGTATCATTGAAAATGACTTATAATATAACGTAATATGCAGTGTATCATTGAAAATACCTTATAATATAATGTAATATTTGCAGTCTATCATTGAAACTACCTTATAATATAACGTAATATGCAGTGTATCATTGAAAATACCTTATAATGTAACGTGATATGCAGTCTATCACTTGAAATACCTTATAATACAACGTAATATGCAGTCTATCATTGAAAATGCCTTATAATATAACGTAATATGCAGTGTATCATTGAAAATGCCTTATAATATAACGTAATATGCAGTGTATTATTGAAAATACCTTATAATATAACGTGATATGCAGTCTATCATTGAAAATACCTTATAGTATGACGTAATATGCAGTGTATCATTGAAAATACCTTATAATATAATGTAATATTTGCAGTGTATCATTGAAAATACCTTATAATATAATGTAATATTTGCAGTCTATCATTGAAAATACCTTATAATATTACGTAATATGCAGTCAATCATTGAAAATACGTGATAATATAACGTAATATGCAGTCTATCATTGAAAATGCCTTATAATATAACGTAATATGCAGTATATCATTGAAAATACCTTATAATATAACGTGATATGCAGTCTATCATTGAAAATACCTTATAGTATGACGTAATATGCAGTGTATCATTGAATATACCTTATCATATAATGTAATATTTGCAGTGTATCATTGAAAATTCCTTATAATATAATGTAATATTTGCAGTGTATCATTGAAAATACCTTATAATATTACGTAATATGCAGTCCATCATTGAAAATACGTGATAATATAACGTAATATGCAGTGTATCATTGAAAATACGTGATAATATAACGTAATATGCAGTGTATCATTGAAAACACCTTATAATATAATGTAATATTTGCAGTCTATCATTGAAAATACCTTATATTATAACGTAATATGCAGTGTATCATTGAAAATACCTTATAATGTAACGTAATAAGCAGTGTATCATTGAAAATATCTTGTAATGTAACGTAATATGCAGAGTATCATTCAAAATACCTTATAATATAACGTAATATGCAGAGTATCATTGAAAATACCTTATAATATAACGTGATATGCAGTATATCATTGAAAATACCTTATAATGTAATGTAATAAGCAGTGTATCATTGAAAATATCTTGTAATGTAACGTAATATGCAGAGTATTATTGAAAATGCCTTATAATATAACGTAATATGCAGTGTATCATTGAAAATATCATATAATATATTGTAATATGCAGTCTATCATTGAAAATATCTTATAATATAACGTAATATGCAATGTATCATGGAAAATACCTTATAATATAATGTAATATTTGCAGTCTATCATTGAAAATACCTTATAATATAACGTAATATGCAGTGTATCATTGAAAATACCTTATAATGTAACGTAATAAGCAGTGTATCATTGAAAACATCTTGTAATGTAACGTAATATGCAGAGTATCATTCAAAATACCTTATAATATAACGTAATATGCAGAGTATCATTGAAAATACCTTATAATATAACGTAATATGCAGTGTATCATTGAAAATACCTTATAATGTAACGTAATATGCAGTGTATCATTGAAAATACATTATAATGTAATGTAATATGCAGTCTATCATTGAAAATATCTTATAATATAATGTAATATGCAGTGTATCATTGAAAATACCTTATAATGTAACGTAATAAGCAGTGTATCATTGAAAATACCTTATAATGTAACGTAATATGCAGTGTATCATTGAAAATACATTATAATGTAATGTAATATGCAGTCTATCATTGAAAATATCTTATAATATAATGTAATATGCAGTGTATCATTGACAATACCTTATAATGTAACGTGATATGCAGTCTATCATTGGAAATACCTTATAATACAACGTAATATGCAGTGTATCATTGAAAATGCCTTATAATATAACGTAATATGCAGTGTATCATTGAAAATACCTTATAATATAATGTAATATTTGCAGTCTATCATTGAAACTACCTTATAATATAACGTAATATGCAGTGTACCATTGAAAATACCTTATAATGTAACGTTATATGCAGTGTATCATTGAAAATGTCTTGTAATGTAACGTAATATGCAGAGTATCATTCAAAATACCTTATAATATAACGTAATATGCAGAGTATCATTGAAAATACCTTATACTATATAGTAATATGCAGTCCATCATTGAAAATACGTGATAATATAACGTAATATGCAGTCTATCATTGAAAATACCTTATAATATAACGTGATATGCAGTATATCATTGAAAATACCTTATAATGTAACGTAATATGCAGTGTATCATTGAAAATATCTTGTAATATAACGTAATATGCAGAGTATCATTGAAAATACCTTATAATATAACGTGATATGCAGTATATCATTGAAAATATCTTATAATATAACGTAATATGCGATGTATCATGGAAAATACCTTATAATATAACGTAATATGCAGGGTATCATTGAAAATACCTTATAATATAACGTGAAATGCAGCCTATCATTGGAAATACCTTATAATACAACGTAATATGCAGTGTATCATTGAAAATGCCTTATACTATATAGTAATATGCAGTCCATCATTGAAAATACGTGATAATATAACGTAATATGCAGTCTATCATTGAAAATACCTTATAATATAACGTGATATGCAGTATATCATTGAAAATACCTTATAATGTAACGTAATATGCAGTGTATCATTGAAAATATCTTGTAATATAACGTAATATGCAGAGTATCATTGAAAATACCTTATAATATAACGTGATATGCAGTATATCATTGAAAATATCTTATAATATAACGTAATATGCAATGTATCATGGAAAATACCTTATAATATAATGTAATATTTGCAGTCTATCATTGAAAATACCTTATAATATAACGTGATATGCAGTCTATCATTGAAAATACGTGATAATATAACGTAATATGCAGTGTATCATTGAAAACACCTTATAATATAATGTAATATTTGCAGTCTATCATTGAAAATACCTTAAATTATAAAGTAATATGCAGTGTATCATTGAAAATACCTTATAATATAATGTAATATTTGCAGTCTATCATTGAAAATACCTTATATTATAACGTAATATGCAGTGTATCATTGAAAATACCTTATAATGTAACGTAATAAGCAGTGTATCATTGAAAATGTCTTGTAATGTAACGTAATATGCAGAGTATCATTCAAAATACCTTATAATATAACGTGATATGCAGTATATCATTGAAAATGCTTTATAATAAATAGTAATATGCAGTCTATCATTAAAAATACGTGATAATATAACGTAATATGCAGTCTATCATTGAAAATGCCTTATAATATAACGTAATATGCAGTATATCATTGAAAATACCTTGTAATATAACGTAATATGCAGTGTATCATTGAAAATGCCTTATAATATAACGTAATATGCAGTGTATCATTGAAAATACCTTATAATATAACGTGATATGCAGTCTATCATTGAAAATACGTGATAATATAACGTAATATGCAGTGTATCATTGAAAACACCTTATAATATAATGTAATATTTGCAGTCTATCATTGAAAATACCTTAAATTATAAAGTAATATGCAGTGTATCATTGAAAATACCTTATATTATAACGTAATATGCAGAGTATCATTGAAAATACCTTATAATATAACGTGATATGCAGTATATCATTGAAAATGCCTTATAACAAATAGTAATATGCAGTCTATCATTAAAAATACGTGATAATATAACGTGATATGCAGTATATCATTGAAAATACCTTATAATGTAATGTAATAAGCAGTGTATCATTGAAAATATCTTGTAATGTAACGTAATATGCAGAGTATTATTGAAAATGCCTTATAATGTAACGTGATATGCAGTCTATCATTGGAAATACCTTATAATACAACGTAATATGCAGTGTATCATTGAAAATGCCTTATAATATAACGTAATATGCAGTGTATCATTGAAAATACCTTATAATATAATGTAATATTTGCAGTCTATCATTAAAAATTCGTGATAATATAACGTGATATGCAGTATATCATTGAAAATACCTTATAATGTAATGTAATAAGCAGTGTATCATTGAAACTACCTTATAATATAACGTAATATGCAGTGTATCATTGAAAATACCTTATAATGTAACGTAATAAGCAGTGTATCATTGAAAATATCTTGTAATGTAACGTAATATGCAGAGTATCATTCAAAATACCTTATAATATAACGTAATATGCAGAGTATCATTGAAAATACCTTATAATGTAACGTAATATGCAGTGTATCATTGAAAATGTCTTGTAATGTAACGTAATATGTAGAGTATCATTCAAAATACCTTATAATATAACGTAATATGCAGAGTATCATTGAAAATACCTTATAATATAACGTGATATGCAGTATATCATTGAAAATGCCTTATAACAAATAGTAATATGCAGTCTATCATTAAAAATACGTGATAATATAACGTAATATGCAGTATATCATTGAAAATACCTTATAATGTAATGTAATAAGCAGTGTATCATTGAAAATATCTTGTAATGTAACGTAATATGCAGAGTATTATTGAAAATGCCTTATAATGTAACGTGATATGCAGTCTATCATTGGAAATACCTTATAATACAACATAATATGCAGTGTATCATTGAAACTACCTTATAATATAACGTAATATGCAGTGTATCATTGAAAATACCTTATAATGTAACGTAATATGCAGTGTATCATTGAAAATGTCTTGTAATGTAACGTAATATGCAGAGTATCATTCAAAATACCTTATAATGTAACGTGATATGCAGTCTATCATTGGAAATACCTTATAATACAACGTAATATGCAGTGTATCATTGAAAATACCTTATAATATAACGTGATATGCAGTATATCATTGAAAATGCCTTATAACAAATAGTAATATGCAGTCTATCATTAAAAATACGTGATAATATAACGTAATATGCAGTGTATCATTGAAAATACCTTATAATATAACGTGATATGCAGTCTATCATTGAAAATACCTTATAGTATGACGTAATATGCAGTGTATCATTGAAAATACCTTATAATATAATGTAATATTTGCAGTGTATCATTGAAAATACCTTATAATATAATGTAATATTTGCAGTCTATCATTGAAAATACCTTATAATACAACGTAATATACAGTGTATCATTGAAAATGCCTTATAATATAACGTAATATGCAGTGTATCATTGAAAATACCTTATAATATAATGTAATATTTGCAGTCTATCATTGAAACTACCTTATAATATAACGTAATATGCAGTGTATCATTGAAAATACCTTATAATGTAACGTGATATGCAGTCTATCACTTGAAATACCTTATAATACAACGTAATATGCAGTCTATCATTGAAAATGCCTTATAATATAACGTAATATGCAGTATATCATTGAAAATACCTTATAATATAACGTAATATGCAGTGTATCATTGAAAATGCCTTATAATATAACGTAATATGCAGTGTATCATTGAAAATACCTTATAATGTAACGTAATATGCAGTGTATCATTGAAAATGTCTTGTAATGTAACGTAATATGCAGAGTATCATTCAAAATACCTTATAATATAACGTAATATGCAGAGTATCATTGAAAATACCTTATAATATAACGTGATATGCAGTATATCATTGAAAATGCTTTATAATAAATAGTAATATGCAGTCTATCATTAAAAATACGTGATAATATAACGTAATATGCAGTGTATCATTGAAAATACATTATAATGTAATGTAATATGCAGTCTATCATTGAAAATATCTTATAATATAATGTAATATGCAGTGTATCATTGACAATACCTTATAATGTAACGTGATATGCAGTCTATCACTGGAAATACCTTATAATACAACGTAATATGCAGTCTATCATTGAAAATGCCTTATAATATAACGTAATATGCAGTATATCATTGAAAATACCTTATAATATTACGTAATATGCAGTCAATCATTGAAAATACGTGATAATATAACGTAATATGCAGTCTATCATTGAAAATGCCTTATAATATAACGTAATATGCAGTATATCATTGAAAATACCTTATAATATAACGTAATATGCAGTGTATCATTGAAAATGCCTTATAATATAACGTAATATGCAGTGTATCATTGAAAATACCTTATAATATAACGTGATATGCAGTCTATCATTGAAAATACCTTATAGTATGACGTAATATGCAGTGTATCATTGAAAATACCTTATAATATAATGTAATATTTGCAGTGTATCATTGAAAATACCTTATAATATAATGTAATATTTGCAGTCTATCATTGAAAATACCTTATAATACAACGTAATATACAGTGTATCATTGAAAATGCCTTATAATATAACGTAATATGCAGTGTATCATTGAAAATACCTTATAATATAATGTAATATTTGCAGTCTATCATTGAAACTACCTTATAATATAACGTAATATGCAGTGTATCATTGAAAATACCTTATAATGTAACGTAATATGCAGTGTATCATTGAAAATACATTATAATGTAATGTAATATGCAGTCTATCATTGAAAATATCTTATAATATAATGTAATATGCAGTGTATCATTGACAATACCTTATAATGTAACGTGATATGCAGTCTATCACTTGAAATACCTTATAATACAACGTAATATGCAGTCTATCATTGAAAATGCCTTATAATATAACGTAATATGCAGTATATCATTGAAAATACCTTATAATATAACGTAATATGCAGTGTATCATTGAAAATGCCTTATAATATAACGTAATATGCAGTGTATCATTGAAAATACCTTATAATATAATGTAATATTTGCAGTCTATCATTGAAACTACCTTATAATATAACGTAATATGCAGTGTATCATTGAAAATACCTTATAATGTAACGTAATATGCAGTGTATCATTGAAAATGTCTTGTAATGTAACGTAATATGCAGAGTATCATTCAAAATACCTTATAATATAACGTAATATGCAGAGTATCATTGAAAATACCTTATAATATAACGTGATATGCAGTATATCATTGAAAATGCTTTATAATAAATAGTAATATGCAGTCTATCATTAAAAATACGTGATAATATAACGTAATATGCAGTGTATCATTGAAAATACCTTATAATATAATGTAATATTTGCAGTCTATCATTGAAAATACCTTATAATATTACGTAATATGCAGTCAATCATTGAAAATACGTGATAATATAACGTAATATGCAGTCTATCATTGAAAATGCCTTATAATATAACGTAATATGCAGTATATCATTGAAAATACCTTATAGTATGACGTAATATGCAGTGTATCATTGAAAATACCTTATAATATAATGTAATATTTGCAGTGTATCATTGAAAATACCTTATAATATAATGTAATATTTGCAGTCTATCATTGAAAATACCTTATAATACAACGTAATATACAGTGTATCATTGAAAATGCCTTATAATATAACGTAATATGCAGTGTGTCATTGAAAATACCTTATAATATAATGTAATATTTGCAGTCTATCATTGAAACTACCTTATAATATAACGTAATATGCAGTGTATCATTGAAAATACCTTATAATGTAACGTAATATGCAGTGTATCATTGAAAATACATTATAATGTAATGTAATATGCAGTCTATCGTTGAAAATATCTTATAATATAATGTAATATGCAGTGTATCATTGACAATACCTTATAATGTAACGTGATATGCAGTCTATCACTGGAAATACCTTATAATACAACGTAATATGCAGTCTATCATTGAAAATGCCTTATAATATAACGTAATATGCAGTATATCATTGAAAATACCTTATAATATAACGTAATATGCAGTGTATCATTGAAAATGCCTTATAATATAACGTAATATGCAGTGTATCATTGAAAATACCTTATAATATAATGTAATATTTGCAGTCTATCATTGAAACTACCTTATAATATAACGTAATATGCAGTGTATCATTGAAAATACCTTATAATGTAACGTAATATGCAGTGTATCATTGAAAATGTCTTGTAATGTAACGTAATATGCAGAGTATCATTCAAAATACCTTATAATATAACGTAATATGCAGAGTATCATTGAAAATACCTTATAATATAACGTGATATGCAGTATATCATTGAAAATGCTTTATAATAAATAGTAATATGCAGTCTATCATTAAAAATACGTGATAATATAACGTAATATGCAGTGTATCATTGAAAATACCTTATAATATAATGTAATATTTGCAGTCTATCATTGAAAATACCTTATAATATTACGTAATATGCAGTCAATCATTGAAAATACGTGATTATATAACGTAATATGCAGTGTATCATTGAAAATGCCTTATAATATAACGTAATATGCAGTGTATCATTGAAAATACCTTATAATATAACGTGATATGCAGTCTATCATTGAAAATACCTTATAATATAACGTAATATGCAGTGTATCATTGAAAATACCTTATAATATAATGTAATATGCAGTATATCATTGAAAATACCTTATAATATAACGTAATATGCAGTGTATCATTGAAAATGCCTTATAATATAACGTAATATGCAGTGTATCATTGAAAATACCTTATAATATAACGTGATATGCAGTCTATCATTGAAAATACCTTATAGTATGACGTAATATGCAGTGTATCATTGAAAATACTATATAGTATAATGTAATATTTGCAGTGTATCATTGAAAATACCTTATAATATAATGTAATATTTGCAGTCTATCATTGAAAATACCTTATAATATTACGTAATATGCAGTCCATCATTGAAAATACGTGATAATATAACGTAATATGCAGTGTATCATTGAAAATACGTGATAATATAACGTAATATGCAGTGTATCATTGAAAATACCTTATAATATAATGTAATATTTGCAGTCTATCATTGAAAATACCTTATAATGTAACGTAATAAGCAGTGTATCATTGAAAATATCTTGTAATGTAACGTAATATGCAGAGTATCATTCAAAATACCTTATAATATAACGTAATATGCAGAGTATCATTGAAAATACCTTATAATATAACGTAATATGCAGTGTATCATTGAAAATACCTTATAATGTAACGTAATAAGCAGTGTATCATTGAAAACATCTTGTAATGTAACGTAATATGCAGAGTATCATTCAAAATACCTTATAATATAACGTAATATGCAGAGTATCATTGAAAATACCTTATAATATAACGTGATATGCAGTACATCATTGAAAATACCTTATAATGTAACGTAATAAGCAGTGTATCATTGAAAATACCTTATAATATAACGTGATATGCAGTGTATCATTGAAAATACCTTATAATATTTGGTAATTCGTTGTGTATCATTGAAAATACCTTATAATATAACGTAATATGCAGTGTATCATTGAAAATACCTTATAATATAACGTAATATGCAGTGTATCATTGAAAATACCTTATAATGTAACGTAATAAGCAGTGTATCATTGAAAATATCTTGTAATGTAACGTAATATGCAGAGTATCATTCAAAATACCTTATAATATAACGTAATATGCAGAGTATCATTGAAAATACCATATAATATAACGTGATATGCAGTATATCATTGAAAATACCTTATAATGTAATGTAATAAGCAGTGTATCATTGAAAATACCTTATAATATAACGTAATATGCAGTGTATCATTGAAAATACCTTATAATGTAACGTAATATGCAGTGTATCATTGAAAATGTCTTGTAATGTAACGTAATATGCAGAGTATCATTCAAAATACCTTATAATATAACGTAATATGCAGAGTATCATTGAAAATACCTTATAATATAACGTGATATGCAGTATATCATTGAAAATGCCTTATAATAAATAGTAATATGCAGTCTATCGTTAAAAATACGTGATAATATAACGTAATATGCAGTGTATCATTGAAAATACCTTATAATATAATGTAATATTTGCAGTGTATCATTGAAAATACCTTATAATATAATGTAATATTTGCAGTCTATCATTGAAAATACCTTATATTATAACGTAATATGCAGTGTATCATTGAAAATACCTTATACTGTAACGTAATATGCAGTGTATCATTGAAAATACATTATAATGTAATGTAATATGCAGTCTATCATTGAAAATATCGTATAATATAATGTAATATGCAGTGTATCATTGACAATACCTTATAATGTAACGTGATATGCAGTCTATCATTGGAAATACCTTATAATACAACGTAATATGCAGTGTATCATTGAAAATGCCTTATAATATAATGTAATATGCAGTATATCATTGAAAATACCTTATAATATAACGTAATATGCAGTGTATCATTGAAAATGCCTTATAATATAACGTAATATGCAGTGTATCATTGAAAATACCTTATAATATAACGTGATATGCAGTGTATCATTGAAAATACCTTATAATGTAACGTAATAAGCAGTGTATCATTGAAAATACCTTATAATATAACGTAATATGCAGTGTATCATTGAAAATGCCTTATAATATAACGTAATATGCAGTGTATCATTGAAAATACCTTATAATATAACGTGATATGCAGTCTATCATTGAAAATACCTTATAATATAACGTAATATGCAGTGTATCATTGAAAATACCTTATAATATAATGTAATATGCAGTATATCATTGAAAATACCTTATAATATAACGTAATATGCAGTGTATCATTGAAAATGCCTTATAATATAACGTAATATGCAGTGTATCATTGAAAATACCTTATAATATAACGTGATATGCAGTCTATCATTGAAAATACCTTATAGTATGACGTAATATGCAGTGTATCATTGAAAATACTATATAGTATAATGTAATATTTGCAGTGTATCATTGAAAATACCTTATAATATAATGTAATATTTGCAGTCTATCATTGAAAATACCTTATAATATTACGTAATATGCAGTCCATCATTGAAAATACGTGATAATATAACGTAATATGCAGTGTATCATTGAAAATACGTGATAATATAACGTAATATGCAGTGTATCATTGAAAATACCTTATAATATAATGTAATATTTGCAGTCTATCATTGAAAATACCTTATAATGTAACGTAATAAGCAGTGTATCATTGAAAATATCTTGTAATGTAACGTAATATGCAGAGTATCATTCAAAATACCTTATAATATAACGTAATATGCAGAGTATCATTGAAAATACCTTATAATATAACGTAATATGCAGTGTATCATTGAAAATACCTTATAATGTAACGTAATAAGCAGTGTATCATTGAAAACATCTTGTAATGTAACGTAATATGCAGAGTATCATTCAAAATACCTTATAATATAACGTAATATGCAGAGTATCATTGAAAATACCTTATAATATAACGTGATATGCAGTACATCATTGAAAATACCTTATAATGTAACGTAATAAGCAGTGTATCATTGAAAATACCTTATAATATAACGTGATATGCAGTGTATCATTGAAAATACCTTATAATATTTGGTAATTCGTTGTGTATCATTGAAAATACCTTATAATATAACGTAATATGCAGTGTATCATTGAAAATACCTTATAATATAACGTAATATGCAGTGTATCATTGAAAATACCTTATAATGTAACGTAATAAGCAGTGTATCATTGAAAATATCTTGTAATGTAACGTAATATGCAGAGTATCATTCAAAATACCTTATAATATAACGTAATATGCAGAGTATCATTGAAAATACCATATAATATAACGTGATATGCAGTATATCATTGAAAATACCTTATAATGTAATGTAATAAGCAGTGTATCATTGAAAATACCTTATAATATAACGTAATATGCAGTGTATCATTGAAAATACCTTATAATGTAACGTAATATGCAGTGTATCATTGAAAATGTCTTGTAATGTAACGTAATATGCAGAGTATCATTCAAAATACCTTATAATATAACGTAATATGCAGAGTATCATTGAAAATACCTTATAATATAACGTGATATGCAGTATATCATTGAAAATGCCTTATAATAAATAGTAATATGCAGTCTATCGTTAAAAATACGTGATAATATAACGTAATATGCAGTGTATCATTGAAAATACCTTATAATATAATGTAATATTTGCAGTGTATCATTGAAAATACCTTATAATATAATGTAATATTTGCAGTCTATCATTGAAAATACCTTATATTATAACGTAATATGCAGTGTATCATTGAAAATACCTTATAATGTAACGTAATATGCAGTGTATCATTGAAAATACATTATAATGTAATGTAATATGCAGTCTATCATTGAAAATATCGTATAATATAATGTAATATGCAGTGTATCATTGACAATACCTTATAATGTAACGTAATATGCAGTGTATCATTGAAAATACCTTATAATACAACGTAATATGCAGTGTATCATTGAAAATGCCTTATAATATAATGTAATATGCAGTATATCATTGAAAATACCTTATAATATAACGTAATATGCAGTGTATCATTGAAAATGCCTTATAATATAACGTAATATGCAGTGTATCATTGAAAATACCTTATAATATAACGTGATATGCAGTGTATCATTGAAAATACCTTATAATGTAACGTAATAAGCAGTGTATCATTGAAAATACCTTATAATATAACGTAATATGCAGAGTATCATTGAAAATACCATATAATATAACGTGATATGCAGTATATCATTGAAAATACCTTATAATGTAACGTAATATGCAGTGTATCATTGAAAATACATTATAATGTAATGTAATATGCAGTCTATCATTGAAAATATCTTATAATATAATGTAATATGCAGTGTATCATTGACAATACCTTATAATGTAACGTGATATGCAGTCTATCATTGGAAATACCTTATAATACAACGTAATATGCAGTGTATCATTGAAAATGCCTTATAATATAACGTAATATGCAGTGTATCATTGAAAATACCTTATAATATAATGTAATATGCAGTATATCATTGAAAATACCTTATAATATAACGTAATATGCAGTGTATCATTGAAAATGCCTTATAATATAACGTAATATGCAGTGTATCATTGAAAATACCTTATAATATAACGTGATATGCAGTGTATCATTGAAAATACCTTATAATGTAACGTAATAAGCAGTGTATCATTGAAAATACCTTATAATATAACGTAATATGCAGAGTATCATTGAAAATACCATATAATATAACGTGATATGCAGTATATCATTGAAAATACCTTATAATGTAATGTAATAAGCAGTGTATCATTGAAAATACCTTATAATATAACGTAATATGCAGCGTATCATTGAAAATACCTTATAATGTAACGTAATATGCAGTGTATCATTGAAAATGTCTTGTAATGTAACGTAATATGCAGAGTATCATTCAAAATACCTTATAATATAACGTAATATGCAGAGTATCA
>CAKAJI010001000.1:0-252500 GCA_916610255.1 Lasioglossum lativentre | reverse complement strand
GCATATTACGTTATATTATAAGGTATTTTCAATGATAAACTGCATATTACGTTATATTATAAGGTATTTTCCATGATACACTGCATATTACGTTATATTATAAGGTATTTTCAATGATACACTACATATTACGTTATATTACAAGGTATTTTCAATGATACACTGCATATTACGTTATGTTATAAGGTATTTTCAATGATACACTGCATATTACGTTCTTTTATGAGGTATTTTCAATGATACACTGCATATTACGTTATATTATAAGGTATTTTCATTGATACACTGCATATTACGTTATGTTAGAAGGTATTTTCCACGATACACTGCATATTACGTTATATTATAAGGTATTTTCAATGATAAACTGCATATTACGTTATATTATAAGGTATTTTCAATGTTACACTGCATATTACGTTATATTATAAGGTATAATCAATGATACACTGCATATTACGTTATATTATAAGGTATTTTCCATGATACACTGCATATTACGTTATATTATAAGGTATTTTCAATGATACACTGCATATTACGTTATATTATAATGTGCTTTCTATGATACACTACAAATTACGATATATTATAAGGTATTTTCAATGATACACTACATATACGTTATATTACAAGGTATTTTCATTGATACACTACAAATAACGTTATAGTATTAGGTATTTTCAATGATACACTGCATAGTACGTTATATCATAAGGTATTTTCCACGATACACTGCATATTACGTTATATTATAAGTTATTTTCAAAGATTCACTACATATTACGTTATATTATAAGGTATATTCAATGATACACTGCATATTACGTTATATTATAAGGTATTTTCATTGATACACTGCATAATCCGTTATATTATAAGGCATTTTCCATGAAACACTGCATATTACGTTATGTTATAAGGTATTTTCCATGATAAACTGCATATTACGTTATATTATAAGGTATTTTCAATGATAAACTGCATATTACGTTATATTATAAGGTATTTTCATTGATACACTGCATAATCCGTTATATTATAAGGCATTTTCCATGAAACACTGCATATTACGTTATGTTATAAGGTATTTTCCATGATAAACTGCATATTACGTTATGTTATAAGGTATTTTCAATGATAAACTGCATATAACGTTATATTATAAGGTATTTTCCATGATACACTGCATATTACGTTATATTATAAGGTATATTCAATGATAAACTGCATATTACGTTATATTATAAGGTATTTTCCATGATACACTGCATATTACGTTATATTATAAGGTATTTTCAATGATACACTGCATATTACGTTATATTATAATGTGCTTTCTATGATACACTACAAATTACGATATATTATAAGGTATTTTCAATGATACACTACATATTACGTTATATTACAAGGTATTTTCAATGATACACTGCATATTACGTTATGTTATAAGGTATTTTCAATGATACACTGCATATTACGTTCTTTTATGAGGTATTTTCAATGATACACTGCATATTACGTTATATTATAAGGTATTTTCATTGATACACTGCATATTACGTTATGTTAGAAGGTATTTTCCACGATACACTGCATATTACGTTATTTTATAAGGTATTTTCAATGATAAACTGCATATTACGTTATATTATAAGGTATTTTCAATGTTACACTGCATATTACGTTATATTATAAGGTATTTTCAATGATACACTACATATTACGTTATATTATAAGGTATTTTCAATGATAAACTGCACATTACGTTATGTTACAAGGTATTTTCAATGTTACACTGCATATTACGTTATATTATAAGGTATTTTCAATGAGAAACTGCATATTAAGTTATAGTATAATGTATTTTCAATGATACACTGCATATTACGTTATAGTATTAGGTATTTTCAATGATAGACTGCATATTACTTTATATTATAAGGTATTTTCTATGATACACTACAAATTACGATATATTATAAGGTATTTTCAATGATAAACTGCATATTACGTTATATTACAGGGTATTTTCAATGATACACTGCATATTACGTTATGTTATAAGGTATTTTCAATGATACACTGCATATTACGTTCTTTTATGAGGTATTTTCAATGATACACTGCATATTACGTTATATTATAAGGTATTTTCATTGATACACTGCATATTACGTTATGTTAGAAGGTATTTTCCACGATACACTGCATATTACGTTATTTTATAAGGTATTTTCAATGATAAACTGCATATTACGTTATATTATAAGGTATTTTCAATGTTACACTGCATATTACGTTATATTATAAGGTATTTTCAATGATAAACTGCACATTACGTTATGTTACAAGGTATTTTCAATGTTACACTGCATATTACGTTATATTATAAGATATTTTCAATGATAAACTGCATATTAAGTTATAGTATAATGTATTTTCAATGATACACTGCATATTACGTTATATTATAAGGTATTTTCATTGATACACTGTATATTACGTTATATTATAAGGTATTTTCAGTGGTAAACTACTATAAATTATAAGGTATATTCAATGATACACTGCATATTACGTTATATTATAAGGTATTTTCATTGATACACTGCATAATCCGTTATATTATAAGGCATTTTTCATGAAACACTGCATATTACGTTATGTTATAAGGTATTTTCCATGATAAACTGCATATTACGTTATATTATAAGGTATTTTCAATGATAAACTGCATATTACGTTATATTATAAGGTATTTTCCATGATACACTGCATATTACGTTATATTATAAGGTATTTTCAATGATACACTGCATATTACGTTATATTATAATGTGCTTTCTATGATACACTACAAATTACGATATATTATAAGGTATTTTCAATGATACACTACATATTACGTTATATTACAAGGTATTTTCAATGATACACTGCATATTACGTTATGTTATAAGGTATTTTCAATGATACACTGCATATTACGTTCTTTTATGAGGTATTTTCAATGATACACTGCATATTACGTTATATTATAAGGTATTTTCATTGATACACTGCATATTACGTTATGTTAGAAGGTATTTTCCACGATACACTGCATATTACGTTATTTTATAAGGTATTTTCAATGATAAACTGCATATTACGTTATATTATAAGGTATTTTCAATGTTACACTGCATATTACGTTATATTATAAGGTATTTTCAATGATAAACTGCATATTACGTTATATTATAAGGTATTTACAATGTTACACTGCATATTACGTTATATTATAAGGTATTTTCATTGATACACTGTATATTACGTTATATTATAAGGTATTTTCAGTGGTAAACTACTATAAATTATAAGGTATATTCAATGATACACTGCATATTACGTTATATTATAAGGTATTTTCATTGATACACTGTATATTACGTTATATTATAAGGTATTTTCAGTGGTAAACTACTATAAATTATAAGGTATATTCAATGATACACTGCATATTACGTTATATTATAAGGTATTTTCATTGATACACTGCATAATCCGTTATATTATAAGGCATTTTCAATGATACACTACATATTACGTTATATTAAAAGGTGTTTTCATTGATACACTGCATATTACGTTATATTATAAGGTATTTTCAATGATACACTGCATATTACGTTATATTATAAGGTATTTTCATTGATACACTGTATATTACGTTATATTATAAGGTATTTTCAATGATACACTGCATATTACGTTATATTATAATGTGCTTTCTATGATACACTACAAATTACGATATATTATAAGGTATTTTCAATGATACACTACATATTACGTTATAGTATTAGGTATTTTCAATGATAGACTGCATATTACTTTATATTATAAGGTATTTTCTATGATACACTACAAATTACGATATATTATAAGGTATTTTCAATGATAAACTGCATATTACGTTATATTATAAGGTATTTTCCATGATACACTGCATATTACGTTATATTATAAGGTATTTTCAATGATACACTGCATATTACGTTATATTATAATGTGCTTTCTATGATACACTACAAATTACGATATATTATAAGGTATTTTCAATGATACACTACATATTACGTTATATTACAAGGTATTTTCATTGATACACTACAAATTACGTTATAGTATTAGGTATTTTCAATGATACACTGCATAGTACGTTATATCATAAGGTATTTTCCACGATACACTGCATATTACGTTATATTATAAGTTATTTTCAAAGATTCACTACATATTACGTTATATTATAAGGTATATTCAATGATACACTGCATATTACGTTATATTATAAGGTATTTTCATTGATACACTGCATAATCCGTTATATTATAAGGCATTTTCCATGAAACACTGCATATTACGTTATGTTATAAGGTATTTTCCATGATAAACTGCATATTACGTTATATTATAAGGTATTTTCAATGATAAACTGCATATTACGTTATATTATAAGGTATTTTCCATGATACACTGCATATTACGTTATATTATAAGGTATTTTCAATGATAAACTGCATATTACGTTATATTATAAGGTATTTTCAATGATACACTGCATATTACGTTATATTATAAGGTATTTTCAATGATACACTACATATTACGTTATATTACAAGGTATTTTCAATGATACACTGCATATTACGTTATGTTATAAGGTATTTTCAATGATACACTGCATATTACGTTCTTTTATGAGGTATTTTCAATGATACACTGCATATTACGTTATATTATAAGGTATTTTCATTGATACACTGCATATTACGTTATGTTAGAAGGTATTTTCCACGATACACTGCATATTACGTTATTTTATAAGGTATTTTCAATGATAAACTGCATATTACGTTATATTATAAGGTATTTTCAATGTTACACTGCATATTACGTTATATTATAAGGTATTTTCAATGATACACTACATATTACGTTATATTATAAGGTATTTTCAATGATAAACTGCACATTACGTTATGTTACAAGGTATTTTCAATGTTACACTGCATATTACGTTATATCATAAGGTATTTTCAATGAGAAACTGCATATTAAGTTATAGTATAATGTATTTTCAATGATACACTGCATATTACGTTATAGTATTAGGTATTTTCAATGATAGACTGCATATTACTTTATATTATAAGGTATTTTCTATGAAACACTACAAATTACGATATATTATAAGGTATTTTCAATGATAAACTGCATATTACGTTATATTATAAGGTATTTTCCATGATACACTGCATATTACGTTATATTATAAGGTATTTTCAATGATACACTGCATATTACGTTATATTATAATGTGCTTTCTATGATACACTACAAATTACGATATATTATAAGGTATTTTCAATGATACACTACATATACGTTATATTACAAGGTATTTTCATTGATACACTACAAATAACGTTATAGTATTAGGTATTTTCAATGATACACTGCATAGTACGTTATAGCATAAGGTATTTTCCACGATACACTGCATATTACGTTATATTATAAGTTATTTTCAAAGATTCACTACATATTACGTTATATTATAAGGTATATTCAATGATACACTGCATATTACGTTATATTATAAGGTATTTTCATTGATACACTGCATAATCCGTTATATTATAAGGCATTTTCCATGAAACACTGCATATTACGTTATGTTATAAGGTATTTTCCATGATAAACTGCATATTACGTTATATTATAAGGTATTTTCAATGATAAACTGCATATTACGTTATATTATAAGGTATTTTCCATGATACACTGCATATTACGTTATATTATAAGGTATTTTCAATGATAAACTGCATATTACGTTATATTATAAGGTATTTTCCATGATACACTGCATATTACGTTATATTATAAGGTATTTTCAATGATACACTGCATATTACGTTATATTATAATGTGCTTTCTATGATACACTACAAATTACGATATATAATAAGGTATTTTCAATGATACACTACATATTACGTTATATTACAAGGTATTTTCAATGATACACTGCATATTACGTTATGTTATAAGGTATTTTCAATGATACACTGCATATTACGTTCTTTTATGAGGTATTTTCAATGATACACTGCATATTACGTTATATTATAAGGTATTTTCATTGATACACTGCATATTACGTTATGTTAGAAGGTATTTTCCACGATACACTGCATATTACGTTATTTTATAAGGTATTTTCAATGATAAACTGCATATTACGTTATATTATAAGGTATTTTCAATGTTACACTGCATATTACGTTATATTATAAGGTATATTCAATGATACACTGCATATTACGTTATATTATAAGGTATTTTCCATGATACACTGCATATTACGTTATATTATAAGGTATTTTCAATGATACACTGCATATTACGTTATATTATAATGTGCTTTCTATGATACACTACAAATTACGATATATTATAAGGTATTTTCAATGATACACTACATATACGTTATATTACAAGGTATTTTCATTGATACACTACAAATAACGTTATAGTATTAGGTATTTTCAATGATACACTGCATAGTACGTTATATCATAAGGTATTTTCCACGATACACTGCATATTACGTTATATTATAAGTTATTTTCAAAGATTCACTACATATTACGTTATATTATAAGGTATATTCAATGATACACTGCATATTACGTTATATTATAAGGTATTTTCATTGATACACTGCATAATCCGTTATATTATAAGGCATTTTCCATGAAACACTGCATATTACGTTATGTTATAAGGTATTTTCCATGATAAACTGCATATTACGTTATATTATAAGGTATTTTCAATGATAAACTGCATATTACGTTATATTATAAGGTATTTTCCATGATACACTGCATATTACGTTATATTATAAGGTATTTTCAATGATAAACTGCATATTACGTTATATTATAAGGTATTTTCCATGATACACTGCATATTACGTTATATTATAAGGTATTTTCAATGATACACTGCATATTACGTTATATTATAATGTGCTTTCTATGATACACTACAAATTACGATATATAATAAGGTATTTTCAATGATACACTACATATTACGTTATATTACAAGGTATTTTCAATGATACACTGCATATTACGTTATGTTATAAGGTATTTTCAATGATACACTGCATATTACGTTCTTTTATGAGGTATTTTCAATGATACACTGCATATTACGTTATATTATAAGGTATTTTCATTGATACACTGCATATTACGTTATGTTAGAAGGTATTTTCCACGATACACTGCATATTACGTTATTTTATAAGGTATTTTCAATGATAAACTGCATATTACGTTATATTATAAGGTATTTTCAATGTTACACTGCATATTACGTTATATTATAAGGTATTTTCAATGATACACTGCATATTACGTTATATTATAAGGTATTTTCATTGATACACTGTATATTACGTTATATTATAAGGTATTTTCAGTGGTAAACTACTATAAATTATAAGGTATATTCAATGATACACTGCATATTACGTTATATTATAAGGTATTTTCATTGATACACTGCATAATCCGTTATATTATAAGGCATTTTCAATGATACACTACATATTACGTTATATTAAAAGGTGTTTTCATTGATACACTGCATATTACGTTATATTATAAGGTATTTTCAATGAAACACTGCATATTACGTTATGTTATAAGGTATTTTCCAGGATAAACTGCATATTACGTTATATTATAAGGTATTTTCAATGATAAACTCCATATTACGTTATATTATAAGGTATTTTCCATGATACACTGCATATTACGTTATATTATAAGGTATTTTCAATGATACACTGCATATTACGTTATATTATAATGTGCTTTCTATGATACACTACAAATTACGATATATTATAAGGTATTTTCAATGATACACTACATATTACGTTATATTATAAGGTATTTTCATTGATACACTGCATATTACGTTATGTTAGAAGGTATTTTCCACGATACACTGCATATTACGTTATTTTATAAGGTATTTTCAATGATAAACTGCATATTACGTTATATTATAAGGTATTTTCAATGTTACACTGCATATTACGTTATATTATAAGGTATTTTCAATGATAAACTGCATATTACGTTATATTATAAGGTATTTTCCATGATACACTACATATTACGTTATATTATAAGGTATTTTCAATGATAAACTGCACATTACGTTATGTTACAAGGTATTTTCAATGTTACACTGCATATTACGTTATATTATAAGGTATTTTCAATGAGAAACTGCATATTAAGTTATAGTATAATGTGCTTTCTATGATACACTACAAATTACGATATATTATAAGGTATTTTCAATGATACACTACATATTACGTTATATTACAAGGTATATTCATTGATACACTACAAATTACGTTATAGTATTAGGTATTTTCAATGATACACTGCATAGTACGTTATATCATAAGGTATTTTCCACGATACACTGCATATTACGTTATATTATAAGGTATTTACAATGATACACTGGATATTACGTTATATTATACGGTATTTTCAATGATAAGCTGCATATTACGTTACATTATAATGTATTTTCAATGATACACTGCATATTACGTTATAGAATAACGTATTTTCAATGATACACTGCACATTACTTAATATTATAAGGTATTTTCAATGATACACTACATATTACGTTATATTATAAGGTATTTTCAATGATAAACTGCACATTACGTTATGTTACAAGGTATTTTCAATGTTACACTGCATATTACGTTATATTATAAGATATTTTCAATGATAAACTGCATATTAAGTTATAGTATAATGTATTTTCAATGATACACTGCATATTACGTTATAGTATTAGGTATTTTCAATGATAGACTGCATATTACTTAATATTATAAGGTATTTTCAATGATACACTACATATTACGTTATATTAAAAGGTGTTTTCATTGATACACTGCATATTACGTTATATTATAAGGTATTTTCAATGATACACTGCATATTACGTTATATTATAAGGTATTTTCATTGATACACTGTATATTACGTTATATTATAAGGTATTTTCAGTGGTAAACTACTATAAATTATAAGGTATATTCAATGATACACTGCATATTACGTTATATTATAAGGTATTTTCATTGATACACTGCATAATCCGTTATATTATAAGGCATTTTTCATGAAACACTGCATATTACGTTATGTTATAAGGTATTTTCAATGATAAACTGCATATTACGTTATATTATAAGGTATTTTCCATGATACACTGCATATTACGTTATATTATAAGGTATTTTCAATGATAAACTGCATATTACGTTATATTATAAGGTATTTTCCATGATACACTGCATATTACGTTATATTATAAGGTATTTTCAATGATACACTGCATATTACGTTATATTATAATGTGCTTTCTATGATACACTACAAATTACGATATATTATAAGGTATTTTCAATGATACACTACATATTACGTTATATTACAAGGTATTTTCAATGATACACTGCATATTACGTTATGTTATAAGGTATTTTCAATGATAAACTGCACATTACGTTATGTTACAAGGTATTTTCAATGTTACACTGCATATTACGTTATATTATAAGGTATTTTCAATGAGAAACTGCATATTAAGTTATAGTATAATGTGCTTTCTATGATACACTACAAATTACGATATATTATAAGGTATTTTCAATGATACACTACATATTACGTTATATTACAAGGTATATTCATTGATACACTACAAATTACGTTATAGTATTAGGTATTTTCAATGATACACTGCATAGTACGTTATATCATAAGGTATTTTCCACGATACACTGCATATTACGTTATATTATAAGGTATTTACAATGATACACTGGATATTACGTTATATTATACGGTATTTTCAATGATAAGCTGCATATTACGTTACATTATAATGTATTTTCAATGATACACTGCATATTACGTTATAGAATAACGTATTTTCAATGATACACTGCACATTACTTAATATTATAAGGTATTTTCAATGATACACTACATATTACGTTATATTATAAGGTATTTTCAATGATAAACTGCACATTACGTTATGTTACAAGGTATTTTCAATGTTACACTGCATATTACGTTATATTATAAGATATTTTCAATGATAAACTGCATATTAAGTTATAGTATAATGTATTTTCAATGATACACTGCATATTACGTTATAGTATTAGGTATTTTCAATGATAGACTGCATATTACTTAATATTATAAGGTATTTTCAATGATACACTACATATTACGTTATATTAAAAGGTGTTTTCATTGATACACTGCATATTACGTTATATTATAAGGTATTTTCAATGATACACTGCATATTACGTTATATTATAAGGTATTTTCATTGATACACTGTATATTACGTTATATTATAAGGTATTTTCAGTGGTAAACTACTATAAATTATAAGGTATATTCAATGATACACTGCATATTACGTTATATTATAAGGTATTTTCATTGATACACTGCATAATCCGTTATATTATAAGGCATTTTTCATGAAACACTGCATATTACGTTATGTTATAAGGTATTTTCAATGATAAACTGCATATTACGTTATATTATAAGGTATTTTCCATGATACACTGCATATTACGTTATATTATAAGGTATTTTCAATGATAAACTGCATATTACGTTATATTATAAGGTATTTTCCATGATACACTGCATATTACGTTATATTATAAGGTATTTTCAATGATACACTGCATATTACGTTATATTATAATGTGCTTTCTATGATACACTACAAATTACGATATATTATAAGGTATTTTCAATGATACACTACATATTACGTTATATTACAAGGTATTTTCAATGATACACTGCATATTACGTTATGTTATAAGGTATTTTCAATGATACACTACATATTACGTTATATTATAAGGTATTTTCAATGATAAACTGCACATTACGTTATGTTACAAGGTATTTTCAATGTTACACTGCATATTACGTTATATTATAAGGTATTTTCAATGATAAACTGCATATTACGTTATATTATAAGGTATTTTCCATGATACACTGCATATTACGTTATATTATAAGGTATTTTCATTGATACACTGCATATTACGTTATGTTAGAAGGTATTTTCCACGATACACTGCATATTACGTTATTTTATAAGGTATTTTCAATGATAAACTGCATATTACGTTATATTATAAGGTATTTTCAATGTTACACTGCATATTACGTTATATTATAAGGTATTTTCAATGATACACTACATATTACGTTATATTATAAGGTATTTTCAATGATAAACTGCACATTACGTTATGTTACAAGGTATTTTCAATGTTACACTGCATATTACGTTATATTATAAGGTATTTTCAATGAGAAACTGCATATTAAGTTATAGTATAATGTATTTTCAATGATACACTGCATATTACGTTATAGTATTAGGTATTTTCAATGATAGACTGCATATTACTTTATATTATAAGGTATTTTCTATGATACACTACAAATTACGATATATTATAAGGTATTTTCAATGATAAACTGCATATTACGTTATATTATAAGGTATTTTCATTGATACACTGCATAATCCGTTATATTATAAGGCATTTTCCATGAAACACTGCATATTACGTTATGTTATAAGGTATTTTCCATGATAAACTGCATATTACGTTATGTTATAAGGTATTTTCAATGATAAACTGCATATTACGTTATATTATAAGGTATTTTCCATGATACACTGCATATTACGTTATATTATAAGGTATTTTCAATGATAAACTGCATATTACGTTATATTATAAGGTATTTTCCATGATACACTGCATATTACGTTATATTATAAGGTATTTTCAATGATACACTGCATATTACGTTATATTATAATGTGCTTTCTATGATACACTACAAATTACGATATATTATAAGGTATTTTCAATGATACACTACATATTACGTTATATTACAAGGTATTTTCAATGATACACTGCATATTACGTTATGTTATAAGGTATTTTCAATGATACACTGCATATTACGTTCTTTTATGAGGTATTTTCAATGATACACTGCATATTACGTTATATTATAAGGTATTTTCATTGATACACTGCATATTACGTTATGTTAGAAGGTATTTTCCACGATACACTGCATATTACGTTATTTTATAAGGTATTTTCAATGATAAACTGCATATTACGTTATATTATAAGGTATTTTCAATGTTACACTGCATATTACGTTATATTATAAGGTATTTTCAATGATACACTACATATTACGTTATATTATAAGGTATTTTCAATGATAAACTGCACATTACGTTATGTTACAAGGTATTTTCAATGTTACACTGCATATTACGTTATATTATAAGGTATTTTCAATGAGAAACTGCATATTAAGTTATAGTATAATGTATTTTCAATGATACACTGCATATTACGTTATAGTATTAGGTATTTTCAATGATAGACTGCATATTACTTTATATTATAAGGTATTTTCTATGATACACTACAAATTACGATATATTATAAGGTATTTTCAATGATAAACTGCATATTACGTTATATTACAAGGTATTTTCAATGATACACTGCATATTACGTTATGTTATAAGGTATTTTCAATGATACACTGCATATTACGTTCTTTTATGAGGTATTTTCAATGATACACTGCATATTACGTTATATTATAAGGTATTTTCATTGATACACTGCATATTACGTTATGTTAGAAGGTATTTTCCACGATACACTGCATATTACGTTATTTTATAAGGTATTTTCAATGATAAACTGCATATTACGTTATATTATAAGGTATTTTCAATGTTACACTGCATATTACGTTATATTATAAGGTATTTTCAATGATAAACTGCACATTACGTTATGTTACAAGGTATTTTCAATGTTACACTGCATATTACGTTATATTATAAGATATTTTCAATGATAAACTGCATATTAAGTTATAGTATAATGTATTTTCAATGATACACTGCATATTACGTTATAGTATTAGGTATTTTCAATGATAGACTGCATATTACTTAATATTATAAGGTATTTTCTATGATACACTACATATTACGTTATATTAAAAGGTGTTTTCATTGATACATTGCATATTACGTTATATTATAAGGTATTTTCAATGATACACTGCATATTACGTTATATTATAAGGTATTTTCATTGATACACTGTATATTACGTTATATTATAAGGTATTTTCAGTGGTAAACTACTATAAATTATAAGGTATATTCAATGATACACTGCATATTACGTTATATTATAAGGTATTTTCATTGATACACTGCATAATCCGTTATATTATAAGGCATTTTTCATGAAACACTGCATATTACGTTATGTTATAAGGTATTTTCCATGATAAACTGCATATTACGTTATATTATAAGGTATTTTCAATGATAAACTGCATATTACGTTATATTATAAGGTATTTTCCATGATACACTGCATATTACGTTATATTATAAGGTATTTTCAATGATACACTGCATATTACGTTATATTATAATGTGCTTTCTATGATACACTACAAATTACGATATATTATAAGGTATTTTCAATGATACACTACATATTACGTTATATTACAAGGTATTTTCAATGATACACTGCATATTACGTTATGTTATAAGGTATTTTCAATGATACACTGCATATTACGTTCTTTTATGAGGTATTTTCAATGATACACTGCATATTACGTTATATTATAAGGTATTTTCATTGATACACTGCATATTACGTTATGTTAGAAGGTATTTTCCACGATACACTGCATATTACGTTATATTATAAGGTATTTTCAATGATAAACTGCATATTACGTTATATTATAAGGTATTTTCAATGTTACACTGCATATTACGTTATATTATAAGGTATTTTCAATGATAAACTGCATATTACGTTATATTATAAGGTATTTACAACGATACACTGCATATTACGTTATATTATAAGGTATTTTCATTGATACACTGTATATTACGTTATATTATAAGGTATTTTCAGTGGTAAACTACTATAAATTATAAGGTATATTCAATGATACACTGCATATTACGTTATATTATAAGGTATTTTCAATGATACACTGCATATTACGTTATATTATAAGGTATTTTCAGTGGTAAACTACTATAAATTATAAGGTATATTCAATGATACACTGCATATTACGTTATATTATAAGGTATTTTCATTGATACACTGCATAATCCGTTATATTATAAGGCATTTTCAATGATACACTACATATTACGTTATATTAAAAGGTGTTTTCATTGATACACTGCATATTACGTTATATTATAAGGTATTTTCAATGATACACTGCATATTACGTTATATTATAAGGTATTTTCATTGATACACTGTATATTACGTTATATTATAAGGTATTTTCAATGATACACTGCATATTACGTTATATTATAATGTGCTTTCTATGATACACTACAAATTACGATATATTATAAGGTATTTTCAATGATACACTACATATTACGTTATAGTATTAGGTATTTTCAATGATAGACTGCATATTACTTTATATTATAAGGTATTTTCTATGATACACTACAAATTACGATATATTATAAGGTATTTTCAATGATAAACTGCATATTACGTTATATTATAAGGTATTTTCCATGATACACTGCATATTACGTTATATTATAAGGTATTTTCAATGATACACTGCATATTACGTTATATTATAATGTGCTTTCTATGATACACTACAAATTACGATATATTATAAGGTATTTTCAATGATACACTACATATTACGTTATATTACAAGGTATTTTCATTGATACACTACAAATTACGTTATAGTATTATGTATTTTCAATGATACACTGCATAGTACGTTATATCATAAGGTATTTTCCACGATACACTGCATATTACGTTATATTATAAGTTATTTTCAAAGATTCACTACATATTACGTTATATTATAAGGTATATTCAATGATACACTGCATATTACGTTATATTATAAGGTATTTTCATTGATACACTGCATAATCCGTTATATTATAAGGCATTTTCCATGAAACACTGCATATTACGTTATGTTATAAGGTATTTTCCATGATAAACTGCATATTACGTTATATTATAAGGTATTTTCAATGATAAACTGCATATTACGTTATATTATAAGGTATTTTCCATGATACACTGCATATTACGTTATATTATAAGGTATTTTCAATGATAAACTGCATATTACGTTATATTATAAGGTATTTTCAATGATACACTGCATATTACGTTATATTATAAGGTATTTTCAATGATACACTACATATTACGTTATATTACAAGGTATTTTCAATGATACACTGCATATTACGTTATGTTATAAGGTATTTTCAATGATACACTGCATATTACGTTCTTTTATGAGGTATTTTCAATGATACACTGCATATTACGTTATATTATAAGGTATTTTCATTGATACACTGCATATTACGTTATGTTAGAAGGTATTTTCCACGATACACTGCATATTACGTTATTTTATAAGGTATTTTCAATGATAAACTGCATATTACGTTATATTATAAGGTATTTTCAATGTTACACTGCATCTTACGTTATATTATAAGGTATTTTCAATGATACACTACATATTACGTTATATTATAAGGTATTTTCAATGATAAACTGCACATTACGTTATGTTACAAGGTATTTTCAATGTTACACTGCATATTACGTTATATCATAAGGTATTTTCAATGAGAAACTGCATATTAAGTTATAGTATAATGTATTTTCAATGATACACTGCATATTACGTTATAGTATTAGGTATTTTCAATGATAGACTGCATATTACTTTATATTATAAGGTATTTTCTATGAAACACTACAAATTACGATATATTATAAGGTATTTTCAATGATAAACTGCATATTACGTTATATTATAAGGTATTTTCCATGATACACTGCATATTACGTTATATTATAAGGTATTTTCAATGATACACTGCATATTACGTTATATTATAATGTGCTTTCTATGATACACTACAAATTACGATATATTATAAGGTATTTTCAATGATACACTACATATACGTTATATTACAAGGTATTTTCATTGATACACTATAAATAACGTTATAGTATTAGGTATTTTCAATGATACACTGCATAGTACGTTATATCATAAGGTATTTTCCACGATACACTGCATATTACGTTATATTATAAGTTATTTTCAAAGATTCACTACATATTACGTTATATTATAAGGTATTTTCTATGATACACTGCATATTACGTTATATTATAAGGTATTTTCATTGATACACTGCATAATCCGTTATATTATAAGGCATTTTCCATGAAACACTGCATATTACGTTATGTTATAAGGTATTTTCCATGATAAACTGCATATTACGTTATATTATAAGGTATTTTCAATGATAAACTGCATATTACGTTATATTATAAGGTATTTTCCATGATACACTGCATATTACGTTATATTATAAGGTATTTTCAATGATAAACTGCATATTACGTTATATTATAAGGTATTTTCCATGATACACTGCATATTACGTTATATTATAAGGTATTTTCAATGATACACTGCATATTACGTTATATTATAATGTGCTTTCTATGATACACTACAAATTACGATATATAATAAGGTATTTTCAATGATACACTACATATTACGTTATATTACAAGGTATTTTCAATGATACACTGCATATTACGTTATGTTATAAGGTATTTTCAATGATACACTGCATATTACGTTCTTTTATGAGGTATTTTCAATGATACACTGCATATTACGTTATATTATAAGGTATTTTCATTGATACACTGCATATTACGTTATGTTAGAAGGTATTTTCCACGATACACTGCATATTACGTTATTTTATAAGGTATTTTCAATGATAAACTGCATATTACGTTATATTATAAGGTATTTTCAATGTTACACTGCATATTACGTTATATTATAAGGTATTTTCAATGATACACTGCATATTACGTTATATTATAAGGTATTTTCATTGATACACTGTATATTACGTTATATTATAAGGTATTTTCAGTGGTAAACTACTATAAATTATAAGGTATATTCAATGATACACTGCATATTACGTTATATTATAAGGTATTTTCATTGATACACTGCATAATCCGTTATATTATAAGGCATTTTCAATGATACACTACATATTACGTTATATTAAAAGGTGTTTTCATTGATACACTGCATATTACGTTATATTATAAGGTATTTTCAATGAAACACTGCATATTACGTTATGTTATAAGGTATTTTCCAGGATAAACTGCATATTACGTTATATTATAAGGTATTTTCAATGATAAACTCCATATTACGTTATATTATAAGGTATTTTCCATGATACACTGCATATTACGTTATATTATAAGGTATTTTCAATGATACACTGCATATTACGTTATATTATAATGTGCTTTCTATGATACACTACAAATTACGATATATTATAAGGTATTTTCAATGATACACTACATATTACGTTATATTATAAGGTATTTTCATTGATACACTGCATATTACGTTATGTTAGAAGGTATTTTCCACGATACACTGCATATTACGTTATTTTATAAGGTATTTTCAATGATAAACTGCATATTACGTTATATTATAAGGTATTTTCAATGTTACACTGCATATTACGTTATATTATAAGGTATTTTCAATGATAAACTGCATATTACGTTATGTTATAAGGTATTTTCCATGATACACTACATATTACGTTATATTATAAGGTATTTTCAATGATAAACTGCATATTACGTTATGTTACAAGGTATTTTCAATGTTACACTGCATATTACGTTATATTATAAGGTATTTTCAATGAGAAACTGCATATTAAGTTATAGTATAATGTATTTTCAATGATACACTGCATATTACGTTATAGTATTAGGTATTTTCAATGATAGACTGCATATTACTTTATATTATAAGGTATTTTCTATGATACACTACAAATTACGATATATTATAAGGTATTTTCAATGATAAACTGCATATTACGTTATATTATAAGGTATTTTCCATGATACACTGCATATTACGTTATATTATAAGGTATTTTCAATGATACACTGCATATTACGTTATATTATAATGTGCTTTCTATGATACACTACAAATTACGATATATTATAAGGTATTTTCAATGATACACTACATATTACGTTATATTACAAGGTATTTTCATTGATACACTACAAATTACGTTATAGTATTAGGTATTTTCAATGATACACTGCATAGTACGTTATATCATAAGGTATTTTCCACGATACACTGCATATTACGTTATATTATAAGTTATTTTCAAAGATTCACTACATATTACGTTATATTATAAGGTATATTCAATGATACACTGCATATTACGTTACATTATAAGGTATTTTCATTGATACACTGCATAATCCGTTATATTATAAGGCATTTTCCATGAAACACTGCATATTACGTTATGTTATAAGGTATTTTCCATGATAAACTGCATATTACGTTATATTATAAGGTATTTTCAATGATAAACTGCATATTACGTTATATTATACGGTATTTTCAATGATACACTGCATATTACGTTATATTATAATGTGCTTTCTATGATACACTACAAATTACGATATATTATAAGGTATTTTCAATGATACACTACATATTACGTTATATTACAAGGTATTTTCAATGATACACTGCATATTACGTTATGTTATAAGGTATTTTCAATGATACACTGCATATTACGTTCTTTTATGAGGTATTTTCAATGATACACTGCATATTACGTTATATTATAAGGTATTTTCATTGATACACTGCATATTACGTTATGTTAGAAGGTATTTTCCACGATACACTGCATATTACGTTATTTTATAAGGTATTTTCAATGATAAACTGCATATTACGTTATATTATAAGGTATTTTCAATGTTACACTGCATATTACGTTATATTATAAGGTATTTTCAATGATACACTACATATTACGTTATATTAAAAGGTGTTTTCATTGATACACTGCATATTACGTTATATTATAAGGTATTTTCAATGATACACTGCATATTACGTTATATTATAAGGTATTTTCATTGATACACTGTATATTACGTTATATTATAAGGTATTTTCAGTGGTAAACTACTATAAATTATAAGGTATATTCAATGATACACTGCATATTACGTTATACTATAAGGTATTTTCATTGATACACTGCATAATCCGTTATATTATAAGGTATTTTCAATGATACACTACAAATTACGTTATATTATAAGGTGTTTTCATTGATACACTGCATATTACGTTATAGTATTAGGTATTTTCAATGATAGACTGCATATTACTTTATATTATAAGGTGTTTTCTATGATACACTACAAATTACGATATATTATAAGGTATTTTCAATGTTACACCGCATATTATGTTATATTATAAGGTATGTTCAATGATAAACTGCATATTACGTTATATTATAAGGTATTTACAAAGATACACAGGATATTACGTTATATTATACGGTATTTTCAATGATAAGCTGCATATTACGTTACATTATAATGTATTTTCATTGATACACTGCATATTACGTTATGTTAGAAGGTATTTTCCACGATACACTGCATATTACGTTATTTTATAAGGTATTTTCAATGATAAACTGCATATTACGTTATATTATAAGGTATTTTCATTGATACACAACAAATTACCATATATTATAAGGTATTTTCAATGATACACTGCATAGTACGTTATATCATAAGGTATTTTCCACGATACACTGCATATTACGTTATATTATAAGGTATTTACAATGATACACTGGATATTACGTTATATTATACGGTATTTTCAATGATGAGCTGCATATTACGTTACATTATAATGTATTTTCAATGATACACTGCATATTACGTTATAGAATAACGTATTTTCAATGATACACTGCATATTACTTAATATTATAAGGTATTTTCAATGATACACTACATATTACGTTATATTATAAGGTATTTTCAATGATAAACTGCACATTACGTTATGTTAGAAGGTATTTTCCACGATACACTGCATATTACGTTATTTTATAAGGTATTTTCAATGATAAACTGCATATTACGTTATATTATAAGGTATTTTCAATGTTACACTGCATATTACGTTATATTATAAGGTATTTTCAATGATAAACTGCATATTACGTTATATTATAAGGTATTTTCCATGATACACTACATATTACGTTATATTATAAGGTATTTTCAATGATAAACTGCACATTACGTTATGTTACAAGGTATTTTCAATGTTACACTGCATATTACGTTATATTATAAGGTATTTTCAATGATAAACTGCATATTAAGTTATAGTATAATGTATTTTCAATGATACACTGCATATTACGTTATAGTATTAGGTATTTTCAATGATAGACTGCATATTACTTTATATTATAAGGTATTTTCTATGATACACTACAAATTACGATATATTATAAGGTATTTTCAATGATAAACTGCATATTACGTTATATTATAAGGTATTTTCCATGATACACTGCATATTACGTTATATTATAAGGTATTTTCAATGATACACTGCATATTACGTTATATTATAATGTGCTTTCTATGATACACTACAAATTACGATATATTATAAGGTATTTTCAATGATACACTACATATTACGTTATATTACAAGGTATTTTCATTGATACACTACAAATTACGTTATAGTATTAGGTATTTTCAATGATACACTGCATAGTACGTTATATCATAAGGTATTTTCCACGATACACTGCATATTACGTTATATTATAAGTTATTTTCAATGATACACTGCATATTACGTTGTATTACAAGGTATTTTCAATGATATACTGCATATTACGTTATATTATAAGGTATTTTCAATGATACACTGCATATTACGTTATATTGTAAGGTATTTTCAAAGATACACTACAAATTACGATATGTTATAAGGTATTTTCAATGATACACTGCATATTACGTTATATTATAAGGTATTTTCGATGATACACTGCATATTACGATATGATATATGGTATTTTCAATGATACACTGCATATTACGTTATATCGTAAGGTATTTTCAATGATACACTGCATATTACGCTATATTATAAGGGATTTTCAATAATACACAGCATATTACGTTATATTATAAGGTATTTTCAATGATACACTGCATAGTACGTTATATTATATGGTATTTTCAATGATACACTGCATATTACGCTATATTATAAGGTATTTTCAATGATACACTGCATATTACGCTATATCATAAGGTATTTTCAATGATAAACTACGATATATTATAAGGTATTTTCAATGATAAACTACGATATGTTAGAAGGTATTTTCAATGACACACTGCATATTACGCTATATTATAAGGTATTTTCAATGATACACTGAATATTACGCTATATTATAAGGTATTTTCAATGATACACAGCATATTACGCTATATTATAAGGTATTTTCAATGATACACTGTATATTACGTTATATTATAAGGTATTTTCAACGATACACTACAAATTACGATATATAATAAGGTATTTTCAATTATACACTGCATATTACGTTATATTACATGGTATTTTCAATGATACACTGCATATTACGTTATATTATAAGGTATTTTCAATGATACACTGCATATTACGTTATATTATAAGGTATTTTCAATGATACACTGCATATTACGTTATATTATAAGGTATTTTCAATGATACACTGCATATTACGTTATATTGTAAGGTATTTTCAACGATACACTGCACATTACGTTATATTATAAGGTATTTTCAATGATACACTGCATATTACGTTATATTATAAGGTATTTTCAATGATACACTGCATATTACGTTATATTATAAGGTATTTTCAACGATACACTGCACATTACGTTATATTATAAGGTATTTTCAATGATACACTGCATATTACGTTATATTATAAGGTATTTTCAATGATACACTGCATATTACGTTATATTATAAGGTATTTTCAATTATAAACTACGATATATTAGAATGTATTTTCAATGATACACTGCATATTACGTTATATTATAAGGTATTTTCAACGATACACTGCACATTACGTTATATTATAAGGTATTTTCAATGATACACTGCATATTACGTTATATTATAAGGTATTTTCAATGATACACTGCATATTACGTTATATTATAAGGTATTTTCAATGATACACTGCATATTACGTTATTTTATAAGGTATTTTCAATGATACACTGCATATTACGTTATATTATAAGGTATTTTCAATGATACACTGCATGTTACGTTATATTATAAGGTATTTTCAATGATACACTGCATATTACGTTATATTATAAGGTATTTTCAATGATACACTGCATATTACGTTGTATTAGAAGGTATTTTCAATGATATACTGCATATTACGTTATATTATAAGGTATTTTCAATGATACACTGCATATTACGTTATATTGTAAGGTATTTTCAAAGATACACTGAATATTACGTTATATTATAAGGTATTTTCAACGATACACTACAAATTACGATATATAATAAGGTATTTTCAATGATACACTGCATATTACGTTATATTACATGGTATTTTCAATGATACACTGCATATTACGTTATATTATAAGGTATTTTCAATGATACACTGCATATTACGTTATATTATAAGGTATTTTCAATTATAAATTACGATATATTAGAATGTATTTTCAATGATACACTGCATATTACGTTATATTATAAGGTATTTTCAATGATACACTGCATATTACGTTATATTATAAGGTATTTTCAATGATACACTGCATATTACGTTGTATTAGAAGGTATTTTCAATGATATACTGCATATTACGTTATATTATAAGGTATTTTCAATGATACACTGCATATTACGTTATATTGTAAGGTATTTTCAATGATACACTGCATATTACGTTATATTATAAGGTATTTTCAATTATAAATTACGATATATTAGAATGTATTTTCAATGATACACTGCATATTACGTTATATTATAAGGTATTTTCAATGATACACTGCATATTACGTTATATTATAAGGTATTTTCAATTATAAACTACGATATATTAGAATGTATTTTCAATGATACACTGCATATTACGTTATATTATAAGGTATTTTCAACGATACACTACAAATTACGATATATAATAAGGTATTTTCAATGATACACTGCATATTACGTTATATTACATGGTATTTTCAATGATACACTGCATATTACGTTATATTATAAGGTATTTTCAATGATACACTGCATATTACGATATGTAATAAGGTATTTTCAATGATACACTGCATATTACGTTATATTACATGGTATTTTCATTGATACACTGCATATTACGTTATATTATAAGGTATTTTCACTGATAAACTACGATATATTAGAAGGTATTTTCAATGATACACTGCATATTACGTTATATTATAAGGTATTTTCAACGATACACTACAAATTACGATATATAATAAGGTATTTTCAACGATACACTACAAATTACGATATATAATAAGGTATTTTCAATGATACACTGCATATTACGTTATATTACATGGTATTTTCAATGATACACTGCATATTACGTTATATTATAAGGTATTTTCAATGATACACTGCATATTACGTTATATTATAAGGTATTTTCAATTATAAATTACGATATATTAGAATGTATTTTCAATGATACACTGCATATTACGTTATATTATAAGGTATTTTCAATGATACACTGCATATTACGTTATATTATAAGGTATTTTCAATTATAAACTACGATATATTAGAATGTATTTTCAATGATACACTGCATATTACGTTCTATTATAAGGTATTTTGAACGATACACTACAAATTACGATATATAATAAGGTATTTTCAATGATACACTGCATATTACGTTATATTACATGGTATTTTCAATGATACACTGCATATTACGTTATATTATAAGGTATTTTCAATGATACACTGCATATTACGATATGTAATAAGGTATTTTCAATGATACACTGCATATTACGTTATATTACATGGTATTTTCATTGATACACTGCATATTACGTTATATTATAAGGTATTTTCACTGATAAACTACGATATATTAGAAGGTATTTTCAATGATACACTGCATATTACGTTATATTATAAGGTATTTTCAACGATACACTGCACATTACGTTATATTATAAGGTATTTTCAATGATACACTGCATATTACGTTATATTATAAGGTATTTTCAATGATACACTGCATATTACGTTATATTATAAGGTATTTTCAATGATACACTGCATATTACGTTATATTATAAGGTATTTTCAATGATACACTGCATATTACGTTATATTATAAGGTATTTTCAATGATACACTGCATGTTACGTTATATTATAAGGTATTTTCAAAGATACACTACAAATTACGATATGTTATAAGGTATTTTCAATGATACACTGCATATTACGTTATATTATAAGGTATTTTCAATGATACACTGCATATTACGTTGTATTACAAGGTATTTTCAATGATATACTGCATATTACGTTATATTATAAGGTATTTTCAATGATACACTGCATATTACGCTATATTATAAGGTATTTTCAATGATACACTGTATATTACGTTATATTATAAGGTATTTTCAACGATACACTACAAATTACGATATATAATAAGGTATTTTCAATGATACACTGCATATTACGTTATATTATAAGGTATTTTCAATGATACACTGCATATAACGTTATAGTATAAGGTATTTTCAATGATAAACTACGATATATTAGAAGGTATTTTCAATGATACACTGCATATTACGTTATATTATAAGGTATTTTCAACGATACACTACAAATTACGATATATAATAAGGTATTTTCAACGATACACTACAAATTACGATATATAATAAGGTATTTTCAATGATACACTGCATATTACGTTATATTACATGGTATTTTCAATGATACACTGCATATTACGTTATATTATAAGGTAGTTTCAATGATACACTGCATATTACGCTATATTATAAGGTATTTTCAATGATACACTGTATATTACGTTATATTATAAGGTATTTTCAACGATACACTACAAATTACGCTATATTATAAGGTTTTTTCAATGATACACTGCATATTACGTTATATTATAAGGTATTTTCAATGATACACTGCATATAACGTTATAGTATAAGGTATTTTCAATGATACACTGAATATTACGCTATATTATAAGGTATTTTCAATGATACACTGCATATTACGTTATATTATAAGGTATTTTCAATGATAAACTACGATATATTAGAAGGTATTTTCATTAATACACTGCATATTACGTTATATTATAAGGTATTTTCAATGATACACTGTATATTACGTTATATTACATGGTATTTTCAATGATACACTGCATATTACGTTATATTATAAGGTATTTTCAATGATACACTGCATATTACGTTATATTATAAGGTAGTTTCAATGATAGACTGCATATTACGTTATATTATAAGGTATTTTCAATGATACACTGCATAGTACGCTATATTATAAGGTATTTTCAATGATACACTGAATATTACGCTATATTATAAGGTTTTTTCAATGATACACTGCATATTACGCTATATTATAAGGTATTTTCAATGATACACTGTATATTACGTTATATTATAAGGTGTTTTCAACGATACACTACAAATTACGATATATAATACGGTATTTTCAATGATACACTGCATATTACGTTATATTACATGGTATTTTCAATGATACACTGCATATTACGTTATATTATAAGGTATTTTCAATGATACACTGCATATTACGTTATATTATAATGTATTTTCAATGATACACTGCATATTACGTTATATTATAAGGTATTTTCAATGATAAACTACGATATATTAAAAGGTATTTTCAATGATACACTGCATATTACGTTATATTATAAGGTATTTTCAATGATACACTGCATATTACGTTATATTATAAGGTATTTTCAATGATACACTGCATATTAGGATATGTTATTAGGTATTTTCAATGATACACTGCATATTACGTTATATTATAAGGTATTTTGAATGATACACTGCATATTACGTTATATTATAAGGTATTTTCAATGATAAACTACGATATATTAGAAGGTATTTTCAATGATACACTGTATATTACGTTATATTACATGGTATTTTCAATGATACACTGCATATTACGTTATATTATAAGGTATTTTCAATGATACACTGCATATTACGTTATATTACATAGTATTTTCAATGATAAACTACGATATATTAGAAGGTATTTTCAATGATACACTGTATATTACGTTATATTATAAGGTATTTTCAATGATACACTGCATATTACGTTATATTATAAGGTATTTTCAATGATAAACTACGATATATTAAAAGGTATTTTCAATGATACACTGTATATTACGTTGTATTATTAGGTATTTTCAATGATACACTGCATATTACGTTATATTATAAGGTATTTTCAATAATACACTGCATATTACGTTATATTATAAGGTATTTTCAATGATACACTGCAAATAACGTTATAGTATAAGGTATTTTCAATGATACACTGAATATTACGCTATATTATAAGGTATTTTCAATGATACACTGCATATTACGCTATATTATAAGGTATTTTCAATGATACACTGAATATTACGCTATATTATAAGGCATTTTCAATGATACACTGCATATTACGCTATATTATAAGGTATTTTCAATGATAAACTACGATATATTAGAAGGTATTTTCAATGATACACTACATATTACGTTATATTATAAGGTAGTTTCTATGATAGACTGCATATTACGCTATATTATAAGGTATTTTCAATGATACACTGCATATTACCCTATATTATAAGGTTTTTTCAATGATACATTGCATATTACGTTATATTATAAGGTATTTTCAATGATAAACTACGATATATTACAAGGTATTTTCAATGATACACTGCATATTACGCTATATTATAAGGTATTTTCAATGATACACTGTATATTACGATATATTATTAGGTATTTTCAATGATAAACTACGATATATTATAAGGTATTTTCAATGATACACTGCATATAACGTTATATTATAAGGTATTTTCAATGATACACTGCATATTACGTTATATTACAAGGTATTTTCAATGATACACTGCATATTACGTTATATTATAAGGTATTTTCAATGATAAACTACGATATATTAGAAGGTATTTTCAATGGGAGGCGCTCAGTTGCGCACAATACGATTGCCCACATGCACATTGCGCACATATCTTTTGGACACAGCATGATTGGGCACAAGTAGAATCGGACACATTTCGATTGCGCACAAGAAGAATCGGACACATCTCGATTGCGCACAAGAAGAATCGGACACATCTCGATTGCGCACAAATAGAATTGGATTCATCTTTATTCGGCACAGATAAAACTGCACACACGCGAATCGTGCACAAATAGAATTGCTTACAGTAATTTTGAATGCAGATGGAAATGCGGCCGATGGCAGATGGAAATGATGGAAGTGTCAAATCTATGTTTATGAATTCTTGTGAAAGATCTGCCAAATATACCTTGACGAATTAATTTTTGAAGTGTAGAAATGTATAGTTTTTGGAGTGTGCAATAAATTTTAGGTTATAATGATTTTACTCGAAATATGGTTTCGATAGTGTCTGTATTAAGAGATAAAATTTGTGCAGGAAGAGTACATTAATTATATGTAAATATAACACGTGCCACGGAAAAATGAGTAGATTATTCGATTTTTAATATTAATGTGATCGTGAATTAAAATATTGACAACGAAGAGCGAAGCACTGTAAAATTACACGAATGTGTATGTTGAATTGATTTCACAGCTCCCGAATAATTCTGTGTGAAAAAGATAATTTAGATAAGTATTTTTTGCCTATAAAATATAATAATTTTTGTGAGGAATGAATACGATACTTTGTGATTTTTTATATTTTTCTATTACATGTGGTGTACGAAGCAGATCTACTAGCTGAACTATTTTAATTGGAACGCACGGTCAGATCCTGATTATTGCAATGAAAATGTTCTCACGGTGAGTTAATATGTAACTTGTGATCTTGAAAACCATTATATTCTTAGATAGAAAGCATTAATAATTGAAGTTTATACGAGACATATATGATCGTGCTTTATACAATCTGTTTTAAACCAGTTAATCAGCGTGTAATGTCACAGCAGCGTTTAGAATGATAACTGTAAATGTATATTGAATTTCCCCAATCAGATGTACCTTCTTTTATATAGATACATAATCCCATTTCTTTGTCATTTTAACTACATGATATAACGTGAGAAGTAAACCTTGCGGTTCAGTTTTAATTCTTGTTTTTTAAATTATCATAACTGCTCTGGAATTTGTGCGTGCCAATGTATGAAATAATTAAAGGAAAGTAAGTAGATATAGAAAGTAAGGAAGCATGTATGTAATAATTAAAGGAAAGTTTAAATAAGCAGTGCTGGGTAGAATTCAAATATACTTGTAGAATTATAATTTGTAGATGCGCACATAAGTTTCTATAACAATAAAAAATGGGAATATAGTAAACTCGACTCTTAACAGTTCTGTAAAAATATATAAGTTTATGAAAGAAGAGTACATTAATTATATGTAGATATAACACGTGCCACGGAAAAATGAGTAGATTATTCGATTTTTAATATTAATGTGATTGTGAATTAAAATAGTGATAACGAAGAGCGAAGGACTGAAAAATTACACGAATGTGTAGAATTGCTTTCACAGCTCCTGAATAATTCTGTGTGAAAAAGATAATTTAGATAAGTATTTTTTGCCTATAAAATATAATAATTTTTCTGAGTAATGAATACGATACTTTGTGGTTTTTTATATTTTTCTTTTACATGTGGTGTACGAAGCAGAACTACTAGCTGAACTATTTTAATTGGAACACACGGCCAGATCCTGATTATTGCAATGACAATGTTCTACCGGTAAAAAGCATTGATAATTTAACGTTCTATTCTTTGTATTTCTTGAAATATTCATAATATGAAGAATAAATAATAATTATCAGTAGATAAGAAACATTTTTAAATAAATTTTAGTGCAAATTTCATCCCGATATCTCTGATGGTTCAAGAGTTATAGTAAAATGTCACGATCCAGCCTGCTGTTTCGGGTCGTCGTATGCTGTGTATCGCGCGGTGCAGCATTCAAATAAATTTTTAACAACGTTCTTTGTTATAACTAATTTTACGGAAAGTTTCTATCTTTGTCAGCGATAATATCATCGACCATATTTTCATTTTTATGTTCTTCACAATCATTTGTTTAGTCAGCGACCACCATTTGTTATTTCATCTGACGCACGCAACGCGTAGCTAACGAATATTACAATACAATATTGTTAGAATTATAGGGTTAATGTATGTGTGTATAACTATAGGGTTAATGATATGTGTGTATCGTATGTATGTACGTGTGTACATACATAAAACAAATAACAGATGAATTATAAATTTACAATTGACAACGATTTGAAAAGAAGGCAGATCAGATCGAAACGAACGCGCTCGCGATAAACACGTCTGTCACATTTATTAATAAATACGGCTTATTCCTTACAGAATCAATTATATTCAAGGTAATGATCGTATTTTCATATTCATTCTATAAAATGTGTAATCGTAATTTTACCGTGTCGTCAATGTTTTACCAATTTTTTTACATATGTTGAATTATGGCTGTTTAAAATTCATTGTATTGTCGATAATATTTTGTTTCTCTCAAAGTAATTATACTGTTAATAGATGGAAAAAATCGCAGGGAAAGTGAAAGGTTCTTTTGTCTTTGTACACAACGATTACGTGTACAATAAAGATCATCGCAGTGCAAATATTTATCGTTGCAACACACGACGTACCACACGATGTTGTGGGGCTGTGATGGTTCTTAGCGATGGGACTATTACGCTATTAAAACCTCACAATCATTCTAAAGTGTTTCATAGAATGCAGCGGGAGATAATGAAAAGTGATATGCTGCAACTATGTCGGGAGACATTGATCCCATTAAAAAAAATATTCGATGACATCTGTAGAAAGTAATTATTGTACCATATTTTTGAAAGAAACTTTGAACAATATGAAATAGATTTAAAAATTATCAGAAAACTAAATAAAATTCTTTTTTTTGTGTAGGTATCCTATTGCTGCAAGCACATTATCATATAATAGTATAAAAGCTGTACTTTTCCGAGAAAGACAAAAAAGCTATCCACAAGTTGCGCCTAATTTAATTGCCATAAATGACTGCATTGAGACTCATTCTATCATGGATAACATTACTAAAATAGTAATAAAGGATGAAGATGGTAAAGCAGCAATTTTGTTCACTACAGGCACACTTTTGAAGGTTCTTGATACCTCCCACTGTATCTATGCTGATGGTATTTTCTCCGTAAGTAGTATACAAGTGAAAGTAAAGTATAATATATAGGGTGTAACAGAGAATATGTTAGAATCAACTCAGGAACTGTGATTATACTATATTTAAAAACATTGAGAAATATTCATATAAATGTATGTCTACCTGCCTTGATGAGATTTTTCTGTTTTAATTTTGTCTTATCTAATTCCATCTGTGTGTGCATAAGATATTCAAAATGACTATGTTGCCAATTTCCAGAAAACTTGTAGAAGTCTTGTTATGGATCCAGTTACACTCTGAAAGACTCCTGGTGTTTGTCGAATTTGTTGAGAAGCTTTTATTGTAGTCTGAAGCTTGCGTGAATTCTTGCTTATGAGATATACCGGTTTACTATGCAGTTTATGGACAGAGAGAGTTTGCTCTTTTTACAAAATCCGTTATATCTCATAAACAAAGATAGATCAAGCATATGTTTATATGAATTTTTTTCGTTGTTTTAGATGTACAATCAGCTTCTGAAGTTGGTCTCACATATTCTGTTACACCTTGTATAATATATGTAGACACATAAGACAAACACACAACATTATGTCAGTGTTTAAAGTGTGTATATTATTATTAATATATAAGGGATTTCTAGGATTTTGTCTACTCTAATATTGCTGTTGTTTTTGCAAATCCAAATGTTTATTACACTGAGAAGTAGCTTGTAAAAGAATTAGCAAATTGTGCGATTCGTGTTTTTTCAACTTTTTGGAGTAATCGACGATTTTTCACTAATAAATGAGTATAAATGTGTTGATATTTTAATGCCTCTGTGCCGAAAATTCATGATAATTTGAATGAGGCTATCAAGAATTACACTTGATATGACCTCTATTACTCTCAAGACAAAGAAAATATTTCTATAGAGTTTTACTTTAATAATTATGTTCCAAGTCAAATATTTTTCGAGCGACTGCTGACCAGATGTAGCATCCTTACTTCCAGCACGGTATTTCATTACCCTGAACTTACGCTACTTAGACAGGCAAGGACCGCTTCTTGTAAGATAACAAAGATATTGGTCGGACAAGAAAATATTAAATTTATTAGTCCTTCAAATTATTATGAATTGTCTGGGCATTTCAAGATCAACATACGTGTTTAAAATCCATTTTTTAAATCAGCTACACTAGTAAAAATGTGTCGCTGTTACAAAAAAATCGTCGATAAACTTTAAAACTTGAAAAAAATTTTCTTGACGGAAAAAAACATGAAAATGAAAACAACTATTGTTTTGTACATTTTGTTATTTGTAAAAGTAATGAAGACATTAAAATTTATAAGATAAACGAAATACCTGGTATTCATATAATATGTAGTATAGGCATAATACTGAATGTATACATATATATATATATATTATGTATGAACGAATTATGTAATAGTTGGACTGTTTTTAATTTCTTAGAAGGAACAGAAAATGTTAAAAAATGTTCTTCCGAAAGTTGTTTCATATGAAGGGGAACATAATGTGATACAAATATTCTTTTACATGCGAAATAATGGAAAAGATGTATACATATATATTATATTTTATTTCTATTCAATTCTATACAATTTGCATTTTATTTCTATTCAAGGTTTTACCTCCTAAACCACCAATTGCACAACTTTATATTATTCACATTGTATACATGGATACCGTAAGTATAATATACATTACCAAAGTATGTTATTTTAGTTTGTTATACTATAATTATATGATGTGTATAGGAATGTTGGGCAAATTTTATTTTGATTATCGTACAAAGAATAATGAAAGAATTTATTCCTGAATCACGAGTAACGATATTATTCGGAGAAGAATTATTTACTAGTAACGAATAAATCTGTATCGTATTAAATAAATACTATGTTTTGTTATTCGAAATTAGTTCACGACAAATATAGATTTGAAGATCAAAATGCACTCAACACTGACAGATGTTAATAGCACTTTAGGTGAAATATTTTTCGAGATAACGTTTGATAATTGACGAAGTACCTTAAATTGAGAGAGCATTTACAGGTTATCGTAATGTTTTGTTATGTAATATAGAAATTAGCAATTAGACGTTTGTTTTAAATATCCCATTGTAACATTACTTATTTTGTTATTTTACTACAAGCATAAAAGTGCATATAATTTTTATTCTTTCCCTTTAATACATGGTAACTGCTGCCCTATGACCCGGGTAAAAATTCACATCGTATTGATAGTGGTACCAAATTTAACAGCTTGTATTATACTTATGAAAGTTTTGCTTTGAAAGGGAGTGGGTACAATATTTATATTGTGCGAAACATTAACAAAAGCTATGTATATAGCAATATGGAGCAAGATAAAAGAATTAGCTCCAACGCTTCATGAGAATTTGAAGTTTACAATGACTGATTATGAAAGTGCAGCAATGATTGCATTGGAGCAGCAGTTTCCATTGAGCAGTGTAAAAGGCTGCTGGTTCCACTATAATCAGGTTAATATAATTTTATAGGGAATAAATTTACTGCCCATGAAAAGATATAATTTTAAACCAACTGTACGTTTTACAGGCTTTATTACGAAAATGGCGCCATTTAGGTCTCGCAGATGCACCAACTAAAGTATTGTCAATGGCAATGACTTTAGCTTTAGCTCCTGCAGACCTCTTTAAAAAAGGTTTCGCTGAAATTGAAACAGAATCAGCTTCATTTACCGCTGACCATCCTCCAATCAAAATTTTTATCGAATACATACGATCCACGTGGTTGCCAAAAGCAGAAAAAGTTTCAGTATATGATTGTCCCATGAGAACGAACAATACCACCGAGTCTTACAATAATGTTATTTCATTGAAGCTAGGAAGAGGGAAAAAAAACATATGGATATTTTTGGGTAATTCTTTCATTAATTTTATTTCATTTATACATTTTTATTTGTGTATAAAACAAAATTTAAAAGAACGATTTCTCATCCAAGCCAAGTTAACTGTGTAAACTTTACAGAAACTATAAAGCAACTAATAATGGATGAAGAAATTAAATTAAAAAGACTCAATGAAGGACAATGTGTACGTCGTAAAAGCAACAAGAAAAGTGTAATAAGAGATAATAAGATTGGATTACTACAGAAACATCTTGCTAGTGGAAGGTTTGATTTTGTCGTAAATGTTATACTAAGGTTCCTTAAACTACATCTAATTGTTTTCTTTATAATGCTTTATAAAATACTTTGATTAAAAAAATATAATTACACATAAAAGATATTTACTTATTGGTTTTTAGATTAACTTTGAAAGAGTTTTTATTATCGTTTCATAAAGGTCATAAGATATTAATGTATGGAGATCATGAAGGTAAAGTATGAAAATTAGTGTTAATGTAAACAAAAATAGGGATTGTTCTAATCGCGCATTGTTTTCATTGCACATAAGTTTTTCCCAGAACCGTAATGACCTTAATCAAAATAAACTACCATCCATTTTAAATGAAACTTTTATGTACCGCCTATAGCTGAATACCGTAAGGTCACAAACATAGGTCTACGACTACGCTATCGGTATACAGCTACAGAATTTGAAATGTCGTAGGACTAGGTTACCTGTCTTGAATCTATTAATAATTTAAACACGCGGGACTGGTTAAAACAGTGTGTAATGAGGATTCTCATAAAAAAGTCATTTACATAATACTCTTGTCATGATTTACCGAGGTTGCAAAATTTTCAACATTTTACTTATAATAGACGTAATCTAATTAATATTAAATTAATAATCACTTTAATAAAATATATAAAATATTTTCCTTATTTATAGCGGTACATGTTTGCACTACTCCAGAACCGATTTGTGTTATAAAAAATGAAATTACTGGTCAAAATCGAAATAAGTTAATACTTAAGGCGGTAGACTCAATTCCAGAATTGCAAGGATCTGGGATGCGCGTTCTCATTTCTCGATAATACAAAGATGGGATTTTAAGTAGTGAAAAGCGCTAAATAAAAGATCAATCTGGGCTGCGATCGCCCTCTATAGTCCTATTTTTACGTTTATGAGGCGTAATTTGCATTATTCGACAAGCATGTAGCTATGAGAATAGCTATAAAATCAGCTACATACGTAGTTGTATGCTTCCGAATAATGCAAATTACGCCCGCAAATAAAAAATAGAACTCTTGAGAGCGAGAGCGGCCTAGATCGAGCTATCTAGCGATTTTGTCTACTGAAAAACCCCATTTTTGTATTATCGAGAAATGAGAACGCGAATCCCGCACCCTCGCAATCCAGGAAAAACGAGTTCACTCGTTTAAAGACATCTTTAAGACATCTCAGTGCTATCTGGATATAGTTGAGAAACAGAATTTAGTGAAAATTTTATGACAACCGGTAAATCTAAAATCTTAATAATTATTTCTTAATCATTATTTTAACAATTCCAGGTGCATATAAAAAATGTACGAAGAAAAGAGTCAACCAAGAATTGGAGGACAGAGGTACAATTTATAATTGGAATAAACTTAGTATTGCTAGAGAAGAACTCATTTCTTTCTTACTAAATTGTTTTTTTACAGATAATCTGAACGTACGTGGACATGCAGAATTGCTGGGCAAAAAGACCAAATTCACAAACTTAAAAATGCCACTTGTAATATTGGAAAAACTCAATATTTGAGTTTTTAACACAATTTTTGTCGTTTGGCCATTTTGGATGTACGTTACAAAGCGATCTTCAATATTTACAAAGAGATTCCAATTGACCTTCACAGATGGGTCATTCCACGCGGAAACGGACACATTTTGGAGTAAAATTTCAGATTTTGTTCAAATTTAAATATGGTGATTTTTGATATCTTAACAAAACGTGTTAATCTTTTTTCATTGAGTCATAAGTTTAGAATTACACTGTCTAACAAATTTCAACTTTTTTTTTGTATTTCGATTCCCACTATGCGATTCTTATAGAGTTTTCCGCGCTGATTCCGAATCTGTTTTTAATTTTTTTCCTATACGTCCAGTTTTTGAGAAAATGGAGTTTTAAAAAAAGACATATTTTTCAACTTTAAACAAATATTGTGATGTTATTATAAAAGATATTGAATTGTTCTTTGCAGCAAAAGATTCTGTAGACTTTCCCGAATACAGTGATATCCAATATTAATACATTATGATTGTTTAAACATGTTTAAACAATGATTAAAGACGGAGAGACACCACTTTTGCGGATATTTTCAAATTTATCCCAAAAATTAAAGGTCCAGCGGAAAATCGAACTATACCACGCGATAGAGCAGACTTTTATCTTGAAAAACCCCCGTTTGAAGTTTGCGACATTGACGTTTTTTTCGAACCAGAAAGCAAAATATCTTCGCCCGACATGAGTTTCCGCCAGTGGCGCTCGGGACGGGATACGGAGCGGGGAACGACCGTTCTGATGGTGAGCGCCACTGGTGACAATTGTCGGGCGAAGATATTTTGCTTTCTGGTTCGAAAAAACCGTCGACCATGCAAACTTCAATGGGGGGGTTCTCAAGATAAAAGTCTGCTCTTTCGCGTGGTATAGTTCAATTTTTCGCTGGACCCTTGTTTTTTGAGATAAATTCGAAAATATCCGCAAAAATTGGTGCAAAAGTGGTGTCTCTCCGTCTTTAATCATTGTTTAAACATGTTTAGACAATCATAATGTATTAATATTGGATATCACTGTATTCGGGAAAGTCTACAGAATCTTTTGCTGTAAAGAACAATTCAATATCTTTTATAATAACATCACAATATTTGTTTAAAGTTGAAAAATGTCTTTTTTTAAAACTCCATTTTCTCAAAAACTGGACGTATAGGAAAAAAATTAAAAACAGATTCGGAATCAGCGCGGAAAACTCTATAAGAATCGCATAGTGGGAATCGAAATACTTTTTGGCTGTTGGACAGTGTTATCAAAGCGATGAAAACGGGTTTTTGGGAACTTGTAGTGAAATCATAAGAGTATCTACTAAAAATGTTTTTTTCACCATTTCTTTTGCAATCATTTTAAACATATTCCGAATTTTCAATAGGCCTGTGTCCCCTTTACGGACCTCTACTAAAAAAGATATACTGCCTCAGACAGCCAAACACAGTGGGCTGGATCGTGACATTTTACTATAACTGCTGAACCATAATAGAAATATCGAGATAAAATTTGTACTAAAATTCATTATAAAATGATTCTTATGCGTTGATAATTCTTGTAATAAATATATACTTTTTGTAATCATTTTTAATTTATTGTTCAAATTTTGTGGTCTTAATATGGAATTTCAAATTGTTAATTTGTTACTTATTTAGTATCTTTTTCAGATAATTTAAATCGGCCAATGTCTTTGGTTATAAACTCTGTATTTCTTGAAGTATTCACAATATGAAAAATAAATGTCAAGAAATACAGAGAAATTTATCAAACCAAATATATCAATGTATCTGGTTAATTTATAACCAAAGAGTAACAAATGTACAATTTTTAATTTTATTTTAAAACAACAAATTTGGTCTGCTATGAAAACACGGAATTTGTTTAAAACAATTGCAAAAGAAATGGTGAAAAAACATTTTTAGTAGATACTCTTGCGTTTTCACTACAATGAATACTTTGATAGTTTTATACTTATGACTCAATGACAAAAAGATAACACGTTTGTTTACACGTGTGTAAAATCAACAATTTTTAAGATATCGAAAAATCCTTTGAGATTCGTTCATAGATCACTAAAGACTACACATATTTAAAGGCTATTGCCGGGTTTGGTGGTGAAATTCGCCCCCGACGAGTTTTTAATCGAGCTTTGGCTATTCGATAGCCTACCCAAAAAGACCCCGATCTGCCAAGTTACAGCCCCATATCTCATCTGTAAGGGTAGTTATTGAGGAAAATCAAAAAATCAGTTTTTGGCCCATTTTCCCTATTTATTGACAATTAAAAATTCTGAAAAAATTCTGACACATTTTGGATACTAAGCCACATATTACGTATCATTTTCAGATTTTTCCGTTGCAAACTCTGGCTGTAAAACGCAAAAAACACGAAAAAAATAGAAAAAATGCTGATTTCATATAGAAATCGAAAGAACACTACTCCAGATTTAATTCAGTAATGAGATATTATCATCAGTATTATGCTCAATTTTTTTCAAATCCCTGAGAGTGGTGCGTCATCGTTGAAAAAAATAAAAACCACTTTTTTCGGCGTTTTTCCTAAGTTATATCTATCTTCTCTGAATTAAAAAAATATATTATGTTATATTAAACATTCCTACGTTCAGGAAAATATTTTCCAGACTTTAAAAGTTGCGTAGTACAAAAAACGAAAATAATACTAAGTCGTTATATTCGAATATTTCGAAGATAGTTTCAATGGCGCCGGTTGGTGCAGCGGCTATGGTCTCAGTCTGCGGAACCGCTGATGACTTTTTAGACCAGGTTCGAATCCCGTCCGGGTCAATTTCTTTTTTTTCGTTAATCAGATGTTTTTTCGCTTTCTAACCATCCGATTGTTGCTAAATCATTGTAAAAACATTGTTTAACCATGTTTAAATTATTTTTAAACAATTTTTCGGAAAAATATTTATCGAGGATTTTCGGCCTCTAGTCATTTACGGACTGTATTACTGCTATACTTAACATTTTTTACATGGAATTGAGCATCGACTTGACTATCAAGTCTTTTATTTTTTCTAGGTCCTCTGCGTGATCTGTTAATTATGAGATTGATTATTTTTGTGACAGGAAATATATACATGAAGTAATAATTTAATAATTGTAGATGGGTTAGTGTGCGGTGGAATCATGTGTGCTTTCAATCTTCGTCACTATCTTCGTCAATTATCGGTAATATTTGTTTAGTGTCAAAAATCTTTGTGAGAATCTCTGCTGGCCGAAATATGTCTGTATCGTATCGAGCATAAGATAAATAATAAATAATAGCAGCAACATGTGAGCAACATCCAAGTTATCTGGATTTATTACTGAATACGGAACCTAGTAAAAGTAAAAGACTTTATAGTCAAGTCGATGCACAATTCCATGTAAAAATGTTAAGTAGAGCAATAATACAGTCCGTGAATGACTAGAGGACGAAAGTACTCCAAAAATATTTTTTCAAAAAATATTTAAAAACAGTTAAAAAATGTTTTTACAATGGTTTGACAACAATCATATGGTTAGGAAGCGAAAAAACATCAGATAAACAAAAAAAAAAGATTGACCCGGGCGGGATTCGCACCTGGTCCAAAAAGTCATCAGCGGTTCCGCAGACTGAGACCATAGCCGCTGCACCAACCGGCGCCGTTGAAACTATCTTCGAAATATTCGAATATAACGACTTAGTATTATTTTCGTTTTTTGTACTACGCAACTTTTAAAGTCTGGAAAATATTTTCCTGAACGTAGGAATGTTTAATATAACATAATATATTTTTTTAATTCAGAGTAGATAGATATAACTTAGGAAAAACGCCGAAAAAAGTGGTTTTTATTTTTTTCAACGATGACGCACCACTCTCAGGGATTTGAAAAAAATTGAGCATAATACTGATGATAATATCTCATTACTGAATTAAATCTGGAGTAGTGTTCTTTCGATTTCTATATGAAATCAGCATTTTTTCTATTTTTTTCGTGTTTTTTGCGTTTTACAGCCAGAGTTTGCAACGGAAAAATCTGAAAATGATACGTAATATGTGGCTTAGTATCCAAAATGTGTCAGAATTTTTTCAGAATTTTTAATTGTCAATAAATAGGGAAAATGGGCCAAAAACTGATTTTTTGATTTTCCTCAATAACTACCCTTACAGATGAGATATGGGGCTGTAACTTGGCAGATCGGGGTCTTTTTGGGTAGGCTATCGAATAGCCAAAGCTCGATTAAAAACTCGTCGGGGGCGAATTTCACCACCAAACCCGGCAATAGCCTTTGAACAAAATCCGAAATTTTACTCCAAAAAGATAACACGTTTGTTTACACGTGTGTAAAATCAACAATTTTTAAGACATCGAAAAATCCTTTGAGATTCGTTCATAGATCACTAAAGACTACACATATTTAAATTTGAACAAAATCCGAAATTTTACTCCAAAATGTATTCGTTTTCGCGTGGAATGACCCAGATATGTTATAACCGTATTTCTATTATTCTAAGATATATATAGTGTTGATGTTTTTTGAGCATACTTATATTTCTGGTTTACGAAGTGTCACGTACATCGTAAAGCTGACATTGCATATAGGGCATCGTTTGCAGTCACATTGGCTGATACAAGTTATACAACAAGCAAGATGACCGCAAGGCACACAAACTTCTGTTGCTTTGTTAATAAAACAAATTATGCAAAATCCTGATTTGTGGTTATTACTATCTTCTTGATCATTAGTATCTCCTTTTTCACATTCCCAAAAACTATCATTAAGTATTTCAACAATATAATCGCCTAAAAAATATATGTTCAATTAATTATCCGTACTGCTTGGTTATATGAAAAATTTGATTTTTCGATACACCTCGGTCACAATTGGTGATAATTGACACCACTTATTGTATTAATAATAACGATTTAGAAAAGTTGAGATTAATATGTGGATTGGAGATAACCTGCTGACACTGTCCCGTCCTGTATTGTCGAGGAATTCGATGATGCCGAAGTCGTACCTGGTAACGTTTTTGCATGCATCCATTCTGGTTTATCTTTAACAACAAATTATATACGGAGAGAACATTATAATATATATAATATCTATAATCGATAATACGTACTACATAATATAAAATTAATTTATTTACCGGCTTCTGTAGGATTATAAGTTGTTTTGTCAAAAGAGTTAGCATCAGCAATTTCATCATTAATATCTTCATCTGTACAAAAAGTATTTTAATTCTATGAGGTAGCTTTAAAATTATCAATATATATTTACCTGCCAATGCACTGATTTTATTGATTTTAAAAATTGTGTCTTTATGTTGAAATATATTTAAAAATTCCTCTAGAGATAATCTACAAAATCATATAAATTTATAAACATATATACAATAAAAATAATTATAAATAGAAAGAATGATACACTAACCTTCCAGTATCAAGTTCAGCTTGAGCTTTAGCAATTTTTTTCCCTCGACTAATGTTTTCACGTGTACGTGGTTTTCGCGACGTTACACCATTTTGTAGCCGATTTAAATCCAATTCCTGATCAATAAGTAAATCTCTTATTTTTTCTAAAATTTAATAACATTTAACTACATACTGCCGCATATTTAGAGTAACATGACAATGATGTAAGTATATAGTTATTAAATTATAAATAGATTGATTGAAAAAAATTAAATAATACTTTACCTAGAAATGACCAAACGTTTATGTTCTGTTTTCCTAATTTTTGACCAGCAACATTATGGAAAGACTCTGCAATATTGTTAGTGCGCACCGGACAATTGTATACGCTTACTTGCGATGCCATTTTTAACCAATTAATTCGCATGTAAGTCATAAATAAAAGAACATTGGGGAAATTACTTGCTATGTTGTCTGCCTCTTTTTGTATAATTAATAAGGCTTCTTGAAATTTTGTTTCAGGTACTAAAGCCAAAGACATTGACATACGCACAACAGTATTAGGTACATTAGTCAAACCAAGTTTGCGCCACTTTCGCAGAATAGCCTGCGATATATCGTACATATATGTATGACAAAAAATATAGCTTTCTATACATAGACAAAATTGTAATTTATATGATAATATATAACTTCAAACAGTATCACCAACCTGACAATAGTGAAACCAGCAACCATGTATATGCGCATTAGGGAATAACTCATTTAGAGTTGTAACAGCGGCTGCTTCATAATCACTCATTATGAATCTTATATTATTTGCCAATTCAGGTATTAAATTAAATATCTTTTTCCATATAGCAGTATATAGTGCAGCCGTCCGTGTTTCACATAGGACAAGTATAGTTGCAATACCCTGAAGAGAAGCAATTCTTTATGTTTGTGAAGGAGCATTGGATACAATTTAAGAAGTAAATCCAATATAAATTATGTTTTACATTATCCATGTAGCGTATATGGATGGTGTAGAGCTGTCCCATGTGAGGCTTCTTGGGTAAAACCTAAAATTACAGACGACTATTATTATCTACTATTATTATTATTATCTATTATTATATACACAGTAAGTTTACTTTGAAAAGTCTGATATTCTTGATATAAACATTTAAGTTAAATAGCTTCTGTAATATATAGAGTTTAAGTTAATTAAACTCTTAAACAAAAACATTGTAAAATTTCTAAGAGTTTTATGCTACTTACTGCAAATGTTCCATCAACGAATATTTCTTTTGAATTCTTTAATCCTTCCAGCAAGCCGTCAGTTGTAATTATAACAGCAAATTCGTCTTTTAATGACTTCACAATAGATACCTTTAATTTTTCCAATGGTTGATAAGTTTTCATCTGATCATACAAAATTTCTAAGGATTGCGGAATTGTGGGTTTGAAATTAGCTCTCTGTCTGTGCAACGTTGGTCTTAATTTTGAAAATGAACAGTAAGCTGCAGCATCTGGATGTCTTTAAATAAAAATTTGTATAATATTTCAGTAAATTTATATATATATGTGACACTGTCAACAATTAATTTCTGTGATTTCTTAATATGTTTTAAAAACCCCCACACGCTCTAAAAATTAAACACAAACTAACTCCATATGGTTGTTCTTTCCTGTGTACATCTGCTATTCCAAATCATTTCTACAACATATTAAAAAATCTTTGAAATCTGTAAGAGTGTCACATATCGATAGATAGATAAATATGTGTTCAAAATATTTGGAGGAAATATAAAAAAAGTTAATAAAAGAAACACATAAGAAACACATAAACATACTTTCTACAAACATCATCAAATATTTGTTTAAATGGGATCAATGTCTCCCGACTCAGCTTCATCATTTCTTCTACCATAAAATGCTGCGTAACAGTATATTCTTGCCCAGGGTGGTTATGGGGTTTTAATAGCGTAATAGTTCCATCGCTAAGAACCATCACAGACCCACAACATCGTGTGGTACGTCGTGTGTTGCAACGATAAATATTTGCACTGCGATGATCTTTATTGTACACGTAATCGTTGTGTACAAAGACAAAAGAACCTTTCACTTTCCCTGCGATTTTTTCCATCTATTAACAGTATAATTACTTTGAGAGAAACAAAATATTATCGACAATACAATGAATTTTAAACAGCCATAATTCAACATATGTAAAAAAATTGGTAAAACATTGACGACACGGTAAAATTACGATTACACATTTTATAGAATGAATATGAAAATACGATCATTACCTTGAATATAATTGATTCTAACAATATTGTATTGTAATATTCGTTAGCTACGCGTTGCGTGCGTCAGATGAAATAACAAATGGTGGTCGCTGACTAAACAAATGATTGTGAAGAACATAAAAATGAAAATATGGTCGATGATATTATCGCTGACAAAGATAGAAACTTTCCGTAAAATTAGTTATAACAAAGAACGTTGTTAAAAATTTATTTGAATGCTGCACCGCGCGATACACAGCATACGACGACCCGAAACAGCAGGCTGGATCGTGACATTTTACTATAACTCTTGAACCATCAGAGATATCGGGATGAAATTTGCACTAAAATTTATTTAAAAATGTTTCTTATCTACTGATAATTATTATTTATTCTTCATATTATGAATATTTCAAGAAATACAAAGAATAGAACGTTAAATTATCAATGCTTTTTACCGTTAGAACATTGTCATTGCAATAATCAGGATCTGGCCGTGTGTTCCAATTAAAATAGTTCAGCTAGTAGTTCTGCTTCGTACACCACATGTAAAAGAAAAATATAAAAAACCACAAAGTATCGTATTCATTACTCAGAAAAATTATTATATTTTATAGGCAAAAAATACTTATCTAAATTATCTTTTTCACACAGAATTATTCAGGAGCTGTGAAAGCAATTCTACACATTCGTGTAATTTTTCAGTCCTTCGCTCTTCGTTATCACTATTTTAATTCACAATCACATTAATATTAAAAATCGAATAATCTACTCATTTTTCCGTGGCACGTGTTATATCTACATATAATTAATGTACTCTTCTTTCATAAACTTATATATTTTAACAGAACTGTTAAGAGTCGAGTTTACTATATTCCCATTTTTTATTGTTATAGAAACTTATGTGCGCATCTACAAATTATAATTCTACAAGTATATTTGAATTCTACCCAGCACTGCTTATTTAAACTTTCCTTTAATTATTACATACATGCTTCCTTACTTTCTATATCTACTTACTTTCCTTTAATTATTTCATACATTGGCACGCACAAATTCCAGAGCAGTTATGATAATTTAAAAAACAAGAATTAAAACTGAACCGCAAGGTTTACTTCTCACGTTATATCATGTAGTTAAAATGACAAAGAAATGGGATTATGTATCTATATAAAAGAAGGTACATCTGATTGGGGAAATTCAATATACATTTACAGTTATCATTCTAAACGCTGCTGTGACATTACACGCTGATTAACTGGTTTAAAACAGATTGTATAAAGCACGATCATATATGTCTCGTATAAACTTCAATTATTAATGCTTTCTATCTAAGAATATAATGGTTTTCAAGATCACAAGTTACATATTAACTCACCGTGAGAACATTTTCATTGCAATAATCAGGATCTGACCGTGCGTTCCAATTAAAATAGTTCAGCTAGTAGATCTGCTTCGTACACCACATGTAATAGAAAAATATAAAAAATCACAAAGTATCGTATTCATTCCTCACAAAAATTATTATATTTTATAGGCAAAAAATACTTATCTAAATTATCTTTTTCACACAGAATTATTCAGGAGCTGTGAAAGCAATTCTACACATTCGTGTAATTTTTCAGTCCTTCGCTCTTCGTTATCACTATTTTAATTCACAATCACATTAATATTAAAAATCGAATAATCTACTCATTTTTCCGTGGCACGTGTTATATCTACATATAATTAATGTACTCTTCTTTCATAAACTTATATATTTTAACAGAACTGTTAAGAGTCGAGTTTACTATATTCCCATTTTTTATTGTTATAGAAACTTATGTGCGCATCTACAAATTATAATTCTACAAGTATATTTGAATTCTACCCAGCACTGCTTATTTAAACTTTCCTTTAATTATTACATACATGCTTTCTTACTTTCTATATCTACTTACTTTCCTTTACTTATTTCATACATTGGCACGCACAAATTCCAGAGCAGTTATGATAATTTAAAAAACAAGAATTAAAACTGAACCGCAAGGTTTACTTCTCACGTTATATCATGTAGTTAAAATGACAAAGAAATGGGATTATGTATCTATATAAAAGAAGGTACATCTGATTGGGGAAATTCAATATACATTTACAGTTATCATTCTAAACGCTGCTGTGACATTACACGCTGATTAACTGGTTTAAAACAGATTGTATAAAGCACGATCATATATGTCTCGTATAAACTTCAATTATTAATGCTTTCTATCTAAGAATATAATGGTTTTCAAGATCACAAGTTACATATTAACTCACCGTGAGAACATTTTCATTGCAATAATCAGGATCTGACCGTGCGTTCCAATTAAAATAGTTCAGCTAGTAGATCTGCTTCGTACACCACATGTAATAGAAAAATATAAAAAATCACAAAGTATCGTATTCATTCCTCACAAAAATTATTATATTTTATAGGCAAAAAATACTTATCTAAATTATCTTTATCACACAGAATTATTCGGGAGCTGTGAAATCAATTCAACATACACATTCGTGTAATTTTACAGTGCTTCGCTCTTCGTTGTCAATATTTTAATTCACGATCACATTAATATTAAAAATCGAATAATCTACTCATTTTTCCGTGGCACGTGTTATATTTACATATAATTAATGTACTCTTCCTGCACAAATTTTATCTCTTAATACAGACACTATCGAAACCATATTTCGAGTAAAAACATTATAACCTAAAATTTATTGCACACTCCAAAAACCATTCATTTCTACACTTCAAACATTAATTGGTCCCGGTACATACGACAGACCCATCACAAGATTTCCTAAACATACATCTGGCACTTCAGATCAAACACAGATAACACGACATTATGACAACGTGGTTGCACTTCCACGTATGTCAAACTTACAAAGACCAATGCTTACACCACATTCGAAATCCATGAACCAGCTTAATTACTTTATAAACAAGTACTTATAAATGAAAAAAAAAACAGAACTGTTAAGAGTCGAGTTTACTATATTCCCATTTTTTATTGTTATAGAAACTTATGTGCGCATCTACAAATTATAATTCTACAAGTATATTTGAATTCTACCCAGCACTGCTTATTTAAACTTTCCTTTAATTATTACATACATGCTTCCTTACTTTCTATATCTACTTACTTTCCTTTAATTATTTCATACATTGGCACGCACAAATTCCAGAGCAGTTATGATAATTTAAAAAACAAGAATTAAAACTGAACCGCAAGGTTTACTTCTCACGTTATATCATGTAGTTAAAATGACAAAGAAATGGGATTATGTATCTATATAAAAGAAGGTACATCTGATTGGGGAAATTCAATATACATTTACAGTTATCATTCTAAACGCTGCTGTGACATTACACGCTGATTAACTGGTTTAAAACAGATTGTATAAAGCACGATCATATATGTCTCGTATAAACTTCAATTATTAATGCTTTCTATCTAAGAATATAATGGTTTTCAAGATCACAAGTTACATATTAACTCACCGTGAGAACATTTTCATTGCAATAATCAGGATCTGACCGTGCGTTCCAATTAAAATAGTTCAGCTAGTAGATCTGCTTCGTACACCACATGTAATAGAAAAATATAAAAACTCACAAAGTATCGTATTCATTCCTCACAAAAATTATTATATTTTATAGGCAAAAAATACTTATCTAAATTATCTTTTTCACACAGAATTATTCGGGAGCTGTGAAATCAATTCAACATACACATTCGTGTAATTTTACAGTGCTTCGCTCTTCGTTGTCAATATTTTAATTCACGATCACATTAATATTAAAAATCGAATAATCTACTCATTTTTCCGTGGCACGTGTTATATTTACATATAATTAATGTACTCTTCCTGCACAAATTTTATCTCTTAATACAGACACTGTCGAAACCATATGTCGAGTAAAATCATTATAACCTAAAATTTATTGCACACTCCAAAAACTATACATTTCTACACTTCAAAAATTAATTCGTCAAGGTATATTTGGCAGATCTTTCACAAGAATTCATAAACATAGATTTGACACTTCCATCATTTCCATCTGCCATCGGCCGCATTTCCATCTGCATTCAAAATTACTGTAAGCAATTCTATTTGTGCACGATTCGCGTGTGTGCAGTTTTATCTGTGCCGAATAAAGATGAATCCAATTCTATTTGTGCGCAATCGAGATGTGTCCGATTCTTCTTGTGCGCAATCGAGATGTGTCCGATTCTTCTTGTGCGCAATCGAAATGTGTCCGATTCTACTTGTGCCCAATCATGCTGTGTCCAAAAGATATGTGCGCAATGTGCATGTGGGCAATCGTATTGTGCGCAACTGAAGGCCTCTCATTTTCAATGATACACTGTATATTACGTTATATTATAAGGTATTTTCAATGATACACTGCATATTACGTTATATTATAAGGTATTTTCAATGATAAACTACGATATATTATAAGGTATTTTCAATGATACACTGCATATAACGTTATAGTATAAGGTATTTTCAATGATACACTGCATATTACGTTATATTATAAGGTATTTTCAATGATAAACTACGATATATTATTAGGAATTTTCAATGATACACTGCATATAACGTTATAGTATAAGGTATTTTCAATGATACACTGAATATTACGCTATATTATAAGGTATTTTCAATGATACACTGCATATTACGCTATATTATAAGGTATTTTCAATGATCAACTACGATATATTAGAAGGTATTTTCAATGATACACTGCATATAACGTTATATTATAAGGTATTTTCAATGATAGACTGCATATTACGTTATATTATAAGGTATTTTCAATTATAAACTACGATATATTACATTGTATTTTCAATGATACACTGCAAATTACGTTATATTATAAGGTAGTTTCTATGATAGACTGCATATTACGCTATATTATAAGGTATTTTCAATGATACACTGCATATTACGCTATATTATAAGGTATTTTCAATGATACACTGCATATTACGCTATATTATAAGGTATTTTCAATGATACACTGCATATTACGTTATATTATAAGGTATTTTCAATGATAAACTACGATATATTATAAGGTATTTTCAATGATACACTGCATATAACGTTATAGTATAAGGTATTTTCAATGATACACTGAATATTACGCTATATTATAAGGTATTTTCAATGATACACTGCATATTACGCTATATTATAAAGTAATTTCACTGATAAACTACGATATATTAGAAGGTATTTTCAATGATACACTGCATATTACGTTATATTATAAGGTATTTTCAAAGATACTCTACAAATTACGATATATAATAAGCTATTTTCAATGATACACTGCATATTACGTTATATTACATGGTATTTTCAATGATAAACTACGATATATTAGAAGGTATTTTCAATGATACACTGTATATTACGTTATATTATAAGGTATTTTCAATGATACACTGTATATTACGATATATTATTAGGTATTTTCAATGATAAACTACGATATATTATAAGGTATTTTCAATGATACACTGCATATAACGTTATATTATAAGGTATTTTCAATGATACACTGAATATTACGCTATATTATAAGGTATTTTCAATGATACACTGCAAATAACGTTATAGTATAAGGTATTTTCAATGATACCCTGAATATTACGTTATATTACATGGTATTTTCAATGATACACTGCATATTACGTTATATTATAAGGTATTTTCAATGATAAACTACGATATATTATAAGGTATTTTCAATGATACACTGCATATAACGTTATAGTATAAGGTATTTTCAATGATACACTGCATATTACGTTATATTACAAGGTATTTTCAATGATACACTGCATATTACGTTATATTATAAGGTATTTTCAATGATAAACTACGATATATTAGAAGGTATTTTCAATGATACACTACATATTACGTTATATTATAAGGTAGTTTCTATGATAGACTGCATATTACGCTATATTATAAGGTATTTTCAATGATACACTGCATATTACCCTATATTATAAGGTTTTTTCAATGATACATTGCATATTACGTTATATTATAAGGTATTTTCAATGATAAACTACGATATATTACAAGGTATTTTCAATGATACACTGCATATTACGCTATATTATAAGGTATTTTCAATGATACACTGTATATTACGATATATTATTAGGTATTTTCAATGATAAACTACGATATATTATAAGGTATTTTCAATGATACACTGCATATAACGTTATATTATAAGGTATTTTCAATGATACACTGCATATTACGTTATATTATAAGGTATTTTCAATGATACACTGCATATTACGTTATATTATAAGGTATTTTCAATGATAAACTACGATATATTAGAAGGTATTTTCAATGATACACTGTATATTACGTTATATTATAAGGTATTTTCAATGATACACAGCATATTACGTTATATTATAAGGTATTTTCAATGATAAACTACGATATATTATAAGGTATTTTCAATGATACACTGCATATAACGTTATAGTATAAGGTATTTTCAATGATACACTGCATATTACGTTATATTATAAGGTATTTTCAATGATAAACTACGATATATTATTAGGAATTTTCAATGATACACTGCATATAACGTTATAGTATAAGGTATTTTCAATGATACACTGAATATTACGCTATATTATAAGGTATTTTCAATGATACACTGCATATTACGCTATATTATAAGGTATTTTCAATGATCAACTACGATATATTAGAAGGTATTTTCAATGATACACTGCATATAACGTTATATTATAAGGTATTTTCAATGATAGACTGCATATTACGTTATATTATAAGGTATTTTCAATTATAAACTACGATATATTACAATGTATTTTCAATGATACACTGCAAATTACGTTATATTATAAGGTAGTTTCTATGATAGACTGCATATTACGCTATATTATAAGGTATTTTCAATGATACACTGCATATTACGCTATATTATAAGGTATTTTCACTGATAAACTACGTTATATTATAAGGTATTTTCAATGATACACTGTATATTACGATATATTATTAGGTATTTTCAATGATAAACTACGATATATTATAAGGTATTTTCAATGATACACTGCATATAACGTTATATTATAAGGTATTTTCAATGATACACTGAATATTACGCTATATTATAAGGTATTTTCAATGATACACTGCATATAACGTTATAGTATAAGGTATTTTCAATGATACACTGAATATTACGCTATATTATAAGGTATTTTCAATGATACACTGCATATTACGCTATATTATAAAGTAATTTCACTGATAAACTACGATATATTAGAAGGTATTTTCAATGATACACTGCATATTACGTTATATTATAAGGTATTTTCAAAGATACTCTACAAATTACGATATATAATAAGCTATTTTCAATGATACACTGCATATTACGTTATATTACATGGTATTTTCAATGATAAACTACGATATATTAGAAGGTATTTTCAATGATACACTGTATATTACGTTATATTATAAGGTATTTTCAATGATACACTGTATATTACGATATATTATTAGGTATTTTCAATGATAAACTACGATATATTATAAGGTATTTTCAATGATACACTGCATATAACGTTATATTATAAGGTATTTTCAATGATACACTGAATATTACCCTATATTATAAGGTATTTTCAATGATACACTGCAAATAACGTTATAGTATAAGGTATTTTCAATGATACCCTGAATATTACGTTATATTACATGGTATTTTCAATGATACACTGCATATTACGTTATATTATAAGGTATTTTCAATGATAAACTACGATATATTATAAGGTATTTTCAATGATACACTGCATATAACGTTATAGTATAAGGTATTTTCAATGATACACTGCATATTACGTTATATTACAAGGTATTTTCAATGATACACTGCATATTACGTTATATTATAAGGTATTTTCAATGATAAACTACGATATATTAGAAGGTATTTTCAATGATACACTACATATTACGTTATATTATAAGGTAGTTTCTATGATAGACTGCATATTACGCTATATTATAAGGTATTTTCAATGATACACTGCATATTACCCTATATTATAAGGTTTTTTCAATGATACATTGCATATTACGTTATATTATAAGGTATTTTCAATGATAAACTACGATATATTACAAGGTATTTTCAATGATACACTGCATATTACGCTATATTATAAGGTATTTTCAATGATACACTGTATATTACGATATATTATTAGGTATTTTCAATGATAAACTACGATATATTATAAGGTATTTTCAATGATACACTGCATATAACGTTATATTATAAGGTATTTTCAATGATACACTGCATATTACGTTATATTACAAGGTATTTTCAATGATACACTGCATATTACGTTATATTATAAGGTATTTTCAATGATAAACTACGCTATATTATAAGGTATTTTCAATGATACACTGTATATTACGTTATATTATAAGGTATTTTCAATGATACACTGCATATTACGTTATATTATAAGGTATTTTCAATGATAAACTACGATATATTATTAGGAATTTTCAATGATACACTGCATATAACGTTATAGTATAAGGTATTTTCAATGATACACTGAATATTACGCTATATTATAAGGTATTTTCAATGATACACTGCATATTACGCTATATTATAAGGTATTTTCAATGATCAACTACGATATATTAGAAGGTATTTTCAATGATACACTGCATATAACGTTATATTATAAGGTATTTTCAATGATAGACTGCATATTACGTTATATTATAAGGTATTTTCAATTATAAACTACGATATATTACAATGTATTTTCAATGATACACTGCAAATTACGTTATATTATAAGGTAGTTTCTATGATAGACTGCATATTACGCTATATTATAAGGTATTTTCAATGATACACTGCATATTACGCTATATTATAAGGTATTTTCACTGATAAACTACGTTATATTATAAGGTATTTTCAATGATACACTGTATATTACGATATATTATTAGGTATTTTCAATGATAAACTACGATATATTATAAGGTATTTTCAATGATACACTGCATATAACGTTATATTATAAGGTATTTTCAATGATACACTGAATATTACGCTATATTATATGGTATTTTCAATGATAAACTACGATATATTATAAGGTATTTTCAATGATACACTGTATATTACGTTATATTACATGGTATTTTCAATGATACACTGCATATTACGTTATATTATAAGGTATTTTCAATGATAAACTACGATATATTATAAGGTATTTTCAATGATACACTGCATATAACGTTATAGTATAAGGTATTTTCAATGATACACTGCATATTACGTTATATTACAAGGTATTTTCAATGATACACTGCATATTACGTTATATTATAAGGTATTTTCAATGATAAACTACGATATATTAGAAGGTATTTTCAATGATACACTACATATTACGTTATATTATAAGGTAGTTTCTATGATAGACTGCATATTACGCTATATTATAAGGTATTTTCAATGATACACTGCATATTACCCTATATTATAAGGTTTTTTCAATGATACATTGCATATTACGTTATATTATAAGGTATTTTCAATGATAAACTACGATATATTACAAGGTATTTTCAATGATACACTGCATATTACGTTATATTATAAGGTATTTTCAATGATAAACTACGATATATTAGAAGGTATTTTCAATGATACACTGTATATTACGTTATATTATAAGGTATTTTCAATGATACACTGCATATTACGTTATATTATAAGGTATTTTCAATGATAAACTACGATATATTATAAGGTATTTTCAATGATACACTGCATATAACGTTATAGTATAAGGTATTTTCAATGATACACTGCATATTACGTTATATTATAAGGTATTTTCAATGATAAACTACGATATATTATTAGGAATTTTCAATGATACACTGCATATAACGTTATAGTATAAGGTATTTTCAATGATACACTGAATATTACGCTATATTATAAGGTATTTTCAATGATACACTGCATATTACGCTATATTATAAGGTATTTTCAATGATCAACTACGATATATTAGAAGGTATTTTCAATGATACACTGCATATAACGTTATATTATAAGGTATTTTCAATGATAGACTGCATATTACGTTATATTATAAGGTATTTTCAATTATAAACTACGATATATTACAATGTATTTTCAATGATACACTGCAAATTACGTTATATTATAAGGTAGTTTCTATGATAGACTGCATATTACGCTATATTATAAGGTATTTTCAATGATACACTGCATATTACGCTATATTATAAGGTATTTTCACTGATAAACTACGATATATTAGAAGGTATTTTCAATGATACACTGCATATTACGTTATATTATAAGGTATTTTCAAAGATACTCTACAAATTACGATATATAATAAGCTATTTTCAATGATACACTGCATATTACGTTATATTACATGGTATTTTCAATGATAAACTACGATATATTAGAAGGTATTTTCAATGATGCACTGTATATTACGTTATATTATAAGGTATTTTCAATGATACACTGTATATTACGATATATTATTAGGTATTTTCAATGATAAACTACGATATATTATAAGGTATTTTCAATGATACACTGCATATAACGTTATATTATAAGGTATTTTCAATGATACACTGAATATTACGCTATATTATAAGGTATTTTCAATGATACACTGCAAATAACGTTATAGTATAAGGTATTTTCAATGATACACTGAATATTACGCTATATTATAAGGTATTTTCAATGATACACTACATATTACGCTATATTATAAGGTATTTTCAATGATACACTGCATATTACGTTATATTATAAGGTATTTTGAATGATACACTGCATATTACGTTATATTATAAGGTATTTTCAATGATAAACTACGATATATTATAAGGTATTTTCAATGATACACTGTATATTACGTTATATTACATGGTATTTTCAATGATACACTGCATATTACGTTATATTATAAGGTATTTTCAATGATAAACTACGATATATTATAAGGTATTTTCAATGATACACTGCATATAACGTTATAGTATAAGGTATTTTCAATGATACACTGCATATTACGTTATATTACAAGGTATTTTCAATGATACACTGCATATTACGTTATATTATAAGGTATTTTCAATGATAAACTACGATATATTAGAAGGTATTTTCAATGATACACTACATATTACGTTATATTATAAGGTAGTTTCTATGATAGACTGCATATTACGCTATATTATAAGGTATTTTCAATGATAAACTACGATATATTATAAGGTTTTTTCAATGATACATTGCATATTACGTTATATTATAAGGTATTTTCAATGATAAACTACGATATATTACAAGGTATTTTCAATGATACACTGCATATTACGATATATTATAAGGTATTTTCAATGATACACTATATATTACGATATATTATTAGGTATTTTCAATGATAAACTACGATATATTATAAGGTATTTTCAATGATACACTGCATATAACGTTATATTATAAGGTATTTTCAATGATACACTGCATATTACGTTATATTACAAGGTATTTTCAATGATACACTGCATATTACGTTATATTATAAGGTATTTTCAATGATAAACTACGATATATTAGAAGGTATTTTCAATGATACACTGTATATTACGTTATATTATAAGGTATTTTCAATGATACACTGCATATTACGTTATATTATAAGGTATTTTCAATGATAAACTACGATATATTATAAGGTATTTTCAATGATACACTGCATATAACGTTATAGTATAAGGTATTTTCAATGATACACTGCATATTACGTTATATTATAAGGTATTTTCAATGATAAACTACGATATATTATTAGGAATTTTCAATGATACACTGCATATAACGTTATAGTATAAGGTATTTTCAATGATACACTGAATATTACGCTATATTATAAGGTATTTTCAATGATACACTGCATATTACGCTATATTATAAGGTATTTTCAATGATCAACTACGATATATTAGAAGGTATTTTCAATGATACACTGCATATAACGTTATATTATAAGGTATTTTCAATGATAGACTGCATATTACGTTATATTATAAGGTATTTTCAATTATAAACTACGATATATTACAATGTATTTTCAATGATACACTGCAAATTACGTTATATTATAAGGTAGTTTCTATGATAGACTGCATATTACGCTATATTATAAGGTATTTTCAATGATACACTGCATATTACGCTATATTATAAGGTATTTTCAATGATACACTGCATATTACGCTATATTATAAGGTATTTTCAATGATACACTGCATATTACGTTATATTATAAGGTATTTTCAATGATACACTGCATATTACGCTATATTATAAGGTATTTTCAATGATACACTGCATATTACGTTATATTATAAGGTATTTTCAATGATAAACTACGATATATTATAAGGTATTTTCAATGATACACTGAATATTACGCTATATTATAAGGTATTTTCAATGATACACTGCATATTACGCTATATTATAAGGTATTTTCACTGATAAACTACGATATATTAGAAGGTATTTTCAATGATACACTGCATATTACGTTATATTATAAGGTATTTTCAAAGATACTCTACAAATTACGATATATAATAAGCTATTTTCAATGATACACTGCATATTACGTTATATTACATGGTATTTTCAATGATAAACTACGATATATTAGAAGGTATTTTCAATGATACACTGTATATTACGTTATATTATAAGGTATTTTCAATGATACACTGTATATTACGATATATTATTAGGTATTTTCAATGATAAACTACGATATATTATAAGGTATTTTCAATGATACACTGCATATAACGTTATATTATAAGGTATTTTCAATGATACACTGAATATTACGCTATATTATAAGGTATTTTCAATGATACACTGCAAATAACGTTATAGTATAAGGTATTTTCAATGATACCCTGAATATTACGCTATATTATAAGGTATTTTCAATGTTACACTGCATATTACGTTATATTATAAGGTATTTTCAATGATACACTGCATATAACGTTATAGTATAAGGTATTTTCAATGATACACTGCATATAATGTTATAGTATAAGGTATTTTCAATGATAAACTACGATATATTAGAAGGTATTTTCAATGATACACTGTATATTACGTTATATTATAAGGTATTTTCAATGATACACTGTATATTACGATATATTATTAGGTATTTTCAATGATAAACTACGATATATTATAAGGTATTTTCAATGATACACTGCATATAACGTTATATTATAAGGTATTTTCAATGATACACTGAATATTACGCTATATTATAAGGTATTTTCAATGATACACTGTATATTACGTTATATTACATGGTATTTTCAATGATACACTGCATATTACGTTATATTATAAGGTATTTTCAATGATAAACTACGATATATTATAAGGTATTTTCAATGATACACTGCATATAACGTTATAGTATAAGGTATTTTCAATGATACACTGCATATTACGTTATATTACAAGGTATTTTCAATGATACACTGCATATTACGTTATATTATAAGGTATTTTCAATGATACACTGCATATTACGCTATATTATAAGGTATTTTCAATGATCAACTACGATATATTAGAAGGTATTTTCAATGATACACTGCATATAACGTTATATTATAAGGTATTTTCAATGATAGACTGCATATTACGTTATATTATAAGGTATTTTCAATTATAAACTACGATATATTACAATGTATTTTCAATGATACACTGCAAATTACGTTATATTATAAGGTAGTTTCTATGATAGACTGCATATTACGCTATATTATAAGGTATTTTCAATGATACACTGCATATTACGCTATATTATAAGGTATTTTCAATGATACACTGCATATTACGCTATATTATAAGGTATTTTCAATGATACACTGCATATTACGTTATATTATAAGGTATTTTCAATGATACACTGCATATTACGCTATATTATAAGGTATTTTCAATGATACACTGCATATTACGCTATATTATAAGGTATTTTCAATGATACACTGCATATTACGTTATATTATAAGGTATTTTCAATGATAAACTACGATATATTATAAGGTATTTTCAATGATACACTGCATATAACGTTATAGTATAAGGTATTTTCAATGATACACTGAATATTACGCTATATTATAAGGTATTTTCAATGATACACTGCATATTACGCTATATTATAAGGTATTTTCACTGATAAACTACGATATATTAGAAGGTATTTTCAATGATACACTGCATATTACGTTATATTATAAGGTATTTTCAAAGATACTCTACAAATTACGATATATAATAAGCTATTTTCAATGATACACTGCATATTACGTTATATTACATGGTATTTTCAATGATAAACTACGATATATTAGAAGGTATTTTCAATGATACACTGTATATTACGTTATATTATAAGGTATTTTCAATGATACACTGTATATTACGATATATTATTAGGTATTTTCAATGATAAACTACGATATATTATAAGGTATTTTCAATGATACACTGCATATAACGTTATATTATAAGGTATTTTCAATGATACACTGAATATTACGCTATATTATAAGGTATTTTCTATACACTACATATTACGTTATATTACAAGGTATTTTCAATGATACACTGCATATTACGTTATATTATAAGGTATTTTCAATGATACACTGCATATTACGCTATATTATAAGGTATTTTCAATGATCAACTACGATATATTAGAAGGTATTTTCAATGATACACTGCATATAACGTTATATTATAAGGTATTTTCAATGATAGACTGCATATTACGTTATATTATAAGGTATTTTCAATTATAAACTACGATATATTACAATGTATTTTCAATGATACACTGCAAATTACGTTATATTATAAGGTAGTTTCTATGATAGACTGCATATTACGCTATATTATAAGGTATTTTCAATGATACACTGCATATTACGCTATATTATAAGGTATTTTCAATGATACACTGCATATTACGCTATATTATAAGGTATTTTCAATGATACACTGCATATTACGTTATATTATAAGGTATTTTCAATGATACACTGCATATTACGCTATATTATAAGGTATTTTCAATGATACACTGCATATTACGCTATATTATAAGGTATTTTCAATGATACACTGCATATTACGTTATATTATAAGGTATTTTCAATGATAAACTACGATATATTATAAGGTATTTTCAATGATACACTGCATATAACGTTATAGTATAAGGTATTTTCAATGATACACTGAATATTACGCTATATTATAAGGTATTTTCAATGATACACTGCATATTACGCTATATTATAAGGTATTTTCACTGATAAACTACGATATATTAGAAGGTATTTTCAATGATACACTGCATATTACGTTATATTATAAGGTATTTTCAAAGATACTCTACAAATTACGATATATAATAAGCTATTTTCAATGATACACTGCATATTACGTTATATTACATGGTATTTTCAATGATAAACCACGATATATTAGAAGGTATTTTCAATGATACACTGTATATTACGTTATATTATAAGGTATTTTCAATGATACACTGTATATTACGATATATTATTAGGTATTTTCAATGATAAACTACGATATATTATAAGGTATTTTCAATGATACACTGCATATAACGTTATATTATAAGGTATTTTCAATGATACACTGAATATTACGCTATATTATAAGGTATTTTCAATGATACACTGCAAATAACGTTATAGTATAAGGTATTTTCAATGATACACTGAATATTACGCTATATTATAAGGTATTTTCAATGATACACTACATATTACGCTATATTATAAGGTATTTTCAATGATACACTGCATATTACGTTATATTATAAGGTATTTTCAATGATACACTGCATATTACGTTATATTATAAGGTATTTTCAATGATAAACTACGATATATTATAAGGTATTTTCAATGATACACTGTATATTACGTTATATTACATGGTATTTTCAATGATACACTGCATATTACGTTATATTATAAGGTATTTTCAATGATAAACTACGATATATTATAAGGTATTTTCAATGATACACTGCATATAACGTTATATTATAAGGTATTTTCAATGATACACTGCATATTACGTTATATTACAAGGTATTTTCAATGATACACTGCATATTACGTTATATTATAAGGTATTTTCAATGATAAACTACGATATATTAGAAGGTATTTTCAATGATACACTACATATTACGTTATATTATAAGGTAGTTTCTATGATAGACTGCATATTACGCTATATTATAAGGTATTTTCAATGATAAACTACGATATATTATAAGGTATTTTCAATGATACACTGGATATTACGTTATATTACATGGTATTTTCAATAATACACTGCATATTACGTTATATTATAAGGTATTTTCAATGATAAACTACGATATATTATAAGGTATTTTCAATGATACACTGCATATAACGTTATAGTATAAGGTATTTTCAATGATACACTGCATATTACGTTATATTACAAGGTATTTTCAATGATACACTGCATATTACGTTATATTATAAGGTATTTTCAATGATAAACTACGATATATTAGAAGGTATTTTCAAAGATACACTGTATATTACGTTATATTACATGGTATTTTCAATGATACACTGCACATTACGTTATATTATAAGGTATTTTCAATGATAAACTACGATATATTATAAGGTATTTTCAATGATACACTGTATATTACGTTATATTACATGGTATTGTCAATGATACACTGCATATTACGTTATATTATAAGGTATTTTCATTGATAAACTACGATATATTATAAGGTATTTTCAATGATAAACTACGATATATTAGAAGGTATTTTCAATGATACACTGTATATTACGTTATATTATAAGGTATTTTCAATGATACACTGCATATTACGTTATATTATAAGGTATTTTCAATGATAAACTACGATATATTATAAGGTATTTTCAATGATACACTGCATATAACGTTATAGTATAAGGTATTTTCAATGATACACTGAATATTACGCTATATTATAAGGTATTTTCAATGATACACTGCATATTACGTTATATTATAAGGTATTTTCAATGATAAACTACGATATATTATAAGGAATTTTCAATGATACACTGCATATAACGTTATAGTATAAGGTATTTTCAATGATACACTGAATATTACGCTATATTATAAGGTATTTTCAATGATACACTGCATATTACGCTATATTATAAGGTATTTTCAATGATACACTGTATATTACGTTATATTATAAGGTATTTTCAATGATACACTGCATATTACGTTATATTATAAGGTATTTTCAATGATAAACTACGATATATTAGAAGGTATTTTCAAAGATACACTGTATATTACGTTATATTACATGGTATTTTCAATGATACACTGCATATTACGTTATATTATAAGGTATTTTCAATGATAAACTACGATATATTATAAGGTATTTTCAATGATACACTGTATATTACGTTATATTACATGGTATTGTCAATGATACACTGCATATTACGTTATATTATAAGGTATTTTCATTGATAAACTACGATATATTATAAGGTATTTTCAATGATAAACTACGATATATTAGAAGGTATTTTCAATGATACACTGTATATTACGTTATATTATAAGGTATTTTCAATGATACACTGCATATTACGTTATATTATAAGGTATTTTCAATGATAAACTACGATATATTATAAGGTATTTTCAATGATACACTGCATATAACGTTATAGTATAAGGTATTTTCAATGATACACTGAATATTACGCTATATTATAAGGTATTTTCAATGATACACTGCATATTACGTTATATTATAAGGTATTTTCAATGATAAACTACGATATATTATAAGGAATTTTCAATGATACACTGCATATAACGTTATAGTATAAGGTATTTTCAATGATACACTGAATATTACGCTATATTATAAGGTATTTTCAATGATACACTGCATATTACGCTATATTATAAGGTATTTTCAATGATACACTGTATATTACGTTATATTATAAGGTATTTTCAATGATACACTGCATATTACGTTATATTATAAGGTATTTTCAATGATAAACTACGATATATTATAAGGTATTTTCAATGATACACTGCATATAACGTTATAGTATAAGGTATTTTCAATGATACACTGCATATTACGTTATATTATAAGGTATTTTGAATGATACACTGCATATTACGTTATATTATAAGGTATTTTCAATGATAAACTACGATATATTATAAGGTATTTTCAATGATACACTGTATATTACGTTATATTACATGGTATTTTCAATGATACACTGCATATTACGTTATATTATAAGGTATTTTCAATGATAAACTACGATATATTATAAGGTATTTTCAATGATACACTGCATATAACGTTATAGTATAAGGTATTTTCAATGATACACTGCATATTACGTTATATTACAAGGTATTTTCAATGATACACTGCATATTACGTTATATTATAAGGTATTTTCAATGATAAACTACGATATATTAGAAGGTATTTTCAATGATACACTACATATTACGTTATATTATAAGGTAGTTTCTATGATAGACTGCATATTACGCTATATTATAAGGTATTTTCAATGATAAACTACGATATATTATAAGGTATTTTCAATGATACACTGGATATTACGTTATATTACATGGTATTTTCAATAATACACTGCATATTACGTTATATTATAAGGTATTTTCAATGATAAACTACGATATATTATAAGGTATTTTCAATGATACACTGCATATAACGTTATAGTATAAGGTATTTTCAATGATACACTGCATATTACGTTATATTACAAGGTATTTTCAATGATACACTGCATATTACGTTATATTATAAGGTATTTTCAATGATAAACTACGATATATTAGAAGGTATTTTCAAAGATACACTGTATATTACGTTATATTACATGGTATTTTCAATGATACACTGCATATTACGTTATATTATAAGGTATTTTCAATGATAAACTACGATATATTATAAGGTATTTTCAATGATACACTGTATATTACGTTATATTACATGGTATTGTCAATGATACACTGCATATTACGTTATATTATAAGGTATTTTCAATGATAAACTACGATATATTATAAGGTATTTTCAATGATAAACTACGATATATTAGAAGGTATTTTCAATGATACACTGTATATTACGTTATATTATAAGGTATTTTCAATGATACACTGCATATTACGTTATATTATAAGGTATTTTCAATGATAAACTACGATATATTATAAGGTATTTTCAATGATACACTGCATATAACGTTATAGTATAAGGTATTTTCAATGATACACTGAATATTACGCTATATTATAAGGTATTTTCAATGATACACTGCATATTACGTTATATTATAAGGTATTTTCAATGATAAACTACGATATATTATAAGGAATTTTCAATGATACACTGCATATAACGTTATAGTATAAGGTATTTTCAATGATACACTGAATATTACGCTATATTATAAGGTATTTTCAATGATACACTGCATATTACGCTATATTATAAGGTATTTTCAATGATACACTGTATATTACGTTATATTATAAGGTATTTTCAATGATACACTGCATATTACGTTATATTATAAGGTATTTTCAATGATAAACTACGATATATTATAAGGTATTTTCAATGATACACTGCATATAACGTTATAGTATAAGGTATTTTCAATGATACACTGAATATTACGCTATATTATAAGGTATTTTCAATGAAACACTGCATATTACGTTATATTATAAGGTATTTTCAATGATAAACTACTATATATTATAAGGAATTTTCAATGATACACTGCATATAACGTTATAGTATAAGGTATTTTCAATGATACACTGAATATTACGCTATATTATAAGGTATTTTCAATGATACACTGCATATTACGCTATATTATAAGGTATTTTCAATGATACACTGTATATTACGTTATATTATAAGGTATTTTCAATGATAAACTACTATATATTATAAAGTATTTTCAATGATACACTGCATATAACGTTATAGTATAAGGTATTTTCAATGATACACTGCATATTACGTTATATTACAAGGTATTTTCAATGATACACTGCATATTACGTTATATTATAAGGTATTTTCAATGATAAACTACGATATATTAGAAGGTATTTTCAATGATACACTACATATTACGTTATATTATAAGGTAGTTTCTATGATAGACTGCATATTACGCTATATTATAAGGTATTTTCAATGATACACTGCATATTACCCTATATTATAAGGTATTTTCAATGATACACTGCATATTACGTTATATTATAAGGTATTTTCAATGATAAACTACGATATATTAGAAGGTATTTTCAATGATACACTGCATATTACGCTATATTATAAGGTATTTTCAATGATACACTGTATATTACGATATATTATTAGGTATTTTCAATGATAAACTACGATATATTATAAGGTATTTTCAATGATACACTGCATATAACGTTATATTATAAGGTATTTTCAATGATACACTGCATATTACGTTATATTACAAGGTATTTTCAATGATACACTGCATATTACGTTATATTATAAGGTATTTTCAATGATAAACTACGATATATTAGAAGGTATTTTCAATGATACACTGAATATTACGCTATATTATAAGGTATTTTCAATGAAACACTGCATATTACGTTATATTATAAGGTATTTTCAATGATAAACTACTATATATTATAAGGAATTTTCAATGATACACTGCATATAACGTTATAGTATAAGGTATTTTCAATGATACACTGAATATTACGCTATATTATAAGGTATTTTCAATGATACACTGCATATTACGCTATATTATAAGGTATTTTCAATGATACACTGCATATTACGTTATATTATAAGGTATTTTCAATGATAAACTACTATATATTATAAAGTATTTTCAATGATACACTGCATATAACGTTATAGTATAAGGTATTTTCAATGATACACTGCATATTACGTTATATTACAAGGTATTTTCAATGATACACTGCATATTACGTTATATTATAAGGTATTTTCAATGATAAACTACGATATATTAGAAGGTATTTTCAATGATACACTACATATTACGTTATATTATAAGGTAGTTTCTATGATAGACTGCATATTACGCTATATTATAAGGTATTTTCAATGATACACTGCATATTACCCTATATTATAAGGTATTTTCAATGATACACTGCATATTACGTTATATTATAAGGTATTTTCAATGATAAACTACGATATATTAGAAGGTATTTTCAATGATACACTGCATATTACGCTATATTATAAGGTATTTTCAATGATACACTGTATATTACGATATATTATTAGGTATTTTCAATGATAAACTACGATATATTATAAGGTATTTTCAATGATACACTGCATATAACGTTATATTATAAGGTATTTTCAATGATACACTGCATATTACGTTATATTACAAGGTATTTTCAATGATACACTGCATATTACGTTATATTATAAGGTATTTTCAATGATAAACTACGATATATTAGAAGGTATTTTCAATGATACACTGTATATTACGTTATATTATAAGGTATTTTCAATGATACACTGTATATTACAATATATTATTAGGTATTTTCAATGATAAACTACGATATATTATAAGGTATTTTCAATGATACACTGCATATAACGTTATATTATAAGGTATTTTCAATGATACACTGCATATTACGTTATATTACAAGGTATTTTCAATGATACACTGTATATTACGATATATTATTAGGTATTTTCAATGATAAACTACGATAAATTATAAGGTATTTTCAATGATACACTGCATATAACGTTATATTATAAGGTATTTTCAATGATACACTGCATATTACGTTTTATTATAAGGTATTTTCAATGATCAACTACGATATATTAGAAGGTATTTTCAATGATACACTGCATATTACGCTATATTATAAGGTATTTTCAAAGATACACTACAAATTATGATATATAATAAGGTATTTTCAATGATACACTGCATATTACGTTATATTATAAGGTATTTTCAATGATAAACTACGATATATTAGAAGGTATTTTCATTGATACACTGCATATTACGTTATATTATAAGGTATTTTCAATGATACACTGTATATTACGTTATATTACATGGTATTTTCAATGATACACTGCATATTACGTTATATTATAAGGTATTTTCAATGATACACTGCATATTACGTTATATTATAAGGTATTTTCAATGATAAACTACGATATATTAGAAGGTATTTTCAATGATACACTACATATTACGTTATATTATAAGGTAGTTTCTATGATAGACTGCATATTACGCTATATTATAAGGTATTTTCAATGATACACTGCATATAACGTTATAGTATAAGGTATTTTCAATGATACACTGAATATTACGCTATATTATAAGGTATTTTCAATGATACACTGCATATTACGCTATATTATAAGGTATTTTCAATGATACACTGTATATTACGTTATATTATAAGGTATTTTCAATGATAAACTACTATATATTATAAAGTATTTTCAATGATACACTGCATATAACGTTATAGTATAAGGTATTTTCAATGATACACTGCATATTACGTTATATTACAAGGTATTTTCAATGATACACTGCATATTACGTTATATTATAAGGTATTTTCAATGATAAACTACGATATATTAGAAGGTATTTTCAATGATACACTACATATTACGTTATATTATAAGGTAGTTTCTATGATAGACTGCATATTACGCTATATTATAAGGTATTTTCAATGATACACTGCATATTACCCTATATTATAAGGTATTTTCAATGATACACTGCATATTACGTTATATTATAAGGTATTTTCAATGATAAACTACGATATATTAGAAGGTATTTTCAATGATACACTGCATATTACGCTATATTATAAGGTATTTTCAATGATACACTGTATATTACGATATATTATTAGGTATTTTCAATGATAAACTACGATATATTATAAGGTATTTTCAATGATACACTGCATATAACGTTATATTATAAGGTATTTTCAATGATACACTGCATATTACGTTATATTACAAGGTATTTTCAATGATACACTGCATATTACGTTATATTATAAGGTATTTTCAATGATAAACTACGATATATTAGAAGGTATTTTCAATGATACACTGTATATTACGTTATATTATAAGGTATTTTCAATGATACACTGTATATTACAATATATTATTAGGTATTTTCAATGATAAACTACGATATATTATAAGGTATTTTCAATGATACACTGCATATAACGTTATATTATAAGGTATTTTCAATGATACACTGCATATTACGTTATATTACAAGGTATTTTCAATGATACACTGTATATTACGATATATTATTAGGTATTTTCAATGATAAACTACGATATATTATAAGGTATTTTCAATGATACACTGCATATAACGTTATATTATAAGGTATTTTCAATGATACACTGCATATTACGTTATATTATAAGGTATTTTCAATGATCAACTACGATATATTAGAAGGTATTTTCAATGATACACTGCATATTACGCTATATTATAAGGTATTTTCAAAGATACACTACAAATTATGATATATAATAAGGTATTTTCAATGATACACTGCATATTACGTTATATTATAAGGTATTTTCAATGATAAACTACGATATATTAGAAGGTATTTTCAATGATACACTGCATATTACGTTATATTACAAGGTATTTTCAATGATACACTGTATATTACGATATATTATTAGGTATTTTCAATGATAAACTACGATATATTATAAGGTATTTTCAATGATACACTGCATATAACGTTATATTATAAGGTATTTTCAATGATACACTGCATATTACGTTATATTATAAGGTATTTTCAATGATAAACTACTATATATTATAAAGTATTTTCAATGATAGACTGCATATAACGTTATAGTATAAGGTATTTTCAATGATACACTGCATATTACGTTATATTACAAGGTATTTTCAATGATACACTGCATATTACGTTATATTATAAGGTATTTTCAATGATAAACTACGATATATTAGAAGGTATTTTCAATGATACACTACATATTACGTTATATTATAAGGTAGTTTCTATGATAGACTGCATATTACGCTATATTATAAGGTATTTTCAATGATACACTGCATATTACCCTATATTATAAGGTATTTTCAATGATACACTGCATATTACGTTATATTATAAGGTATTTTCAATGATAAACTACGATATATTAGAAGGTATTTTCAATGATACACTGCATATTACGCTATATTATAAGGTATTTTCAATGATACACTGTATATTACGATATATTATTAGGTATTTTCAATGATAAACTACGATATATTATAAGGTATTTTCAATGATACACTGCATATAACGTTATATTATAAGGTATTTTCAATGATACACTGCATATTACGTTATATTACAAGGTATTTTCAATGATACACTGCATATTACGTTATATTATAAGGTATTTTCAATGATAAACTACGATATATTAGAAGGTATTTTCAATGATACACTGTATATTACGTTATATTATAAGGTATTTTCAATGATACACTGTATATTACAATATATTATTAGGTATTTTCAATGATAAACTACGATATATTATAAGGTATTTTCAATGATACACTGCATATAACGTTATATTATAAGGTATTTTCAATGATACACTGCATATTACGTTATATTACAAGGTATTTTCAATGATACACTGTATATTACGATATATTATTAGGTATTTTCAATGATAAACTACGATATATTATAAGGTATTTTCAATGATACACTGCATATAACGTTATATTATAAGGTATTTTCAATGATACACTGCATATTACGTTATATTATAAGGTATTTTCAATGATCAACTACGATATATTAGAAGGTATTTTCAATGATACACTGCATATTACGCTATATTATAAGGTATTTTCAAAGATACACTACAAATTATGATATATAATAAGGTATTTTCAATGATACACTGCATATTACGTTATATTATAAGGTATTTTCAATGATAAACTACGATATATTACAAGGTATTTTCATTGATACACTGCATATTACGTTATATTATAAGGTATTTTCAATGATACACTGTATATTACGTTATATTACATGGTATTTTCAATGATACACTGCATATTACGTTATATTATAAGGTATTTTCAATGATACACTGCATATTACGTTATATTATAAGGTATTTTCAATGATAAACTACGATATATTAGAAGGTATTTTCATTGATACACTGCATATTACGTTATACTATAAGGTATTTTCAATGATACACTCTATATTACGTTATATTACATGGTATTTTCAATGATACACTGCATATTACGTTATATTATAAGGTATTTTCAATGATACACTGCATATTACGTTATATTATAAGGTATTTTCAATGATACACTGCATATTAGGATATGTTATAAGGTATATTCAATGATACACTGCATATTACGTTATATTATAAGGTATTTTCAATGATAAACTACGATATATTAGAAGGTATTTTCAATGATACACTGCATATTACGCTATATTATAAGGTATTTTCAATGATACACTGCATATTACGCTATATTATAAGGTATTTTCAATGATACACTGTATATTGCGATATATTATTAGGTATTTTCAATGATAAACTACGATATATTATAAGGTATTTTCAATGATACACTGCATATAACGTTATATTATAAGGTATTTTCAATGATACACTGCATATTACGTTATATTATAAGGTATTTTCAATGATAAACTACGATATATTACAAGGTATTTTCATTGATACACTGCATATTACGTTATATTATAAGGTATTTTCAATGATACACTGTATATTACGTTATATTACATGGTATTTTCAATGATACACTGCATATTACGTTATATTATAAGGTATTTTCAATGATACACTGCATATTACGTTATATTATAAGGTATTTTCAATGATAAACTACGATATATTAGAAGGTATTTTCATTGATACACTGCATATTACGTTATACTATAAGGTATTTTCAATGATACACTCTATATTACGTTATATTACATGGTATTTTCAATGATACACTGCATATTACGTTATATTATAAGGTATTTTCAATGATACACTGCATATTACGTTATATTAGAAGGTATTTTCAATGATACACTGCATATTAGGATATGTTATAAGGTATATTCAATGATACACTGCATATTACGTTATATTATAAGGTATTTTCAATGATAAACTACGATATATTAGAAGGTATTTTCAATGATACACTGCATATTACGCTATATTATAAGGTATTTTCAATGATACACTGCATATTACGCTATATTATAAGGTATTTTCAATGATACACTGTATATTGCGATATATTATTAGGTATTTTCAATGATAAACTACGATATATTATAAGGTATTTTCAATGATACACTGCATATAACGTTATATTATAAGGTATTTTCAATGATACACTGCATATTACGTTATATTACAAGGTATTTTCAATGATACACTGCATATTACGTTATATTATAAGGTATTTTCAATGATCAACTACGATATATTAGAAGGTATTTTCAATGATACACTGCATATAACGTTATAGTATAAGGTATTTTCAATGATACACTGAATATTACGCTATATTATAAGGTATTTTCAATGATACACTGCATATTACGCTATATTATAAGGTATTTTCAATGATACACTGTATATTACGTTATATTATAAGGTGTTTTCAACGATACACTACAAATTACGATATATAATAAGGTATTTTCAATGATACACTGCATATTACGTTATATTACATGGTATATTCAATGATACACTGCATATTACGTTATATTATAAGGTATTTTCAATGATACACTGCATATTACGTTATATTATAATGTATTTTCAATGATACACTGCATATTACGTTATATTATAAGGTATTTTCAATGATAAACTACGATATATTAGAAGGTATTTTCAATGATACACTGCATATAACGTTATAGTATAAGGTATTTTCAATGATACACTGAATATTACGCTATATTATAAGGTATTTTCAATGATACACTGCATATTACGCTATATTATAAGGTATTTTCAATGATACACTGTATATTACGTTATATTATAAGCTGTTTTCAACGATACACTGCATATTACGTTATATTATAAGACATTTTCAATGATACACTGCAAATTACGTTATATTATAAGGTATTTTCAAAGATACACTACAAATTATGATATATAATAAGGTATTTTCAATGATACACTGCATATTACGTTATATTATAAGGTATTTTCAATGATAAACTACGATATATTAGAAGGTATTTTCATTGATACACTGCATATTACGTTATATTATAAGGTATTTTCAATGATACACTGTATATTACGTTATATTACATGGTATTTTCAATGATACACTGCATATTACGTTATATTATAAGGTATTTTCAATGATACACTGCATATTACGTTATATTATAAGGTATTTTCAATTATAAACTACGATATATTAGAATGTATTTTCAATGATACACTGCATATTACGTTATATTATAAGGTATTTTCAATGATACACTGCATATTACGTTATATTAGAAGGTATTTTCAATGATACACTGCATATTACGTTATATTATAAGGTATTTTCAATGATAAACTACGATATATTAGAAGGTATTTTCATTGATACACTGCATATTACGTTATATTATAAGGTATTTTCAATGATACACTGCATATTACGTTATATTATAAGGTATTTTCAATGATACACTGCATAGTACATTATATTATAAGGAATTTTGAATGATACACTGCATATTACGTTATATTAGAAGGTATTTTCAATGATACACTGCATATTAGGATATGTTATAAGGTATTTTCAATGATACACTGCATATTACGTTATATTATAAGGTATTTTCAATGATACACTGCATATTACTTTATATTAGAAGGTATTTTCAATGATACACTCCATATTTCGCAATATTATAAGGTATTTTCAATGATACACTGCATATTACGTTATATTATAAGGTATTTTCAATGATACACTGTATATTACGTTATATTACAAGGTATTTTCAATGATACACTGCATATTACGTTATATTATAAGGTATTTTCAATGATAAACTACGATATATTATAAGGTATTTTCAATGATACACTGCATATTACGTTATATTATAAGGTATTTTCAATGATACACTGTATATTACGTTATATTACATGGTATTTTCAATGATACACTGCATATTACGTTATATTATAAGGTATTTTCAATGATACACTGCATATTACGTTATATTATAAGGTATTTTCAATTATAAACTACGATATATTAGAATGTATTTTCAATGATACACTGCATATTACGTTATATTATAAGGTATTTTCAATGATACACTGCATATTACGTTATATTAGAAGGTATTTTCAATGATACACTGCATATTACGTTATATTATAAGGTATTTTCAATGATAAACTACGATATATTAGAAGGTATTTTCATTGATACACTGCATATTACGTTATATTATAAGGTATTTTCAATGATACACTGCATATTACGTTATATTATAAGGTATTTTCAATGATACACTGCATAGTACATTATATTATAAGGAATTTTGAATGATACACTGCATATTACGTTATATTAGAAGGTATTTTCAATGATACACTGCATATTAGGATATGTTATAAGGTATTTTCAATGATACACTGCATATTACGTTATATTATAAGGTATTTTCAATGATACACTGCATATTACTTTATATTAGAAGGTATTTTCAATGATACACTCCATATTTCGCAATATTATAAGGTATTTTCAATGATACACTGCATATTACGTTATATTATAAGGTATTTTCAATGATACACTGTATATTACGTTATATTACAAGGTATTTTCAATGATACACTGCATATTACGTTATATTATAAGGTATTTTCAATGATAAACTACGATATATTATAAGGTATTTTCAATGATACACTGCATATTACGTTATATTATAAGGTATTTTCAATGATACACTGCATAGTACATTATATTATAAGGAATTTTGAATGATACACTGCATATTACGTTATATTAGAAGGTATTTTCAATGATACACTGCATATTACGTTATATTATAAGGTATTTTCAATGATACACTGTATATTACGTTATATTACAAGGTATTTTCAATGATACACTGCATATTACGTTATATTATAAGGTATTTTCAATGATACACTGCAAATTACGTTATATTATAAGGTAGTTTCAAAGATACACTACAAATTATGATATATAATAAGGTATTTTCAATGATACACTGCATATTACGTTATATTATAAGGTATTTTCAATGATAAACTACGATATATTAGAAGGTATTTTCATTGATACACTGCATATTACGTTATATTATAAGGTATTTTCAATGATACACTGTGTATTACGTTATATTACATGGTATTTTCAATGATACACTGCATATTACGTTATATTATAAGGTATTTTCAATGATACACTGCATATTACGTTATATTATAAGGTATTTTCAATTATAAACTACGATATATTAGAATGTATTTTCAATGATACACTGCATATTACGTTATATTATAAGGTATTTTCAATGATACACTGCATATTACGTTATATTAGAAGGTATTTTCAATGATACACTGCATATTACGTTATATTATAAGGTATTTTCAATGATAAACTACGATATATTAGAAGGTATTTTCATTGATACACTGCATATTACGTTATATTATAAGGTATTTTCAATGATACACTGCATATTACGTTATATTATAAGGTATTTTCAATGATACACTGCATAGTACATTATATTATAAGGAATTTCGAATGATACACTGCATATTACGTTATATTAGAAGGTATTTTCAATGATACACTGCATATTAGGATATGTTATAAGGTATTTTCAATGATACACTGCATATTACGTTATATTATAAGGTATTTTCAATTATAAACTACGATATATTAGAATGTATTTTCAATGATACACTGCATATTACGTTATATTATAAGGTATTTTCAATGATACACTGCATATTACGTTATATTAGAAGGTATTTTCAATGATACACTGCATATTACGTTATATTATAAGGTATTTTCAATGATAAACTACGATATATTAGAAGGTATTTTCATTGATACACTGCATATTACGTTATATTATAAGGTATTTTCAATGATACACTGCATATTACGTTATATTATAAGGTATTTTCAATGATACACTGCATAGTACATTATATTATAAGGAATTTTGAATGATACACTGCATATTACGTTATATTAGAAGGTATTTTCAATGATACACTGCATATTAGGATATGTTATAAGGTATTTTCAATGATACACTGCATATTACGTTATATTATAAGGTATTTTCAATGATACACTGCATATTACTTTATATTAGAAGGTATTTTCAATGATACACTCCATATTTCGCAATATTATAAGGTATTTTCAATAATACACTGCATATTACGTTATATTATAAGGTATTTTCAATGATACACTGTATATTACGTTATATTACAAGGTATTTTCAATGATACACTGCATATTACGTTATATTATAAGGTATTTTCAATGATAAACTACGATATATTATAAGGTATTTTCAATGATACACTGCATATTACGTTATATTATAAGGTATTTTCAATGATACACTGCATAGTACATTATATTATAAGGAATTTTGAATGATACACTGCATATTACGTTATATTAGAAGGTATTTTCAATGATACACTGCATATTACGTTATATTATAAGGTATTTTCAATGATACACTGTATATTACGTTATATTACAAGGTATTTTCAATGATACACTGCATATTACGTTATATTATAAGGTATTTTCAATGATACACTGCAAATTACGTTATATTATAAGGTAGTTTCAAAGATACACTACAAATTATGATATATAATAAGGTATTTTCAATGATACACTGCATATTACGTTATATTATAAGGTATTTTCAATGATAAACTACGATATATTAGAAGGTATTTTCATTGATACACTGCATATTACGTTATATTATAAGGTATTTTCAATGATACACTGTGTATTACGTTATATTACATGGTATTTTCAATGATACACTGCATATTACGTTATATTATAAGGTATTTTCAATGATACACTGCATATTACGTTATATTATAAGGTATTTTCAATTATAAACTACGATATATTAGAATGTATTTTCAATGATACACTGCATATTACGTTATATTATAAGGTATTTTCAATGATACACTGCATATTACGTTATATTAGAAGGTATTTTCAATGATACACTGCATATTACGTTATATTATAAGGTATTTTCAATGATACACTGCATATTACGTTATATTATAAGGTATTTTCAATGATACACTGCATAGTACATTATATTATAAGGAATTTCGATTGATACACTGCATATTACGTTATATTAGAAGGTATTTTCAATGATACACTGCATATTAGGATATGTTATAAGGTATTTTCAATGATACACTGCACATTACGTTATATTATAAGGTATTTTCAATGATACACTGCATATTACTTTATATTAGAAGGTATTTTCAATGATACACTCCATATTTCGCAATATTATAAGGTATTTTCAATGATACACTGCATATTACGTTATATTATAAGGTATTTTCAATGATACACTGTATATTACGTTATATTACAAGGTATTTTCAATGATACACTGCATATTACGTTATATTATAAGGTATTTTCAATGATAAACTACGATATATTATAAGGTATTTTCAATGATACACTGCATATTACGTTATATTATAAGGTATTTTCAATGATACACTGCATATTACGTTATATTATAAGGTATTTTCAATGATAAACTACGATATATTAGAAGGTATTTTCATTGATACACTGCATATTACGTTATATTATAAGGTATTTTCAATGATACACTGTATATTACGTTATATTACATGGTATTTTCAATGATACACTGCATATTACGTTATATTATAAGGTATTTTCAATGATACACTGCATATTACGTTATATTATAAGGTATTTTCAATTATAAACTACGATATACTAGAATGTATTTTCAATGATACACTGCATATTATGTTATATTATAAGGTATTTTCAATGATACACTGCATATTACGTTATATTAGAAGGTATTTTCAATGATACACTGCATATTATGTTATATTATAAGGTATTTTCAATGATAAACTACGATATATTAGAAGGTATTTTCATTGATACACTGCATATTACGTTATATTATAAGGTATTTTCAATGATACACTGCATATTACGTTATATTATAAGGTATTTTCAATGATACACTGCATAGTACATTATATTATAAGGAATTTCGAATGATACACTGCATATTACGTTATATTAGAAGGTATTTTCAATGATACACTGCATATTAGGATATGTTATAAGGTATTTTCAATGATACACTGCATATTACGTTATATTATAAGGTATTTTCAATGATACACTGCATATTACTTTATATTAGAAGGTATTTTCAATGATACACTCCATATTTCGCAATATTATAAGGTATTTTCAATGATACACTGCATATTACGTTATATTATAAGGTATTTTCAATGATACACTGTATATTACGTTATATTACAAGGTATTTTCAATGATACACTGCATATTACGTTATATTATAAGGTATTTTCAATGATAAACTACGATATATTAGAAGGTATTTTCAATGATACACTGCATATTACGTTATATTACATGGTATTTTCAATGATACACTGCATATTACGTTATATTATAAGGTATTTTCAATGATACACTGAATATTACGCTATATTATAAGGTATTTTCAATGATACACTGCATATTACGTTATATTATAAGGTATTTTCAATGATACACTGCATATTACGTTATATTATAAGGTATTTTCAATTATAAACTACGATATATTAGAATGTATTTTCAATGATACACTGCATATTACGTTATATTATAAGGTATTTTCAATGATACACTGCATATTACGTTATATTAGAAGGTATTTTCAATGATACACTGCATATTACGTTATATTATAAGGTATTTTCAATGATAAACTACGATATATTAGAAGGTATTTTCATTGATACACTGCATATTACGTTATATTATAAGGTATTTTCAATGATACACTGCATATTACGTTATATTATAAGGTATTTTCAATGATACACTGCATAGTACATTATATTATAAGGAATTTTGAATGATACACTGCATATTACGTTATATTAGAAGGTATTTTCAATGATACACTGCATATTAGGATATGTTATAAGGTATTTTCAATGATACACTGTATATTACGTTATATTATAAGGTGTTTTCAACGATACACTACAAATTACGATATATAATAAGGTATTTTCAATGATACACTGCATATTACGTTATATTACATGGTATTTTCAATGATACACTGCATATTACGTTATATTATAAGGTATTTTCAATGATACACTGCAAATTACGTTATATTATAAGGTATTTTCAAAGATACACTACAAATTATGATATATAATAAGGTATTTTCAATGATACACTGCATATTACGTTATATTATAAGGTATTTTCAATGATAAACTACGATATATTAGAAGGTATTTTCATTGATACACTGCATATTACGTTATATTATAAGGTATTTTCAATGATACACTGTATATTATGTTATATTACATGGTATTTTCAATGATACACTGCATATCACGTTATATTATAAGGTATTTTCAATGATACACTGCATATTACGTTATATTATAAGGTATTTTCAATTATAAACTACGATATATTAGAATGTATTTTCAATGATACACTGCATATTACGTTATATTATAAGGTATTTTCAATGATACACTGCATATTACGTTATATTAGAGGGTATTTTCAATGATACACTGCATATTACGTTATATTATAAGGTATTTTCAATGATAAACTACGATATATTAGAAGGTATTTTCATTGATACACTGCATATTACGTTATATTATAAGGTATTTTCAATGATACACTGCATATTACGTTATATTATAAGGTATTTTCAATGATACACTGCATAGTACATTATATTATAAGGAATTTCGAATGATACACTGCATATTACGTTATATTAGAAGGTATTTTCAATGATACACTGCATATTAGGATATGTTATAAGGTATTTTCAATGATACACTGCACATTACGTTATATTATAAGGTATTTTCAATGATACACTGCATATTACTTTATATTAGAAGGTATTTTCAATGATACACTCCATATTTCGCAATATTATAAGGTATTTTCAATGATACACTGCATATTACGTTATATTATAAGGTATTTTCAATGATACACTGTATATTACGTTATATTACAAGGTATTTTCAATGATACACTGCATATTACGTTATATTATAAGGTATTTTCAATGATAAACTACGATATATTATAAGGTATTTTCAATGATACACTGCATATTACGTTATATTATAAGGTATTTTCAATGATACACTGCATATTACGTTATATTATAAGGTATTTTCAATGATAAACTACGATATATTAGAAGGTATTTTCATTGATACACTGCATATTACGTTATATTATAAGGTATTTTCAATGATACACTGTATATTACGTTATATTACATGGTATTTTCAATGATACACTGCATATTACGTTATATTATAAGGTATTTTCAATGATACACTGCATATTACGTTATATTATAAGGTATTTTCAATGATACACTGCAAATTACGTTATATTATAAGGTAGTTTCAAAGATACACTACAAATTATGATATATAATAAGGTATTTTCAATGATACACTGCATATTACGTTATATTATAAGGTATTTTCAATGATAAACTACGATATATTAGAAGGTATTTTCATTGATACACTGCATATTACGTTATATTATAAGGTATTTTCAATGATACACTGTGTATTACGTTATATTACATGGTATTTTCAATGATACACTGCATATTACGTTATATTATAAGGTATTTTCAATGATACACTGCATATTACGTTATATTATAAGGTATTTTCAATTATAAACTACGATATATTAGAATGTATTTTCAATGATACACTGCATATTACGTTATATTATAAGGTATTTTCAATGATACACTGCATATTACGTTATATTATAATGTATTTTCAATGATACACTGCATATTACGTTATATTATAAGGTATTTTCAATGATAAACTACGATACATTAGAAGGTATTTTCATTGATACACTGCATATTACGTTATATTATAAGGTATTTTCAATGATACACTGCATATTACGTTATATTATAAGGTATTTTCAATGATACACTGCATAGTACATTATATTATAAGGAATTTTGAATGATACACTGCATATTACGTTATATTAGAAGGTATTTTCAATGATACACTGCATATTAGGATATATTATAAGGTATTTTCAATGATACACTGTATATTACGTTATATTATAAGGTGTTTTCAACGATACACTACAAATTACGATATATAATAAGGTATTTTCAATGATACACTGCATATTACGTTATATTACATGGTATTTTCAATGATACACTGCATATTACGTTATATTATAAGGTATTTTCAATGATACACTGCATATTACGTTATATTATAAGGTATTTTCAAAGATACACTACAAATTATGATATATAATAAGGTATTTTCAATGATACACTGCATATTACGTTATATTATAAGGTATTTTCAATGATAAACTACGATATATTAGAAGGTATTTTCATTGATACACTGCATATTACGTTATATTATAAGGTATTTTCAATGATACACTGTATATTACGTTATATTACATGGTATTTTCAATGATACACTGCATATCACGTTATATTATAAGGTATTTTCAATGATACACTGCATATTACGTTATATTATAAGGTATTTTCAATTATAAACTACGATATATTAGAATGTATTTTCAATGATACACTGCATATTACGTTATATTATAAGGTATTTTCAATGATACACTGCATATTACGTTATATTACAAGGTATTTTCAATGATACACTGCATATTACGTTATATTATAAGGTATTTTCAATGATAAACTACGATATATTATAAGGTATTTTCAATGATACACTGCATATTACGTTATATTATAAGGTATTTTCAATGATACACTGTATATTACGTTATATTACATGGTATTTTCAATGATACACTGCATATTACGTTATATTATAAGGTATTTTCAATGATACACTGTATATTACGTTATATTACAAGGTATTTTCAATGATACACTGCATATTACGTTATATTATAAGGTATTTTCAATGATAAACTACGATATATTATAAGGTATTTTCAATGATACACTGCATATTACGTTATATTATAAGGTATTTTCAATGATACACTGCATATTACGTTATATTATAAGGTATTTTCAATGATAAACTACGATATATTAGAAGGTATTTTCATTGATACACTGCATATTACGTTATATTATAAGGTATTTTCAATGATACACTGTATATTACGTTATATTACATGGTATTTTCAATGATACACTGCATATTACGTTATATTATAAGGTATTTTCAATGATACACTGCATATTACGTTATATTATAAGGTATTTTCAATGATACACTGCAAATTACGTTATATTATAAGGTAGTTTCAAAGATACACTACAAATTATGATATATAATAAGGTATTTTCAATGATACACTGCATATTACGTTATATTATAAGGTATTTTCAATGATAAACTACGATATATTAGAAGGTATTTTCATTGATACACTGCATATTACGTTATATTATAAGGTATTTTCAATGATACACTGTGTATTACGTTATATTACATGGTATTTTCAATGATACACTGCATATTACGTTATATTATAAGGTATTTTCAATGATACACTGCATATTACGTTATATTATAAGGTATTTTCAATTATAAACTACGATATATTAGAATGTATTTTCAATGATACACTGCATATTACGTTATATTATAAGGTATTTTCAATGATACACTGCATATTACGTTATATTATAAGGTATTTTCAATGATACACTGCATATTACGTTATATTATAAGGTATTTTCAATGATAAACTACGATACATTAGAAGGTATTTTCATTGATACACTGCATATTACGTTATATTATAAGGTATTTTCAATGATACACTGCATATTACGTTATATTATAAGGTATTTTCAATGATACACTGCATAGTACATTATATTATAAGGAATTTTGAATGATACACTGCATATTACGTTATATTAGAAGGTATTTTCAATGATACACTGCATATTAGGATATGTTATAAGGTATTTTCAATGATACACTGTATATTACGTTATATTATAAGGTGTTTTCAACGATACACTACAAATTACGATATATAATAAGGTATTTTCAATGATACACTGCATATTACGTTATATTACATGGTATTTTCAATGATACACTGCATATTACGTTATATTATAAGGTATTTTCAATGATACACTGCAAATTACGTTATATTATAAGGTATTTTCAAAGATACACTACAAATTATGATATATAATAAGGTATTTTCAATGATACACTGCATATTACGTTATATTATAAGGTATTTTCAATGATAAACTACGATATATTAGAAGGTATTTTCATTGATACACTGCATATTACGTTATATTATAAGGTATTTTCAATGATACACTGTATATTACGTTATATTACATGGTATTTTCAATGATACACTGCATATCACGTTATATTATAAGGTATTTTCAATGATACACTGCATATTACGTTATATTATAAGGTATTTTCAATTATAAACTACGATATATTAGAATGTATTTTCAATGATACACTGCATATTACGTTATATTATAAGGTATTTTCAATGATACACTGCATATTACGTTATATTAGAAGGTATTTTCAATGATACACTGCATATTACGTTATATTATAAGGTATTTTCAATGATAAACTACGATATATTAGAAGGTATTTTCATTGATACACTGCATATTACGTTATATTATAAGGTATTTTCAATGATACACTGCATATTACGTTATATTATAAGGTATTTTCAATGATACACTGCATAGTACATTATATTATAAGGAATTTCGAATGATACACTGCATATTACGTTATATTATAAGGTATTTTCAATGATACACTGCATATTAGGATATGTTATAAGGTATTTTCAATGATACACTGCACATTACGTTATATTATAAGGTATTTTCAATGATACACTGCATATTACTTTATATTAGAAGGTATTTTCAATGATACACTGCATATTTCGCAATATTATAAGGTATTTTCAATGATACACTGCATATTACGTTATATTATAAGGTATTTTCAATGATACACTGTATATTACGTTATATTACAAGGTATTTTCAATGATACACTGCATATTACGTTATATTATAAGGTATTTTCAATGATAAACTACGATATATTATAAGGTATTTTCAATGATACACTGCATATTACGTTATATTATAAGGTATTTTCAATGATACACTGCATATTACGTTATATTATAAGGTATTTTCAATGATAAACTACGATATATTAGAAGGTATTTTCATTGATACACTGCATATTACGTTATATTATAAGGTATTTTCAATGATACACTGTATATTACGTTATATTACATGGTATTTTCAATGATACACTGCATATTACGTTATATTATAAGGTATTTTCAATGATACACTGCATATTACGTTATATTATAAGGTATTTTCAATTATAAACTACGATATACTAGAATGTATTTTCAATGATACACTGCATATTATGTTATATTATAAGGTATTTTCAATGATACACTGCATATTACGTTATATTAGAAGGTATTTTCAATGATACACTGCATATTACGTTATATTATAAGGTATTTTCAATGATAAACTACGATATATTAGAAGGTATTTTCATTGATACACTGCATATTACGTTATATTATAAGGTATTTTCAATGATACACTGCATATTACGTTATATTATAAGGTATTTTCAATGATACACTGCATAGTACATTATATTATAAGGAATTTCGAATGATACACTGCATATTACGTTATATTAGAAGGTATTTTCAATGATACACTGCATATTAGGATATGTTATAAGGTATTTTCAATGATACACTGCATATTAGGTTATATTATAAGGTATTTTCAATGATACACTGCATATTACTTTATATTAGAAGGTATTTTCAATGATACACTCCATATTTCGCAATATTATAAGGTATTTTCAATGATACACTGCATATTACGTTATATTATAAGGTATTTTCAATGATACACTGTATATTACGTTATATTACAAGGTATTTTCAATGATACACTGCATATTACGTTATATTATAAGGTATTTTCAATGATAAACTACGATATATTAGAAGGTATTTTCAATGATACACTGCATATAACGTTATAGTATAAGGTATTTTCAATGATACACTGAATATTACGTTATATTATAAGGTATTTTCAATGATACACTGCATATTACGCTATATTATAAGGTATTTTCAATGATACACTGTATATTACGTTATATTATAAGGTGTTTTCAACGATACACTACAAATTACGATATATAATAAGGTATTTTCAATGATACACTGCATATTACGTTATATTACATGGTATTTTCAATGATACACTGCATATTACGTTATATTATAAGGTATTTTCAATGATACACTGAATATTACGCTATATTATAAGGTATTTTCAATGATACACTGCATATTACGTTATATTATAAGGTATTTTCAATGATACACTGCATATTACGTTATATTATAAGGTATTTTCAATGATAAACTACGATATATTAGAATGTATTTTCAATGATACACTGCATATTACGTTATATTATAAGGTATTTTCAATGATACACTGCATATTACGTTATATTAGAAGGTATTTTCAATGATACACTGCATATTACGTTATATTATAAGGTATTTTCAATGATAAACTACGATATATTAGAAGGTATTTTCAATGATACACTGCATATTACGTTATATTATAAGGTATTTTCAATGATACACTGCATATTACGTTATATTATAAGGTATTTTCAATGATACACTGCATAGTACATTATATTATAAGGAATTTTGAATGATACACTGCATATTACGTTATATTAGAAGGTATTTTCAATGATACACTGCATATTAGGATATGTTATAAGGTATTTTCAATGATACACTGTATATTACGTTATATTATAAGGTGTTTTCAACGATACACTACAAATTACGATATATAATAAGGTATTTTCAATGATACACTGCATATTACGTTATATTACATGGTATTTTCAATGATACACTGCATATTACGTTACATTATAAGGTATTTTCAATGATACACTGCAAATTACGTTATATTATAAGGTATTTTCAAAGATACACTACAAATTATGATATATAATAAGGTATTTTCAATGATACACTGCATATTACGTTATATTATAAGGTATTTTCAATGATAAACTACGATATATTAGAAGGTATTTTCATTGATACACTGCATATTACGTTATATTATAAGGTATTTTCAATGATACACTGTATATTACGTTATATTACATGGTATTTTCAATGATACACTGCATATCACGTTATATTATAAGGTATTTTCAATGATACACTGCATATTACGTTATATTATAAGGTATTTTCAATTATAAACTACGATATATTAGAATGTATTTTCAATGATACACTGCATATTACGTTATATTATAAGGTATTTTCAATGATACACTGCATATTACGTTATATTAGAAGGTATTTTCAATGATACACTGCATATTACGTTATATTATAAGGTATTTTCAATGATAAACTACGATATATTAGAAGGTATTTTCATTGATACACTGCATATTACGTTATATTATAAGGTATTTTCAATGATACACTGCATATTACGTTATATTATAAGGTATTTTCAATGATACACTGCATAGTACATTATATTATAAGGAATTTCGAATGATACACTGCATATTACGTTATATTAGAAGGTATTTTCAATGATACACTGCATATTAGGATATGTTATAAGGTATTTTCAATGATACACTGCACATTACGTTATATTATAAGGTATTTTCAATGATACACTGCATATTACTTTATATTAGAAGGTATTTTCAATGATACACTCCATATTTCGCAATATTATAAGGTATTTTCAATGATACACTGCATATTACGTTATATTATAAGGTATTTTCAATGATACACTGTATATTACGTTATATTACAAGGTATTTTCAATGATACACTGCATATTACGTTATATTATAAGGTATTTTCAATGATAAACTACGATATATTATAAGGTATTTTCAATGATACACTGCATATTACGTTATATTATAAGGTATTTTCAATGATACACTGCATATTACGTTATATTATAAGGTATTTTCAATGATAAACTACGATATATTAGAAGGTATTTTCATTGATACACTGCATATTACGTTATATTATAAGGTATTTTCAATGATACACTGTATATTACGTTATATTACATGGTATTTTCAATGATACACTGCATATTACGTTATATTATAAGGTATTTTCAATGATACACTGCATATTACGTTATATTATAAGGTATTTTCAATTATAAACTACGATATACTAGAATGTATTTTCAATGATACACTGCATATTATGTTATATTATAAGGTATTTTCAATGATACACTGCATATTACGTTATATTAGAAGGTATTTTCAATGATACACTGCATATTACGTTATATTATAAGGTATTTTCAATGATAAACTACGATATATTAGAAGGTATTTTCATTGATACACTGCATATTACGTTATATTATAAGGTATTTTCAATGATACACTGCATATTACGTTATATTATAAGGTATTTTCAATGATACACTGCATAGTACATTATATTATAAGGAATTTCGAATGATACACTGCATATTACGTTATATTATAAGGTATTTTCAATGATACACTGCATATTAGGATATGTTATAAGGTATTTTCAATGATACACTGCATATTACGTTATATTATAAGGTATTTTCAATGATACACTGCATATTACTTTATATTAGAAGGTATTTTCAATGATACACTCCATATTTCGCAATATTATAAGGTATTTTCAATGATACACTGCATATTACGTTATATTATAAGGTATTTTCAATGATACACTGCATATTACGTTATATTACAAGGTATTTTCAATGATACACTGCATATTACGTTATATTATAAGGTATTTTCAATGATAAACTACGATATATTAGAAGGTATTTTCAATGATACACTGCATATAACGTTATAGTATAAGGTATTTTCAATGATACACTGAATATTACGCTATACTATAAGGTATTTTCAATGATACACTGCATATTACGCTATATTATAAGGTATTTTCAATGATACACTGTATATTACGTTATATTATAAGGTGTTTTCAACGATACACTACAAATTACGATATATAATAAGGTATTTTCAATGATACACTGCATATTACGTTATATTACATGGTATTTTCAATGATACACTGCATATTACGTTATATTATAAGGTATTTTCAATGATACACTGCAAATTACGTTATATTATAAGGTATTTTCAAAGATACAGTACAAATTATGATATATAATAAGGTATTTTCAATGATACACTGCATATTACGTTATATTATAAGGTATTTTCAATGATAAACTACGATATATTAGAAGGTATTTTCATTGATACACTGCATATTACGTTATATTATAAGGTATTTTCAATGATACACTGTATATTACGTTATATTACATGGTATTTTCAATGATACACTGCATATCACGTTATATTATAAGGTATTTTCAATGATACACTGCATATTACGTTATATTATAAGGTATTTTCAATTATAAACTACGATATATTAGAATGTATTTTCAATGATACACTGCATATTACGTTATATTATAAGGTATTTTCAATGATACACTGCATATTACGTTATATTAGAAGGTATTTTCAATGATACACTGCATATTACGTTATATTATAAGGTATTTTCAATGATAAACTACGATATATTAGAAGGTATTTTCATTGATACACTGCATATTACGTTATATTATAAGGTATTTTCAATGATACACTGCATATTACGTTATATTATAAGGTATTTTCAATGATACACTGCATAGTACATTATATTATAAGGAATTTCGAATGATACACTGCATATTACGTTATATTAGAAGGTATTTTCAATGATACACTGCATATTAGGATATGTTATAAGGTATTTTCAATGATACACTGCACATTACGTTATATTATAAGGTATTTTCAATGATACACTGCATATTACGTTATATTAGAAGGTATTTTCAATGATACACTCCATATTTCGCAATATTATAAGGTATTTTCAATGATACACTGCATATTACGTTATATTATAAGGTATTTTCAATGATACACTGTATATTACGTTATATTACAAGGTATTTTCAATGATACACTGCATATTACGTTATATTATAAGGTATTTTCAATGATAAACTACGATATATTATAAGGTATTTTCAATGATACACTGCATATTACGTTATATTATAAGGTATTTTCAATGATACACTGCATATTACGTCATATTATAAGGTATTTTCAATGATAAACTACGATATATTAGAAGGTATTTTCATTGATACACTGCATATTACGTTATATTATAAGGTATTTTCAATGATACACTGCATATTACGTTATATTACATGGTATTTTCAATGATACACTGCATATTACGTTATATTATAAGGTATTTTCAATGATACACTGCATATTACGTTATATTATAAGGTATTTTCAATTATAAACTACGATATACTAGAATGTATTTTCAATGATACACTGCATATTATGTTATATTATAAGGTATTTTCAATGATACACTGCATATTACGTTATATTAGAAGGTATTTTCAATGATACACTGCATATTACGTTATATTATAAGGTATTTTCAATGATAAACTACGATATATTAGAAGGTATTTTCATTGATACACTGCATATTACGTTATATTATAAGGTATTTTCAATGATACACTGCATATTACGTTATATTATAAGGTATTTTCAATGATACACTGCATAGTACATTATATTATAAGGAATTTCGAATGATACACTGCATATTACGTTATATTAGAAGGTATTTTCAATGATACACTGCATATTAGGATATGTTATAAGGTATTTTCAATGATACACTGCATATTACGTTATATTATAAGGTATTTTCAATGATACACTGCATATTACTTTATATTATAAGGTATTTTCAATGATACACTCCATATTTCGCAATATTATAAGGTATTTTCAATGATACACTGCATATTACGTTATATTATAAGGTATTTTCAATGATACACTGTATATTACGTTATATTACAAGGTATTTTCAATGATACACTGCATATTACGTTATATTATAAGGTATTTTCAATGATAAACTACGATATATTAGAAGGTATTTTCAATGATACACTGCATATAACGTTATAGTATAAGGTATTTTCAATGATACACTGAATATTACGCTATATTATAAGGTATTTTCAATGATACACTGCATATTACGCTATATTATAAGGTATTTTCAATGATACACTGTATATTACGTTATATTATAAGGTGTTTTCAACGATACACTACAAATTACGATATATAATAAGGTATTTTCAATGATACACTGCATATTACGTTATATTACATGGTATTTTCAATGATACACTGCATATTACGTTATATTATAAGGTATTTTCAATGATACACTGAATATTACGCTATATTATAAGGTATTTTCAATGATACACTGCATATTACGTTATATTATAAGGTATTTTCAATGATACACTGCATATTACGTTATATTATAAGGTATTTTCAATTATAAACTACGATATATTAGAATGTATTTTCAATGATACACTGCATATTACGTTATATTATAAGGTATTTTCAATGATACACTGCATATTACGTTATATTAGAAGGTATTTTCAATGATACACTGCATATTACGTTATATTATAAGGTATTTTCAATGATAAACTACGATATATTAGAAGGTATTTTCATTGATACACTGCATATTACGTTATATTATAAGGTATTTTCAATGATACACTGCATATTACGTTATATTATAAGGTATTTTCAATGATACACTGCATAGTACATTATATTATAAGGAATTTTGAATGATACACTGCATATTACGTTATATTAGAAGGTATTTTCAATGATACACTGCATATTAGGATATGTTATAAGGTATTTTCAATGATACACTGTATATTACGTTATATTATAAGGTGTTTTCAACGATACACTACAAATTACGATATATAATAAGGTATTTTCAATGATACACTGCATATTACGTTATATTACATGGTATTTTCAATGATACACTGCATATTACGTTATATTATAAGGTATTTTCAATGATACACTGCAAATTACGTTATATTATAAGGTATTTTCAAAGATACACTACAAATTATGATATATAATAAGGTATTTTCAATGATACACTGCATATTACGTTATATTATAAGGTATTTTCAATGATAAACTACGATATATTAGAAGGTATTTTCATTGATACACTGCATATTACGTTATATTATAAGGTATTTTCAATGATACACTGTATATTACGTTATATTACATGGTATTTTCAATGATACACTGCATATCACGTTATATTATAAGGTATTTTCAATGATACACTGCATATTACGTTATATTATAAGGTATTTTCAATTATAAACTACGATATATTAGAATGTATTTTCAATGATACACTGCATATTACGTTATATTATAAGGTATTTTCAATGATACACTGCATATTACGTTATATTAGAAGGTATTTTCAATGATACACTGCATATTACGTTATATTATAAGGTATTTTCAATGATAAACTACGATATATTAGAAGGTATTTTCATTGATACACTGCATATTACGTTATATTATAAGGTATTTTCAATGATACACTGCATATTACGTTATATTATAAGGTATTTTCAATGATACACTGCATAGTACATTATATTATAAGGAATTTCGAATGATACACTGCATATTACGTTATATTAGAAGGTATTTTCAATGATACACTGCATATTAGGATATGTTATAAGGTATTTTCAATGATACACTGCACATTACGTTATATTATAAGGTATTTTCAATGATACACTGCATATTACTTTATATTAGAAGGTATTTTCAATGATACACTCCATATTTCGCAATATTATAAGGTATTTTCAATGATACACTGCATATTACGTTATATTATAAGGTATTTTCAATGATACACTGTATATTACGTTATATTACATGGTATTTTCAATGATACACTGCATATTACGTTATATTATAAGGTATTTTCAATGATAAACTACGATATATTATAAGGTATTTTCAATGATACACTGCATATTACGTTATATTATAAGGTATTTTCAATGATACACTGCATATTACGTTATATTATAAGGTATTTTCAATGATAAACTACGATATATTAGAAGGTATTTTCATTGATACACTGCATATTACGTTATATTATAAGGTATTTTCAATGATACACTGTATATTACGTTATATTACATGGTATTTTCAATGATACACTGCATATTACGTTATATTATAAGGTATTTTCAATGATACACTGCATATTACGTTATATTATAAGGTATTTTCAATGATACACTGTATATTACGTTATATTACATGGTATTTTCAATGATACACTGCATATTACGTTATATTATAAGGTATTTTCAATGATACACTGTGTATTACGTTATATTACATGGTATTTTCAATGATACACTGCATATTACGTTATATTATAAGGTATTTTCAATGATACACTGCATATTACGTTATATTATAAGGTATTTTCAATTATAAACTACGATATATTAGAATGTATTTTCAATGATACACTGCATATTACGTTATATTATAAGGTATTTTCAATGATACACTGCATATTACGTTATATTAGAAGGTATTTTCAATGATACACTGCATATTACGTTATATTATAAGGTATTTTCAATGATAAACTACGATACATTAGAAGGTATTTTCATTGATACACTGCATATTACGTTATATTATAAGGTATTTTCAATGATACACTGCATATTACGTTATATTATAAGGTATTTTCAATGATACACTGCATAGTACATTATATTATAAGGAATTTTGAATGATACACTGCATATTACGTTATATTAGAAGGTATTTTCAATGATACACTGCATATTAGGATATGTTATAAGGTATTTTCAATGATACACTGTATATTACGTTATATTATAAGGTGTTTTCAACGATACACTACAAATTACGATATATAATAAGGTATTTTCAATGATACACTGCATATTACGTTATATTACATGGTATTTTCAATGATACACTGCATATTACGTTATATTATAAGGTATTTTCAATGATACACTGCAAATTACGTTATATTATAAGGTATTTTCAAAGATACACTACAAATTATGATATATAATAAGGTATTTTCAATGATACACTGCATATTACGTTATATTATAAGGTATTTTCAATGATAAACTACGATATATTAGAAGGTATTTTCATTGATACACTGCATATTACGTTATATTATAAGGTATTTTCAATGATACACTGTATATTACGTTATATTACATGGTATTTTCAATGATACACTGCATATCACGTTATATTATAAGGTATTTTCAATGATACACTGCATATTACGTTATATTATAAGGTATATTCAATTATAAACTACGATATATTAGAATGTATTTTCAATGATACACTGCATATTACGTTATATTATAAGGTATTTTCAATGATACACTGCATATTACGTTATATTAGAAGGTATTTTCAATGATACACTGCATATTACGTTATATTATAAGGTATTTTCAATGATAAACTACGATATATTAGAAGGTATTTTCATTGATACACTGCATATTACGTTATATTATAAGGTATTTTCAATGATACACTGCATATTACGTTATATTATAAGGTATTTTCAATGATACACTGCATAGTACATTATATTATAAGGAATTTCGAATGATACACTGCATATTACGTTATATTAGAAGGTATTTTCAATGATACACTGCATATTAGGATATGTTATAAGGTATTTTCAATGATACACTGCACATTACGTTATATTATAAGGTATTTTCAATGATACACTGCATATTACTTTATATTAGAAGGTATTTTCAATGATACACTCCATATTTCGCAATATTATAAGGTATTTTCAATGATACACTGCATATTACGTTATATTATAAGGTATTTTCAATGATACACTGTATATTACGTTATATTACAAGGTATTTTCAATGATACACTGCATATTACGTTATATTATAAGGTATTTTCAATGATAAACTACGATATATTATAAGGTATTTTCAATGATACACTGCATATTACGTTATATTATAAGGTATTTTCAATGATACACTGCATATTACGTTATATTATAAGGTATTTTCAATGATAAACTACGATATATTAGAAGGTATTTTCATTGATACACTGCATATTACGTTATATTATAAGGTATTTTCAATGATACACTGTATATTACGTTATATTACATGGTATTTTCAATGATACACTGCATATTACGTTATATTATAAGGTATTTTCAATGATACACTGCATATTACGTTATATTATAAGGTATTTTCAATTATATCATTGAAAATACCTTATAATATAACATAATATGCAGTGTATCAATGATACACTGCATATTATGTTATATTATAAGGTATTTTCAATGATACACTGCATATTACGTTATATTAGAAGGTATTTTCAATGATACACTGCATATTACGTTATATTATAAGGTATTTTCAATGATAAACTACGATATATTAGAAGGTATTTTCATTGATACACTGCATATTACGTTATATTATAAGGTATTTTCAATGATACACTGCATATTACGTTATATTATAAGGTATTTTCAATGATACACTGCATAGTACATTATATTATAAGGAATTTCGAATGATACACTGCATATTACGTTATATTAGAAGGTATTTTCAATGATACACTGCATATTAGGATATGTTATAAGGTATTTTCAATGATACACTGCATATTACGTTATATTATAAGGTATTTTCAATGATACACTGCATATTACTTTATATTAGAAGGTATTTTCAATGATACACTCCATATTTCGCAATATTATAAGGTATTTTCAATGATACACTGCATATTACGTTATATTATAAGGTATTTTCAATGATACACTGCATATTACGTTATATTACAAGGTATTTTCAATGATACACTGCATATTACGTTATATTATAAGGTATTTTCAATGATAAACTACGATATATTAGAAGGTATTTTCAATGATACACTGCATATAACGTTATAGTATAAGGTATTTTCAATGATACACTGAATATTACGCTATATTATAAGGTATTTTCAATGATACACTGCATATTACGCTATATTATAAGGTATTTTCAATGATACACTGTATATTACGTTATATTATAAGGTGTTTTCAACGATACACTACAAATTACGATATATAATAAGGTATTTTCAATGATACACTGCATATTACGTTATATTACATGGTATTTTCAATGATACACTGCATATTACGTTATATTATAAGGTATTTTCAATGATACACTGAATATTACGCTATATTATAAGGTATTTTCAATGATACACTGCATATTACGTTATATTATAAGGTATTTTCAATGATACACTGCATATTACGTTATATTATAAGGTATTTTCAATGATAAACTACGATATATTAGAATGTATTTTCAATGATACACTGCATATTACGTTATATTATAAGGTATTTTCAATGATACACTGCATATTACGTTATATTAGAAGGTATTTTCAATGATACACTGCATATTACGTTATATTATAAGGTATTTTCAATGATAAACTACGATATATTAGAAGGTATTTTCATTGATACACTGCATATTACGTTATATTATAAGGTATTTTCAATGATACACTGCATATTACGTTATATTATAAGGTATTTTCAATGATACACTGCATAGTACATTATATTATAAGGAATTTTGAATGATACACTGCATATTACGTTATATTAGAAGGTATTTTCAATGATACACTGCATATTAGGATATGTTATAAGGTATTTTCAATGATACACTGTATATTACGTTATATTATAAGGTGTTTTCAACGATACACTACAAATTACGATATATAATAAGGTATTTTCAATGATACACTGCATATTACGTTATATTACATGGTATTTTCAATGATACACTGCATATTACGTTATATTATAAGGTATTTTCAATGATACACTGCAAATTACGTTATATTATAAGGTATTTTCAAAGATACACTACAAATTATGATATATAATAAGGTATTTTCAATGATACACTGCATATTACGTTATATTATAAGGTATTTTCAATGATAAACTACGATATATTAGAAGGTATTTTCATTGATACACTGCATATTACGTTATATTATAAGGTATTTTCAATGATACACTGCATATTACGTTATATTATAAGGTATTTTCAATGATACACTGCATAGTACATTATATTATAAGGAATTTCGAATGATACACTGCATATTACGTTATATTAGAAGGTATTTTCAATGATACACTGCATATTAGGATATGTTATAAGGTATTTTCAATGATACACTGCACATTACGTTATATTATAAGGTATTTTCAATGATACACTGCATATTACTTTATATTAGAAGGTATTTTCAATGATACACTCCATATTTCGCAATATTATAAGGTATTTTCAATGATACACTGCATATTACGTTATATTATAAGGTATTTTCAATGATACACTGTATATTACGTTATATTACAAGGTATTTTCAATGATACACTGCATATTACGTTATATTATAAGGTATTTTCAATGATAAACTACGATATATTATAAGGTATTTTCAATGATACACTGCATATTACGTTATATTATAAGGTATTTTCAATGATACACTGCATATTACGTTATATTATAAGGTATTTTCAATGATAAACTACGATATATTAGAAGGTATTTTCATTGATACACTGCATATTACGTTATATTATAAGGTATTTTCAATGATACACTGTATATTACGTTATATTACATGGTATTTTCAATGATACACTGCATATTACGTTATATTATAAGGTATTTTCAATGATACACTGCATATTACGTTATATTATAAGGTATTTTCAATGATACACTGTATATTACGTTATATTACATGGTATTTTCAATGATACACTGCATATTACGTTATATTATAAGGTATTTTCAATGATACACTGTGTATTACGTTATATTACATGGTATTTTCAATGATACACTGCATATTACGTTATATTATAAGGTATTTTCAATGATACACTGCATATTACGTTATATTATAAGGTATTTTCAATTATAAACTACGATATATTAGAATGTATTTTCAATGATACACTGCATATTACGTTATATTATAAGGTATTTTCAATGATACACTGCATATTACGTTATATTATAAGGTATTTTCAATGATACACTGCATATTACGTTATATTATAAGGTATTTTCAATGATAAACTACGATACATTAGAAGGTATTTTCATTGATACACTGCATATTACGTTATATTATAAGGTATTTTCAATGATACACTGCATATTACGTTATATTATAAGGTATTTTCAATGATACACTGCATAGTACATTATATTATAAGGAATTTTGAATGATACACTGCATATTACGTTATATTAGAAGGTATTTTCAATGATACACTGCATATTAGGATATGTTATAAGGTATTTTCAATGATACACTGTATATTACGTTATATTATAAGGTGTTTTCAACGATACACTACAAATTACGATATATAATAAGGTATTTTCAATGATACACTGCATATTACGTTATATTACATGGTATTTTCAATGATACACTGCATATTACGTTATATTATAAGGTATTTTCAATGATACACTGCAAATTACGTTATATTATAAGGTATTTTCAAAGATACACTACAAATTATGATATATAATAAGGTATTTTCAATGATACACTGCATATTACGTTATATTATAAGGTATTTTCAATGATAAACTACGATATATTAGAAGGTATTTTCATTGATACACTGCATATTACGTTATATTATAAGGTATTTTCAATGATACACTGTATATTACGTTATATTACATGGTATTTTCAATGATACACTGCATATCACGTTATATTATAAGGTATTTTCAATGATACACTGCATATTACGTTATATTATAAGGTATTTTCAATTATAAACTACGATATATTAGAATGTATTTTCAATGATACACTGCATATTACGTTATATTATAAGGTATTTTCAATGATACACTGCATATTACGTTATATTAGAAGGTATTTTCAATGATACACTGCATATTACGTTATATTATAAGGTATTTTCAATGATAAACTACGATATATTAGAAGGTATTTTCATTGATACACTGCATATTACGTTATATTATAAGGTATTTTCAATGATACACTGCATATTACGTTATATTATAAGGTATTTTCAATGATACACTGCATAGTACATTATATTATAAGGAATTTCGAATGATACACTGCATATTACGTTATATTAGAAGGTATTTTCAATGATACACTGCATATTAGGATATGTTATAAGGTATTTTCAATGATACACTGCACATTACGTTATATTATAAGGTATTTTCAATGATACACTGCATATTACTTTATATTAGAAGGTATTTTCAATGATACACTCCATATTTCGCAATATTATAAGGTATTTTCAATGATACACTGCATATTACGTTATATTATAAGGTATTTTCAATGATACACTGTATATTACGTTATATTACAAGGTATTTTCAATGATACACTGCATATTACGTTATATTATAAGGTATTTTCAATGATAAACTACGATATATTATAAGGTATTTTCAATGATACACTGCATATTACGTTATATTATAAGGTATTTTCAATGATACACTGCATATTACGTTATATTATAAGGTATTTTCAATGATAAACTACGATATATTAGAAGGTATTTTCAATGATACACTGCATATTACGTTATATTATAAGGTATTTTCAATGATACACTGTATATTACGTTATATTACATGGTATTTTCAATGATACACTGCATATAACGTTATATTATAAGGTACTTTCAATGATACACTGCATATTACGTTATATTATAAGGTATTTTCAATGATAAACTACGATATACTAGAATGTATTTTCAATGATACACTGCATATTATGTTATATTATAAGGTATTTTCAATGATACACTGCATATTACGTTATATTAGACGGTATTTTCAATGATACACTGCATATTACGTTATATTATAAGGTATTTTCAATGATAAACTACGATATATTAGAAGGTATTTTCATTGATACACTGCATATTACGTTATATTATAAGGTATTTTCAATGATACACTGCATATTACGTTATATTATAAGGTATTTTCAATGATACACTGCATAGTACATTATATTATAAGGAATTTCGAATGATACACTGCATATTACGTTATATTAGAAGGTATTTTCAATGATACACTGCATATTAGGATATGTTATAAGGTATTTTCAATGATACACTGCATATTACGTTATATTATAAGGTATTTTCAATGATACACTGCATATTACTTTATATTATAAGGTATTTTCAATGATACACTCCATATTTCGCAATATTATAAGGTATTTTCAATGATACACTGCATATTACGTTATATTATAAGGTATTTTCAATGATACACTGCATATTACGTTATATTACAAGGTATTTTCAATGATACACTGCATATTACGTTATATTATAAGGTATTTTCAATGATAAACTACGATATATTAGAAGGTATTTTCAATGATACACTGCATATAACGTTATAGTATAAGGTATTTTCAATGATACACTGAATATTACGCTATATTATAAGGTATTTTCAATGATACACTGCATATTACGCTATATTATAAGGTATTTTCAATGATACACTGTATATTACGTTATATTATAAGGTGTTTTCAACGATACACTACAAATTACGATATATAATAAGGTATTTTCAATGATACACTGCATATTACGTTATATTACATGGTATTTTCAATGATACACTGCATATTACGTTATATTATAAGGTATTTTCAATGATACACTGAATATTACGCTATATTATAAGGTATTTTCAATGATACACTGCATATTACGTTATATTATAAGGTATTTTCAATGATACACTGCATATTACGTTATATTATAAGGTATTTTCAATGATAAACTACGATATATTAGAATGTATTTTCAATGATACACTGCATATTACGTTATATTATAAGGTATTTTCAATGATACACTGCATATTACGTTATATTAGAAGGTATTTTCAATGATACACTGCATATTACGTTATATTATAAGGTATTTTCAATGATAAACTACGATATATTAGAAGGTATTTTCATTGATACACTGCATATTACGTTATATTATAAGGTATTTTCAATGATACACTGCATATTACGTTATATTATAAGGTATTTTCAATGATACACTGCATAGTACATTATATTATAAGGAATTTTGAATGATACACTGCATATTACGTTATATTAGAAGGTATTTTCAATGATACACTGCATATTAGGATATGTTATAAGGTATTTTCAATGATACACTGTATATTACGTTATATTATAAGGTGTTTTCAACGATACACTACAAATTACGATATATAATAAGGTATTTTCAATGATACACTGCATATTACGTTATATTACATGGTATTTTCAATGATACACTGCATATTACGTTATATTATAAGGTATTTTCAATGATACACTGCAAATTACGTTATATTATAAGGTATTTTCAAAGATACACTACAAATTATGATATATAATAAGGTATTTTCAATGATACACTGCATATTACGTTATATTATAAGGTATTTTCAATGATAAACTACGATATATTAGAAGGTATTTTCATTGATACACTGCATATTACGTTATATTATAAGGTATTTTCAATGATACACTGTATATTACGTTATATTACATGGTATTTTCAATGATACACTGCATATCACGTTATATTATAAGGTATTTTCAATGATACACTGAATATTACGTTATATTATAAGGTATTTTCAATTATAAACTACGATATATTAGAATGTATTTTCAATGATACACTGCATATTACGTTATATTATAAGGTATTTTCAATGATACACTGCATATTACGTTATATTAGAAGGTATTTTCAATGATACACTGCATATTACGTTATATTATAAGGTATTTTCAATGATAAACTACGATATATTAGAAGGTATTTTCATTGATACACTGCATATTACGTTATATTATAAGGTATTTTCAATGATACACTGCATATTACGTTATATTATAAGGTATTTTCAATGATACACTGCATAGTACATTATATTATAAGGAATTTCGAATGATACACTGCATATTACGTTATATTATAAGGTATTTTCAATGATACACTGCATATTAGGATATGTTATAAGGTATTTTCAATGATACACTGCACATTACGTTATATTATAAGGTATTTTCAATGATACACTGCATATTACGTTATATTAGAAGGTATTTTCAATGATACACTCCATATTTCGCAATATTATAAGGTATTTTCAATGATACACTGCATATTACGTTATATTATAAGGTATTTTCAATGATACACTGTATATTACGTTATATTACAAGGTATTTTCAATGATACACTGCATATTACGTTATATTATAAGGTATTTTCAATGATAAACTACGATATATTATAAGGTATTTTCAATGATACACTGCATATTACGTTATATTATAAGGTATTTTCAATGATACACTGCATATTACGTTATATTATAAGGTATTTTCAATGATAAACTACGATATATTAGAAGGTATTTTCATTGATACACTGCATATTACGTTATATTATAAGGTATTTTCAATGATACACTGTATATTACGTTATATTACATGGTATTTTCAATGATACACTGCATATTACGTTATATTATAAGGTATTTTCAATGATACACTGCATATTACGTTATATTATAAGGTATTTTCAATTATAAACTACGATATACTAGAATGTATTTTCAATGATACACTGCATATTACGCTATATTATAAGGTATTTTCAATGATACACTGCATATTACGTTATATTAGAAGGTATTTTCAATGATACACTGCATATTACGTTATATTATAAGGTATTTTCAATGATAAACTACGATATATTAGAAGGTATTTTCATTGATACACTGCATATTACGTTATATTATAAGGTATTTTCAATGATACACTGCATATTACGTTATATTATAAGGTATTTTCAATGATACACTGCATAGTACATTATATTATAAGGAATTTCGAATGATACACTGCATATTACGTTATATTAGAAGGTATTTTCAATGATACACTGCATATTAGGATATGTTATAAGGTATTTTCAATGATACACTGCATATTACGTTATATTATAAGGTATTTTCAATGATACACTGCATATTACTTTATATTAGAAGGTATTTTCAATGATACACTCCATATTTCGCAATATTATAAGGTATTTTCAATGATACACTGCATATTACGTTATATTATAAGGTATTTTCAATGATACACTGTATATTACGTTATATTACAAGGTATTTTCAATGATACACTGCATATTACGTTATATTATAAGGTATTTTCAATGATAAACTACGATATATTAGAAGGTATTTTCAATGATACACTGCATATAACGTTATAGTATAAGGTATTTTCAATGATACACTGAATATTACGCTATACTATAAGGTATTTTCAATGATACACTGCATATTACGCTATATTATAAGGTATTTTCAATGATACACTGTATATTACGTTATATTATAAGGTGTTTTCAACGATACACTACAAATTACGATATATAATAAGGTATTTTCAATGATACACTGCATATTACGTTATATTACATGGTATTTTCAATGATACACTGCATATTACGTTATATTATAAGGTATTTTCAATGATACACTGCAAATTACGTTATATTATAATGTATTTTCAATGATACACTACAAATTATGATATATAATAAGGTATTTTCAATGATACACTGCATATTACGTTATATTATAAGGTAATTTCAATGATAAACTACGATATATTAGAAGGTATTTTCATTGATACACTGCATATTACGTTATATTATAAGGTATTTTCAAGGATACACTGTATATTACGTTATATTACATGGTATTTTCAATGATACACTGCATATTACGTTATATTATAAGGTATTTTCAATGATACACTGCATATTACGTTATATTATAAGGTATTTTCAATTATAAACTACGATATATTACAATGTATTTTCAATGATACACTGCATATTACGTTATATTATAAGGTATTTTCAATGATACACTGCATATTACGTTATATTAGAAGGTATTTTCAATGATACACTGCATATTACGTTATATTATAAGGTATTTTCAATGATAAACTACGATATATTAGAAGGTATTTTCATTGATACACTGCATATTACGTTATATTATAAGGTATTTTCAATGATACACTGCATATTACGTTATATTATAAGGTATTTTCAATGATACACTGCATAGTACATTATATTATAAGGAATTTTGAATGATACACTGCATATTACGTTATATTAGAAGGTATTTTCAATGATACACTGCATATTACGTTATATTATAAGGTATTTTCAATGATACACTGCATATTACGTTATATTAGAAGGAATTTTGAATGATACACTGCATATTACGTTATATTAGAAGGTATTTTCAATGATAAACTACGATATATTAGAAGGTATTTTCATTGATACACTGCATATTACGTTATATTATAAGGTATTTTCAATGATACACTGCATATTACGTTATATTATAAGGTATTTTCAATGATACACTGCATAGTACATTATATTATAAGGAATTTTGAATGATACACTGCATATTACGTTATATTAGAAGGTATTTTCAATGATACACTGCATATTAGGATATGTTATAAGGTATTTTCAATGATACACTGCATATTACGTTATATTATAAGGTATTTTCAATGATACACTGCATATTACTTTATATTAGAAGGTATTTTCAATGATACACTCCATATTTCGCAATATTATAAGGTATTTTCAATGATACACTGCATATTACGTTATATTATAAGGTATTTTCAATGATACACTGTATATTACGTTATATTACAAGGTATTTTCAATGATACACTGCATATTACGTTATATTATAAGGTATTTTCAATGATAAACTACGATATATTATAAGGTATTTTCAATGATACACTGCATATTACGTTATATTATAAGGTATTTTCAATGATACACTGCATAGTACATTATATTATAAGGAATTTTGAATGATACACTGCATATTACGTTATATTATAAGGTATTTTCAATGATACACTGCATATTACGTTATATTATAATGTATTTTCAATGATACACTACATATTACGTTATATTATAAGGTAGTTTCAATGATAGACTGCATATTACGCTATATTATAAGGTGTTTTCAATGATACACTGCATATTACGCTATATTATAAGGTATTTTCAATGATACACTGCATATTACGCTATATTGTAAGGTATTTTCAATGATACACTGCATATTACGTTATATTATAAGGTATTTTCAATGATACACTGCATATTTCGTTATATTATAAGGTATTTTCAATGATACACTGCATATTACGTTATATTATAAGGTATTTTCAATGATAAACTACGATATATTAGAAGGTATTTTCAAAGATACACTGTATATTACGTTATATTACATGGTATTTTCAATGATACACTGCATATTACGTTATATTATAAGGTATTTTCAATGATAAACTACGATATATTAGAAGGTATTTTCAATGATACACTGCATATTACGTTATATTATAAGGTATTTTTAATAATACACTGTATATTACGTTATATTACATGGTATTTTCAATGGTACACTGCATATTACGTTATATTATAAGGTATTTTCAATGATACACTGCATATTACGTTATGTTATAAGGTATTTTCAATGATACACTGCATATTACGTTATATTATAAGGTATTTTCAATGATACACTGCATATTACGTTATATTATAAGGTATTTTCAATGATACACTGCAGATTACGTTATATTATAATGTATTTTCAATGATACACTGCATATTTCGTTATATTATAAGGTATTTTCAATGATACACTGCATATTACGTTATATTATAAGGTATTTTCAATAATACACTGTATATTACGTTATATTACATGGTATTTTCAATGATACACTGCATATTACGTTATATTATAAGGTATTTTCAATGATACACTGCATATTACGTTATATTATAAGGTATTTTCAATGATACACTGTATATTACGTTATATTACATGGTATTTTCAATGATACACTGCATATTACGTTATATTATAAGGAATTTTGAATGATACACTGCATATTACGTTATATTAGAAGGTATTTTCAATGATACACTGCATATTACGTTATATTATAAGGTATTTTCAATGATACACTGTATATTACGTTATATTACAAGGTATTTTCAATGATACACTGCATATTACGTTATATTATAAGGTATTTTCAATGATAAACTACGATATATTAGAAGGTATTTTCAATGATACACTACATATTACGCTATATTATAAGGTAGTTTCTATGATAGACTGCATATTACGCTATATTATAAGGTATTTTCAATGATACACTGCATATTACCCTATATTATAAGGTATTTTCAATGTTACACTGCATATTACGTTATATTATAAGGTATTTTCAATGATAAACTACGATATATTAGAAGCTATTTTCAATGATACACTGCATATTACGCTATATTATAAGGTATTTTCAATGATACACTGTATATTACGATATATTATTAGGTATTTTCAATGATAAACTACGTTATATTATAAGGTATTTTCAATGATACACTGCATATAACGTTATATTATAAGGTATTTTCAATGATACACTGCATATTACGTTATATTATAAGGTATTTTCAATGATCAACTACGATATATTAGAAGGTATTTTCAATGATACACTGCATATTACGCTATATTATAAGGTATTTTCAATGATACACTGTATATTACGATATATTATTAGGTATTTTCAATGATAAACTACGATATATTAGAAGGTATTTTCAATGATACACTGCATATAACGTTATAGTATAAGGTATTTTCAATGATACACTGAATATTACGCTATATTATAAGGTATTTTCAATGATACACTGCATATTACGCTATATTATAAGGTATTTTCAATGATACACTGTATATTACGTTATATTATAAGGTGTTTTCAACGATACACTACAAATTACGATATATAATAAGGTATTTTCAATGATACACTGCATATTACGTTATATTACATGGTATTTTCAATGATACACTGCATATTACGTTATATTATAAGGTATTTTCAATGATACACTGCAAATTACGTTATATTATAAGGTAGTTTCAAAGATACACTACAAATTATGATATATTATAAGGTATTTTCAATGATAAACTACGATATATTAGAAGGTATTTTCAATGATACACTGCATATTACGTTATATTATAAGGTATTTTCAATGATAAATTGCGATATATTAGAAGGTATTTTCATTGATACACTGCATATTACGTTATATTATAAGGTATTTTCAATGATACACTGTATATTACGTTATATTACATGGTATTTTCACTGATAAACTACGATATATTAGAAGGTATTTTCAATGATACACTGTATATTACGTTATATTACATGGTATTTTCAATGATACACTGCATATTACGTTATATTATTAGGTATTTTCAACGATACACTGCATATTACGTTATATTATAAGGTATTTTCAATGATACACTGCATATTACGTTATATTATAAGGTATTTTCAATGATACACTGCATATTACGTTATATTATAAGGTATTTTCAATGAGAAACTACGTTATATTAGAAGGTGTTTTCAATGATACACTGCACATTTCGTTATATTATAAGGTATTTTCAATGATAAACTACGATATATTAGAAGGTATTTTCGCTGATACACTTCATATTACGTTATATTATAAGGTATTTTCAATGATACACTGCATATTACGATATATAATAAGGTATTTTCAATGATACACTGCATATTACGTTATATTACATGGTATTTTCAATGATACACTGCATATTACGTTATATTATAAGGTATTTTCAATGATACACTGCATATTACGTTATATTATAAGGTATTTTCAATGATACACTGCATATTACGTTATATTATAAGGTATTTTCAATGATAAACTACGATATATTAGAAGGTATTTTCAATGATACACTGTATATTACGTTATATTACATGGTATTTTCAATGATACACTGCATATTACGTTATATTATTAGGTATTTTCAATGATACACTGCATATTACGTTATATTATAAGGTATTTTCAATGATACACTGCATATTACGTTATATTATAAGGTATTTTCAATGATACACTGCATATTACGTTATATTATAAGGTATTTTCAATGAGAAACTACGATATATTAGAAGGTGTTTTCAATGATACACTGCATATTTCGTTATATTATAAGGTATTTTCAATGAGAAACTACGATATATTAGAAGGTGTTTTCAATGATACACTTCATATTACGTTATATTATAAGGTATTTTCAATGATACACTGCATATTACGATATATAATAAGGTATTTTCAATGATACACTGCATATTACGTTATATTACATGGTATTTTCAATGATACACTGCATATTACGTTATATTATAAGGTATTTTCAATGATACACTGCATATTACGTTATATTATAAGGTATTTTCAATGATACACTGCATATTACGTTATATTATAAGGTATTTTCAATGATACACTGCATATTACGATATGTTATAAGGTATTTTCAATGATACACTGCATATTACGCTATATTGTAAGGTATTTTCAATGATACACTGCATATTACGTTATATTATAAGGTATTTTCAATGATACACTGCATATTTCGTTATATTATAAGGTATTTTCAATGATACACTGCATATTACGTTATATTATAAGGTATTTTCAATGATAAACTACGATATATTAGAAGGTATTTTCAAAGATACACTGCATATTACGTTATATTATAAGGTATTTTCAATGATACACTGCATATTACGTTATATTATAAGGTATTTTCAATGATACACTGCATATTACGTTATATTATAAGGTATTTTCAATGATACACTGCATATTACGTTATATTATAAGGTATTTTCAATGATACACTACATATTACGTTATATTATAAGGTATTTTCAATGATACACTACATATTACGTTATATTATAAGGTATTTTCAATGATACACTGCATATTACGTTATATTATAAGGTATTTTCAATGATAAACTACGATATATTAGAAGGTATTTTCAAAGATACACTGTATATTACGTTATATTACATGGTATTTTCACTGATAAACTACGATATATTAGAAGGTATTTTCAATGATACACTGTATATTACGTTATATTACATGGTATTTTCAATGATACACTGCATATTACGTTATATTATTAGGTATTTTCAACGATACACTGCATATTACGTTATATTATAAGGTATTTTCAATGATACACTGCATATTACGTTATATTATTAGTATTTTCAATGATACACTGCATATTACGTTATATTATAAGGTATTTTCAATGAGAAACTACGTTATATTAGAAGGTGTTTTCAATGATACACTGCACATTTCGTTATATTATAAGGTATTTTCAATGATAAACTACGATATATTAGAAGGTATTTTCGCTGATACACTTCATATTACGTTATATTATAAGGTATTTTCAATGATACACTGCATATTACGTTATATTACATGGTATTTTCAATGATACACTGCATATTACGTTATATTATAAGGTATTTTCAATGATACACTGCATATTACGTTATATTATAAGGTATTTTCAATGATACACTGCATATTACGTTATATTATATGGTATTTTCAATGATAAACTACGATATATTAGAAGGTATTTTCAATGATACACTGTATATTACGTTATATTACATGGTATTTTCAATGATACACTGCATATTACGTTATATTATTAGGTATTTTCAATGATACACTGCATATTACGTTATATTATAAGGTATTTTCAATGATACACTGCATATTACGTTATATTATAAGGTATTTTCAATGATACACTGCATATTACGTTATATTATAAGGTATTTTCAATGAGAAACTACGATATATTAGAAGGTGTTTTCAATGATACACTGCATATTTCGTTATATTATAAGGTATTTTCAATGATAAACTACGATATATTAGAAGGTATTTTCGCTGATACACTTCATATTACGTTATATTATAAGGTATTTTCAATGATACACTGCATATTACGATATATAATAAGGTATTTTCAATGATACACTGCATATTACGTTATATTACATGGTATTTTCAATGATACACTGCATATTACGTTATATTATAAGGTATTTTCAATGATACACTGCATATTACGTTATATTATAAGGTATTTTCAATGATACACTGCATATTACGTTATATTATAAGGTATTTTCAATGATACACTGCATATTACGATATGTTATAAGGTATTTTCAATGATAAACTACGATATATTAGAAAGTATTTTCAATGATACACAGCATATTACGTTATATTATAAGGTATTTTCAATGATACACTACATATTACCTTATATTATAAGGTATTTTCAATGATACACTGCATATTACGATATATAATAAGGTATTTTCAATGATACACTGCATATTACGTTATATTATAAGGTATTTTCAATGATACACTACAAATTACGTTATATTATAAGGTAGTTTCAATGATAGACTGCATATTACGCTATATTATAAGGTGTTTTCAATGATACACTGCATATTACGCTATATTATAAGGTATTTTCAATGATACACTGCATATAACGTTATATTATAAGGTATTTTCAATGATACACTGCATATTACCTTATATTATAAGGTATTTTCAATGATACACTGCATATTACGTTATATTAGAAGGTATTTTCAATGATACACTACATATTACCTTATATTATAAGGTATTTTCAATGATACACTGCATATTACGTTATATTATAAGGTATTTTCAATGATACACTGCATATTACGTTATATTATAAGGTATTTTCAATGATACACTACATATTACGTTATATTATAAGGTAGTTTCAATGATAGACTGCATATTACGCTATATTATAAGGTGTTTTCAATGATACACTGCATATTACGCTATATTATAAGGTATTTTCAATGATACACTGCATATTACGCTATATTGTAAGGTATTTTCAATGATACACTGCATATTACGTTATATTATAAGGTATTTTCAATGATACACTGCATATTTCGTTATATTATAAGGTATTTTCAATGATACACTGCATATTACGTTATATTATAAGGTATTTTCAATGATAAACTACGATATATTAGAAGGTATTTTCAAAGATACACTGCATATTACGTTATATTATAAGGTATTTTCAATGATACACTGCATATTACGTTAAATTATAAGGTATTTTCAATGATACACTGCATATTACGTTATATTATAAGGTATTTTCAATGATACACTGCATATTACGTTATATTATAAGGTATTTTCAATGATACACTGCATATTACGTTATATTATAAGGTATTTTCAATGATACACTGCATATTACGTTATATTATAAGGTATTTTCAATGATACACTGCATATTACGTTATATTATAAGGTATTTTCAATGATACACTGCATATTACGTTATATTATAAGGTATTTTCAATGATACACTGCATATTACGATATGTTATAAGGTATTTTCAATGATAAACTACGATATATTAGAAAGTATTTTCAATGATACACAGCATATTACGTTATATTATAAGGTATTTTCAATGATACACTGCATATTACGTTATATTATAAGGTATTTTCAATGATACACTGCATATTACGATATATAATAAGGTATTTTCAATGATACACTGCATATTACGTTATATTATAAGGTATTTTCAATGATACACTACATATTACGTTATATTATAAGGTAGTTTCAATGATAGACTGCATATTACGCTATATTATAAGGTGTTTTCAATGATACACTGCATATTACGCTATATTATAAGGTATTTTCAATGATACACTGCATATAACGTTATATTATAAGGTATTTTCAATGATACACTGCATATTACCTTATATTATAAGGTATTTTCAATGATACACTGCATATTACGTTATATTATAAGGTATTTTCAATGATACACTACATATTACCTTATATTATAAGGTATTTTCAATGATACACTGCATATTACGTTATATTATAAGGTATTTTCAATGATACACTGCATATTACGTTATATTATAAGGTATTTTCAATGATACACTACATATTACGTTATATTATAAGGTAGTTTCAATGATAGACTGCATATTACGCTATATTATAAGGTGTTTTCAATGATACACTGCATATTACGCTATATTATAAGGTATTTTCAATGATACACTGCATATTACGCTATATTGTAAGGTATTTTCAATGATACACTGCATATTACGTTATATTATAAGGTATTTTCAATGATACACTGCATATTTCGTTATATTATAAGGTATTTTCAATGATACACTGCATATTACGTTATATTATAAGGTATTTTCAATGATAAACTACGATATATTAGAAGGTATTTTCAAAGATACACTGCATATTACGTTATATTATAAGGTATTTTCAATGATACACTGCATATTACGTTATATTATAAGGTATTTTCAATGATACACTGCATATTACGTTATATTATAAGGTATTTTCAATGATACACTGCATATTACGTTATATTATAAGGTATTTTCAATGATACACTACATATTACGTTATATTATAAGGTATTTTCAATGATACACTACATATTACGTTATATTATAAGGTATTTTCAATGATACACTGCATATTACGTTATATTATAAGGTATTTTCAATGATAAACTACGATATATTAGAAGGTATTTTCAAAGATACACTGTATATTACGTTATATTACATGGTATTTTCACTGATAAACTACGATATATTAGAAGGTATTTTCAATGATACACTGTATATTACGTTATATTACATGGTATTTTCAATGATACACTGCATATTACGTTATATTATTAGGTATTTTCAACGATACACTGCATATTACGTTATATTATAAGGTATTTTCAATGATACACTGCATATTACGTTATATTATAAGGTATTTTCAATGATACACTGCATATTACGTTATATTATAAGGTATTTTCAATGAGAAACTACGTTATATTAGAAGGTGTTTTCAATGATACACTGCACATTTCGTTATATTATAAGGTATTTTCAATGATAAACTACGATATATTAGAAGGTATTTTCGCTGATACACTTCATATTACGTTATATTATAAGGTATTTTCAATGATACACTGCATATTACGATATGTTATAAGGTATTTTCAATGATAAACTACGATATATTAGAAAGTATTTTCAATGATACACAGCATATTACGTTATATTATAAGGTATTTTCAATGATACACTACATATTACCTTATATTATAAGGTATTTTCAATGATACACTGCATATTACGATATATAATAAGGTATTTTCAATGATACACTGCATATTACGTTATATTATAAGGTATTTTCAATGATACACTACATATTACGTTATATTATAAGGTAGTTTCAATGATAGACTGCATATTACGCTATATTATAAGGTGTTTTCAATGATACACTGCATATTACGCTATATTATAAGGTATTTTCAATGATACACTGCATATAACGTTATATTATAAGGTATTTTCAATGATACACTGCATATTACCTTATATTATAAGGTATTTTCAATGATACACTGCATATTACGTTATATTAGAAGGTATTTTCAATGATACACTACATATTACCTTATATTATAAGGTATTTTCAATGATACACTGCATATTACGTTATATTATAAGGTATTTTCAATGATACACTGCATATTACGTTATATTATAAGGTATTTTCAATGATACACTACATATTACGTTATATTATAAGGTAGTTTCAATGATAGACTGCATATTACGCTATATTATAAGGTGTTTTCAATGATACACTGCATATTACGCTATATTATAAGGTATTTTCAATGATACACTGCATATTACGCTATATTGTAAGGTATTTTCAATGATACACTGCATATTACGTTATATTATAAGGTATTTTCAATGATACACTGCATATTTCGTTATATTATAAGGTATTTTCAATAATACACTGCATATTACGTTATATTATAAGGTATTTTCAATGATAAACTACGATATATTAGAAGGTATTTTCAAAGATACACTGCATATTACGTTATATTATAAGGTATTTTCAATGATACACTGCATATTACGTTAAATTATAAGGTATTTACAATGATACACTGCATATTACGTTATATTATAAGGTATTTTCAATGATACACTGCATATTACGTTATATTATAAGGTATTTTCAATGATACACTACATATTACGTTATATTATAAGGTATTTTCAATGATACACTACATATTACCTTATATTATAAGGTATTTTCAATGATACACTGCATATTACGTTATATTATAAGGTATTTTCAATGATACACTACATATTACGTTATATTATAAGGTATTTTCAATGATACACTGCATATTACGTTATATTATAAGGTATTTTCAATGATACACTGCATATTACGTTATATTATAAGGTATTTTCAATGATACACTACATATTACGTTATATTATAAGGTATTTTCAATGATACACTACATATTACCTTATATTATAAGGTATTTTCAATGATACACTGCATATTACGTTATATTATAAGGTATTTTCAATGATAAACTACGATATATTCGAAGGTATTTTCAAAGATACACTGTATATTACGTTATATTACATGGTATTTTCACTGATAAACTACGATATATTAGAAGGTATTTTCAATGATACACTGTATATTACGTTATATTACATGGTATTTTCAATGATACACTGCATATTACGTTATATTATTAGGTATTTTCAACGATACACTGCATATTACGTTATATTATAAGGTATTTTCAATGATAGACTGCATATTACGTTATATTATAAGGTATTTTCAATGATACACTGCATATTACGTTATATTATAAGGTATTTTCAATGAGAAACTACGTTATATTAGAAGGTGTTTTCAATGATACACTGCACATTTCGTTATATTATAAGGTATTTTCAATGATAAACTACGATATATTAGAAGGTATTTTCGCTGATACACTTCATATTACGTTATATTATAAGGTATTTTCAATGATACACTGCATATTACGATATATAATAAGGTATTTTCAATGATACACTGCATATTACGTTATATTACATGGTATTTTCAATGATACACTGCATATTACGTTATATTATAAGGTATTTTCAATGATACACTGCATATTACGTTATATTATAAGGTATTTTCAATGATACACTGCATATTACGTTATATTATAAGGTATTTTCAATGATAAACTACGATATATTAGAAGGTATTTTCAATGATACACTGTATATTACGTTATATTACATGGTATTTTCAATGATACACTGCATATTACGTTATATTATTAGGTATTTTCAATGATACACTGCATATTACGTTATATTATAAGGTATTTTCAATGATACACTGCATATTACGTTATATTATAAGGTATTTTCAATGATACACTGCATATTACGTTATATTATAAGGTATTTTCAATGAGAAACTACGATATATTAGAAGGTGTTTTCAATGATACACTGCATATTTCGTTATATTATAAGGTATTTTCAATGATAAACTACGATATATTAGAAGGTATTTTCGCTGATACACTTCATATTACGTTATATTATAAGGTATTTTCAATGATACACTGCATATTACGATATATAATAAGGTATTTTCAATGATACACTGCATATTACGTTATATTACATGGTATTTTCAATGATACACTGCATATTACGTTATATTATAAGGTATTTTCAATGATACACTGCATATTACGTTATATTATAAGGTATTTTCAATGATACACTGCATATTACGTTATATTATAAGGTATTTTCAATGATACACTGCATATTACGATATGTTATAAGGTATTTTCAATGATAAACTACGATATATTAGAAGGTATTTTCAATGATACACAGCATATTACGTTATATTATAAGGTATTTTCAATGATACACTACATATTACCTTATATTATAAGGTATTTTCAATGATACACTGCATATTACGATATATAATAAGGTATTTTCAATGATACACTGCATATTACGTTATATTATAAGGTATTTTCAATGATACACTGCATATTACGTTATATTATAAGGTAGTTTCAATGATAGACTGCATATTACGCTATATTATAAGGTGTTTTCAATGATACACTGCATATTACGCTATATTATAAGGTATTTTCAATGATACACTGCATATAACGTTATATTATAAGGTATTTTCAATGATACACTGCATATTACCTTATATTATAAGGTATTTTCAATGATACACTGCATATTACGTTATATTAGAAGGTATTTTCAATGATACACTACATATTACCTTATATTATAAGGTATTTTCAATGATACACTGCATATTACGTTATATTATAAGGTATTTTCAATGATACACTGCATATTACGTTATATTATAAGGTATTTTCAATGATACACTACATATTACGTTATATTATAAGGTAGTTTCAATGATAGACTGCATATTACGCTATATTATAAGGTGTTTTCAATGATACACTGCATATTACGCTATATTATAAGGTATTTTCAATGATAGACTGCATATTACGCTATATTATAAGGTGTTTTCAATGATACACTGCATATTACGTTATATTATAAGGTATTTTCAATGATAAACTACGATATATTAGAAGGTATTTTCAAAGATACACTGTATATTACGTTATATTACATGGTATTTTCAATGATACACTGCATATTACGTTATATTATAATAAATATATTATAAGGTATTTTCAATGATACACTGCATATTACGTTATATTATAAGGTATTTTCAATGATACACTACATATTACATTATATTATAAGGTATTTTCAATGATACACTGTATATTACGTTATATTACATGGTATTTTCAATGATACACTGCATATTACGTTATATTATAAGGTATTTTCAATGATACACTGCATATTACGTTATATTATAAGGTATTTTCAATGATACACTGCATATTACGTTATATTATAAGGTATTTTCAATGATACACTGCATATTACGTTATATTATAAGGTATTTTCAATGATAAACTACGATATATTAGAAGGTATTTTCAATGATACACTGCATATTACGTTATATTATAAGGTATTTTCAATGATACACTGCATATTACGTTATATTATAAGGTATTTTCAATGATACACTGCATATTACGTTATATTATAAGGTATTTTCAATGATACACTGCATATTACGTTATATTATAAGGTATTTTCAATGATAAACTACGATATATTAGAAGGTATTTTCAATGATACACTGCATATTACGTTATATTATAAGGTATTTTCAATGATACACTGCATATTACGCTATATTGTAAGGTATTTTCAATGATAAACTACGATATATTAGAAGGTATTTTCAATGATACACTGCATATTACGTTATATTATAAGGTATTTTCAATGATACACTGCATATTACGTTATATTATAAGGTATTTTCAACGATACACTGCACATTTCGTTATATTATAAGGTATTTTCAAAGATACACTACAAATTACGATATATTATAAGACATTTTCAATGATACACTGCAAATTACGTTATATTATAAGGTATTTTCAAAGATACACTACAAATTATGATATATAATAAGGTATTTTCAATGATACACTGCATATTACGTTATATTATAAGGTATTTTCAATGATAAACTACGATATATTAGAAGGTATTTTCAATGATACACTGCATATAACGTTATAGTATAAGGTATTTTCAATGATACACTGAATATTACGCTATATTATAAGGTATTTTCAATGATACACTGCATATTACGCTATATTATAAGGTATTTTCAATGATACACTGTATATTACGTTATATTATAAGGTGTTTTCAACGATACACTACAAATTACGATATATAATAAGGTATTTTCAATGATACACTGCATATTACGTTATATTACATGGTATTTTCAATGATACACTGCATATTACGTTATATTATAAGGTATTTTCAATGATACACTGCAAATTACGTTATATTATAAGGTAGTTTCAAAGATACACTACAAATTATGATATATTATAAGGTATTTTCAATGATAAACTACGATATATTAGAAGGTATTTTCAATGATACACTGCATATTACGTTATATTATAAGGTATTTTCAATGATAAATTGCGATATATTAGAAGGTATTTTCATTGATACACTGCATATTACGTTATATTATAAGGTATTTTCAATGATACACTGTATATTACGTTATATTACATGGTATTTTCACTGATAAACTACGATATATTAGAAGGTATTTTCAATGATACACTGTATATTACGTTATATTACATGGTATTTTCAATGATACACTGCATATTACGTTATATTATTAGGTATTTTCAACGATACACTGCATATTACGTTATATTATAAGGTATTTTCAATGATACACTGCATATTACGTTATATTATAAGGTATTTTCAATGATACACTGCATATTACGTTATATTATAAGGTATTTTCAATGAGAAACTACGTTATATTAGAAGGTGTTTTCAATGATACACTGCACATTTCGTTATATTATAAGGTATTTTCAATGTTAAACTACGATATATTAGAAGGTATTTTCGCTGATACACTTTATATTACGTTATATTATAAGGTATTTTCAATGATACACTGCATATTACGATATATAATAAGGTATTTTCAATGATACACTGCATATTACGTTATATTACATGGTATTTTCAATGATACACTGCATATTACGTTATATTATAAGGTATTTTCAATGATACACTGCATATTACGTTATATTATAAGGTATTTTCAATGATACACTGCATATTACGTTATATTATAAGGTATTTTCAATGATAAACTACGATATATTAGAAGGTATTTTCAATGATACACTGTATATTACGTTATATTACATGGTATTTTCAATGATACACTGCATATTACGTTATATTATTAGGTATTTTCAATGATACACTGCATATTACGTTATATTATAAGGTATTTTCAATGATACACTGCATATTACGTTATATTATAAGGTATTTTCAATGATACACTGCATATTACGTTATATTATAAGGTATTTTCAATGAGAAACTACGATATATTAGAAGGTGTTTTCAATGATACACTGCATATTTCGTTATATTATAAGGTATTTTCAATGATAAACTACGATATATTAGAAGGTATTTTCGCTGATACACTTCATATTACGTTATATTATAAGGAATTTTCAATGATACACTGCATATTACGATATATAATAAGGTATTTTCAATGATACACTGCATATTACGTTATATTACATGGTATTTTCAATGATACGCTGCATATTACGTTATATTATAAGGTATTTTCAATGATACACTGCATATTACGTTATATTATAAGGTATTTTCAATGATACACTGCATATTACGTTATATTATAAGGTATTTTCAATGATACACTGCATATTACGATATGTTATAAGGTATTTTCAATGATAAACTACGATATATTAGAAGGTATTTTCAATGATACACTGCATATTACGTTATATTATAAGGTATTTTCAATGATACACTACATATTACGTTATATTATAAGGTATTTTCAATGATACACTGCATATTACGATATATAATAAGGTATTTTCAATGATACACTGCATATTACGTTATATTATAAGGTATTTTCAATGATACACTGCATATTACGTTATATTATAAGGTATTTTCAATGATAGACTGCATATTACGCTATATTATAAGGTGTTTTCAATGATACACTGCATATTACGCTATATTATAAGGTATTTTCAATGATACACTGCATATAACGTTATATTATAAGGTATTTTCAATGATACACTGCATATTACCTTATATTATAAGGTATTTTCAATGATACACTGCATATTACGTTATATTAGAAGGTATTTTCAATGATACACTACATATTACCTTATATTATAAGGTATTTTCAATGATACACTGCATATTACGTTATATTATAAGGTATTTTCAATGATACACTGCATATTACGTTATATTATAAGGTATTTTCAATGATACACTACATATTACGTTATATTATAAGGTAGTTTCAATGATAGACTGCATATTACGCTATATTATAAGGTATTTTCAATGATACACTGCATATTACGCTATATTATAAGGTATTTTCAATGATACACTGCATATTACGCTATATTGTAAGGTATTTTCAATGATACACTGCATATTACGTTATATTATAAGGTATTTTCAATGATACACTGCATATTACGTTATATTATAAGGTATTTTCAATGATACACTGCATATTACGTTATATTATAAGGTATTTTCAATGATAAACTACGATATATTAGAAGGTATTTTCAAAGATACACTGCATATTACGTTATATTATAAGGTATTTTCAATGATACACTGCATATTACGTTAAATTATAAGGTATTTTCAATGATACACTGCATATTACGTTATATTATAAGGTATTTTCAATGATACACTGCATATTACGTTATATTATAAGGTATTTTCAATGATACACTACATATTACGTTATATTATAAGGTATTTTCAATGATACACTACATATTACCTTATATTATAAGGTATTTTCAATGATACACTGCATATTACGTTATATTATAAGGTATTTTCAATGATAAACTACGATATATTAGAAGGTATTTTCAATGATACACTGCATATTACGTTATATTATAAGGTATTTCAATGATACACTGCATATTACGATATGTAAGAAGGTATTTTCAATGATACACTGCATATTACGTTATATTATAAGGTATTTTCAATAATACACTGTATATTACGTTATATTACATGGTATTTTCAATGATACACTGCATATTACGTTATATTATAAGGTATTTTCAATGATACACTGCATATTACGTTATATTATAAGGTATTTTCAATGATACACTGCATATTACGTTATATTATAAGGTATTTTCAATAATACACTGTATATTACGTTATATTACATGGTATTTTCAATGATACACTGCATATTACGTTATATTATAAGGTATTTTCAATGATACACTGCATATTACGTTATATTATAAGGTATTTTCAATGATACACTGCATATTACGTTATATTATAAGGTATTTTCAATGATACACTGCATATTACGTTATATTATAAGGTATTTTCAATGATAAACTACGATATATTAGAAGGTATTTTCAAAGATACACTGTATATTACGTTATATTACATGGCATTTTCAATGATACACTGCATATTACGTTATATTATAAGGTATTTTCAATGATACACTGCATATTACGTTATATTATAAGGTATTTTCAATGATACACTGCATATTACGTTATATTATAAGGTATTGTCAATGTTACACTGCATATTACGTTATATTATAAGGTAGTTTCAATGATAGACTGCATATTACGCTATATTATAAGGTGTTTTCAATGATACACTGCATATTACGTTATATTATAAGGTATTTTCAATGATAAACTACGATATATTATAAGGTATTTTCAATGATACACTACATATTACGTTATATTATAAGGTATTTTCAATGATACACTACATATTACCTTATATTATAAGGTATTTTCAATGATACACTGCATATTACGTTATATTATAAGGTATTTTCAATGATAAACTACGATATATTAGAAGGTATTTTCAAAGATACACTGTATATTACGTTATATTACATGGTATTTTCAATGATACACTGCATATTACGTTATATTATAAGGTATTTTCAATGATAAACTACGATATATTAGAAGGTATTTTCAATGATACACTGCATATTACGTTATATTATAAGGTATTTCAATGATACACTGCATATTACGATATGTCAGAAGGTATTTTCAATGATACACTGCATATTACGTTATATTATAAGGTATTTTCAATAATACACTGTATATTACGTTATATTACATGGTATTTTCAATGATACACTGCATATTACGTTATATTATAAGGTATTTTCAATGATACACTGCATATTACGTTATATTATAAGGTATTTTCAATGATACACTGCATATTACGTTATATTATAAGGTATTTTCAATGATACACTGCATATTACGTTATATTATAAGGTATTTTCAATGATAAACTACGATATATTAGAAGGTATTTTCAAAGATACACTGTATATTACGTTATATTACATGGCATTTTCAATGATACACTGCATATTACGTTATATTATAAGGTATTTTCAATGATACACTGCATATTACGTTATATTATAAGGTATTTTCAATGATACACTGCATATTACGTTATATTATAAGGTATTGTCAATGTTACACTGCATATTACGTTATATTATAAGGTAGTTTCAATGATAGACTGCATATTACGCTATATTATAAGGTGTTTTCAATGATACACTGCATATTACGTTATATTATAAGGTATTTTCAATGATAAACTACGATATATTAGAAGGTATTTTCAAAGATACACTGTATATTACGTTATATTACATGGTATTTTCAATGATACACTGCATATTACGTTATATTATAATAAATATATTATAAGGTATTTTCAATGATACACTGCATATTACGTTATATTATAAGGTATTGTCAATGTTACACTGCATATTACGTTATATTATAAGGTAGTTTCAATGATAGACTGCATATTACGCTATATTATAAGGTGTTTTCAATGATACACTGCATATTACGTTATATTATAAGGTATTTTCAATGATAAACTACGATATATTAGAAGGTATTTTCAAAGATACACTGTATATTACGTTATATTACATGGTATTTTCAATGATACACTGCATATTACGTTATATTATAATAAATATATTATAAGGTATTTTCAATGATACACTGCATATTTCGTTATATTATAAGGTATTTTCAATGATACACTGCATATTACGTTATATTATAAGGTATTTTCAATGATACACTACATATTACCTTATATTATAAGGTATTTTCAATGATACACTGCATATTACGTTATATTATAAGGTATTTTCAATGATAAACTACGATATATTAGAAGGTATTTTCAAAGATACACTGTATATTACGTTATATTACATGGCATTTTCAATGATACACTGCATATTACGTTATATTATAAGGTATTTTCAATGATACACTGCATATTACGTTATATTATAAGGTATTTTCAATGATACACTGCATATTACGTTATATTATAAGGTATTGTCAATGTTACACTGCATATTACGTTATATTATAAGGTAGTTTCAATGATAGACTGCATATTACGCTATATTATAAGGTGTTTTCAATGATACACTGCATATTACGTTATATTATAAGGTATTTTCAATGATAAACTACGATATATTAGAAGGTATTTTCAAAGATACACTGTATATTACGTTATATTACATGGTATTTTCAATGATACACTGCATATTACGTTATATTATAATAAATATATTATAAGGTATTTTCAATGATACACTGCATATTACGTTATATTATAAGGTATTTTCAATGATACACTGCATATTACGTTATATTATAAGGTATTTTCAATGATACACTGCATATTACGTTATATTATAAGGTATTTTCAATGATACACTGCATATTACGTTATATTATAAGGTATTTTCAATGATAAACTACGATATATTAGAAGGTATTTTCAATGATACACTGCATATTACGTTATATTATAAGGTATTTTCAATGATACACTGCATATTACGCTATATTGTAAGGTATTTTCAATGATACACTGCATATTACGCTATATTATAAGGTGTTTTCAATGATACACTGCATATTACGCTATATTATAAGGTATTTTCAATGATACACTGCATATTACGTTATATTATAAGGTATTTTCAATGATACACTGCTTATTACGTTATATTATAAGGTATTTTCAATGATACACTGCATATTTCGTTATATTATAAGGTATTTTCAATGATACACTGCATATTACCTTATATTATAAGGTATTTTCAATGATACACTGCATATTACGTTATATTACATGGTATTTTCAATGATACACTGCATATTACGTTATATTATAATAAATATATTATAAGGTATTTTCAATGATACACTGCATATTACGTTATATTATAAGGTATTTTCAATGATACACTACATATTACATTATATTATAAGGTATTTTCAATGATACACTGTATATTACGTTATATTACATGGTATTTTCAATGATACACTGCATATTACGTTATATTATAAGGTATTTTCAATTATAAACTACGATATATTAGAAGGTATTTTCAATGTTACACTGCATATTACGTTATATTATAAGGTATTTTCAATGATACACTGCATATTACGTTATATTATAAGGTATTTTCAATGATACACTGCATATTACGTTATATTATAAGGTATTTTCAATGATACACTGCATATTACGTTATATTATAAGGTATTTTCAATGATAAACTACGATATATTAGAAGGTATTTTCAATGATACACTGCATATTACGTTATATTATAAGGTATTTTCAATGATACACTGCATATTACGTTATATTATAAGGTATTTTCAATGATACACTGCATATTACGTTATATTATAAGGTATTTTCAATGATACACTGCATATTACGTTATACTATAAGGTATTTTCAATGATAAACTACGATATATTAGAAGGTATTTTCAATGATACACTGCATATTACGTTATATTATAAGGTATTTTCAATGATACACTGCATATTACGCTATATTGTAAGGTATTTTCAATGATACACTGCATATTACGCTATATTATAAGGTGTTTTCAATGATACACTGCATATTACGCTATATTATAAGGTATTTTCAATGATACACTGCATATTACGCTATATTGTAAGGTATTTTCAATGATACACTGCATATTACGTTATATTATAAGGTATTTTCAATGATACACTGCTTATTACGTTATATTATAAGGTATTTTCAATGATACACTGCATATTTCGTTATATTATAAGGTATTTTCAATGATACACTGCATATTACCTTATATTATAAGGTATTTTCAATGATACACTGCATATTACGTTATATTATAAGGTATTTTCAATGATAAACTACGATATATTAGAAGGTATTTTCAAAGATACACTGTATATTACGTTATATTACATGGTATTTTCAATGATACACTGCATATTACGTTATATTATAAGGTATTTTCAATGATAAACTACGATATATTAGAAGGTATTTTCAATGATACACTGCATATTACGTTATATTATAAGGTATTTTCAATGATACACTGCATATTACGATATGTAAGAAGGTATTTTCAATGATACACTGCATATTACGTTATATTATAAGGTATTTTCAATAATACACTGTATATTACGTTATATTACATGGTATTTTCAATGATACACTGCATATTACGTTATATTATAAGGTATTTTCAATGATACACTGCATATTACGTTATATTATAAGGTATTTTCAATGATACACTGCATATTACGTTATATTATAAGGTATTTTCAATGATACACTGCATATTACGTTATATTATAAGGTATTTTCAATGATAAACTACGATATATTAGAAGGTATTTTCAAAGATACACTGTATATTACGTTATATTACATGGCATTTTCAATGATACACTGCATATTACGTTATATTATAAGGTATTTTCAATGATACACTGCATATTACGTTATATTATAAGGTATTTTCAATGATACACTGCATAATACGTTATATTATAAGGTATTGTCAATGTTACACTGCATATTACGTTATATTATAAGGCAGTTTCAATGATAGACTGCATATTACGCTATATTATAAGGTGTTTTCAATGATACACTGCATATTACGTTATATTATAAGGTATTTTCAATGATAAACTACGATATATTAGAAGGTATTTTCAAAGATACACTGTATATTACGTTATATTACATGGTATTTTCAATGATACACTGCATATTACGTTATATTATAATAAATATATTATAAGGTATTTTCAATGATACACTGCATATTACGTTATATTATAAGGTATTTTCAATGATACACTACATATTACATTATATTATAAGGTATTTTCAATGATACACTGTATATTACGTTATATTACATGGTATTTTCAATGATACACTGCATATTACGTTATATTATAAGGTATTTTCAATGATAAACTACGATATATTAGAAGGTATTTTCAATGTTACACTGCATATTACGTTATATTATAAGGTATTTTCAATGATACACTGCATATTACGTTATATTATAAGGTATTTTCAATGATACACTGCATATTACGTTATATTATAAGGTATTTTCAATGATACACTGCATATTACGTTATATTATAAGGTATTTTCAATGATAAACTACGATATATTAGAAGGTATTTTCAATGATACACTGCATATTACGTTATATTATAAGGTATTTTCAATGATACACTGCATATTACGTTATATTATAAGGTATTTTCAATGATACACTGCATATTACGTTATATTATAAGGTATTTTCAATGATACACTGCATATTACGTTATATTATAAGGTATTTTCAATGATAAACTACGATATATTAGAAGGTATTTTCAATGATACACTGCATATTACGTTATATTATAAGGTATTTTCAATGATACACTGCATATTACGCTATATTGTAAGGTATTTTCAATGATACACTGCATATTACGCTATATTATAAGGTGTTTTCAATGATACACTGCATATTACGCTATATTATAAGGTATTTTCAATGATACACTGCATATTACGCTATATTGTAAGGTATTTTCAATGATACACTGCATATTACGTTATATTATAAGGTATTTTCAATGATACACTGCTTATTACGTTATATTATAAGGTATTTTCAATGATACACTGCATATTTCGTTATATTATAAGGTATTTTCAATGATACACTGCATATTACGTTATATTATAAGGTATTTTCAATGATACACTGTATATTACGTTATATTACATGGTATTTTCAATGATACACTGCATATTACGTTATATTATAAGGTATTTTCAATGATAAACTACGATATATTAGAAGGTATTTTCAATGTTACACTGCATATTACGTTATATTATAAGGTATTTTCAATGATACACTGCATATTACGTTATATTATAAGGTATTTTCAATGATACACTGCATATTACGTTATATTATAAGGTATTTTCAATGATACACTGCATATTACGTTATATTATAAGGTATTTTCAATGATAAACTACGATATATTAGAAGGTATTTTCAATGATACACTGCATATTACGTTATATTATAAGGTATTTTCAATGATACACTGCATATTACGTTATATTATAAGGTATTTTCAATGATACACTGCATATTACGTTATATTATAAGGTATTTTCAATGATACACTGCATATTACGTTATATTATAAGGTATTTTCAATGATAAACTACGATATATTAGAAGGTATTTTCAATGATACACTGCATATTACGTTATATTATAAGGTATTTTCAATGATACACTGCATATTACGCTATATTGTAAGGTATTTTCAATGATACACTGCATATTACGCTATATTATAAGGTGTTTTCAATGATACACTGCATATTACGCTATATTATAAGGTATTTTCAATGATACACTGCATATTACGCTATATTGTAAGGTATTTTCAATGATACACTGCATATTACGTTATATTATAAGGTATTTTCAATGATACACTGCTTATTACGTTATATTATAAGGTATTTTCAATGATACACTGCATATTTCGTTATATTATAAGGTATTTTCAATGATACACTGCATATTACGTTATATTATAAGGTATTTTCAATGATACACTACATACTACGTTATATTATAAGGTATTTTCAATGATACACTGCATATTACGTTATATTATAATGTATTTTCAATGATACACTGCATATTACGATATGTAAGAAGGTATTTTCAATGATACACTGCATATTACGATATATTAGAAGGTATTTTCAATGATACACTGCATATTTCGTTATATTATAAGGTATTTTCAATGATACACTGCATATTACGTTATATTATAAGGTATTTTCAATGATACACTGCATATTACGTTATATTATAAGGTATTTTCAATGATACACTGCATATTACGTTATATTATAAGGTATTTTCAATGATAAACTACGATATATTAGAAGGTATTTTCAATGATACACTGCATATTACGTTATATTATAAGGTATTTTCAATGATACACTGCATATTACGCTATATTGTAAGGTATTTTCAATGATACACTGCATATTACGCTATATTATAAGGTGTTTTCAATGATACACTGCATATTACGCTATATTATAAGGTATTTTCAATGATACACTGCATATTACGCTATATTGTAAGGTATTTTCAATGATACACTGCATATTACGTTATATTATAAGGTATTTTCAATGATACACTGCTTATTACGTTATATTATAAGGTATTTTCAATGATACACTGCATATTACGTTATATTATAAGGTATTTTCAATGATACACTGCTTATTACGTTATATTATAAGGTATTTTCAATGATACACTGCATATTTCGTTATATTATAAGGTATTTTCAATGATACACTGCATATTACGTTATATTATAAGGTATTTTCAATGATACACTACATACTACGTTATATTATAAGGTATTTTCAATGATACACTGCATATTACGTTATATTATAATGTATTTTCAATGATACACTGCATATTACGATATGTAAGAAGGTATTTTCAATGATACACTGCATATTACGTTATATTACATGGTATTTTCAATGATACACTGCATATTTCGTTATATTATAAGGTATTTTCAATGATACACTGCATATTACGTTATATTATAAGGTATTTTCAATGATAAACTACGATATATTAGAAGGTATTTTCAAAGATACACTGTATATTACGTTATATTACATGGTATTTTCAATGATACACTGCATATTACGTTATATTATAATAAATATATTATAAGGTATTTTCAATGATACACTGCATATTACGTTATATTATAAGGTATTTTCAATGATACACTACATATTACCTTATATTATAAGGTATTTTCAATGATACACTGCATATTACGTTATATTATAAGGTATTTTCAATGATAAACTACGATATATTAGAAGGTATTTTCAAAGATACACTGTATATTACGTTATATTACATGGTATTTTCAATGATACACTGCATATTACGTTATATTATAAGGTATTTTCAATGATAAACTACGATATATTAGAAGGTATTTTCAATGATACACTGCATATTACGTTATATTATAAGGTATTTTCAATGACACACTGCATATTACGTTATATTATAAGGTATTTTCAATGATACACTGCATATTACGTTATATTATAAGGTATTTTCAATGATACACTGCATATTACGTTATATTATAAGGTATTTTCAATGATACACTGCATATTACGCTATATTGTAAGGTATTTTCAATGATACACTGCATATTACGTTATATTATAAGGTATTTTCAATGATACACTGCATATTACGTTATATTATAAGGTATTTTCAATGATACACTGCATATTTCGTTATATTATAAGGTATTTTCAATGATACACTGCATATTACGTTATATTATAAGGTATTTTCAATGATACACTGCATATTACGCTATATTATAAGGTATTTTCAATGATACACTGCATATTACGCTATATTGTAAGGTATTTTCAATGATACACTGCATATTACGTTATATTATAAGGTATTTTCAATGATAAACTACGATATATTAGAAGGTATTTTCAAAGATACACTGTATATTACGTTATATTACATGGTATTTTCAATGATACACTGCATATTACGTTATATTATAAGGTATTTTCAATGATACACTGCATATTTCGTTATATTATAAGGTATTTTCAATGATAAACTACGATATATTAGAAGGTATTTTCAAAGATACACTGTATATTACGTTATATTACATGGTATTTTCAATGATACACTGCATATTACGTTATATTATAAGGTATTTTCAATGATAAACTACGATATATTAGAAGGTATTTTCAATGATACACTGCATATTACGTTATATTATAAGGTATTTTCAATGACACACTGCATATTACTTTATATTATAAGGTATTTTCAATGATACACTGCATATTACGTTATATTATAAGGTATTTTCAATGATACACTGCATATTACGTTATATTATAAGGTATTTTCAATGATACACTGCATATTACGCTATATTGTAAGGTATTTTCAATGATACACTGCATATTACGTTATATTATAAGGTATTTTCAATGATACACTGTATATTACGTTATATTACATGGTATTTTCAATGATACACTGCATATTACGTTATATTATAAGGTATTTTCAATGATAAACTACTATATATTAGAAGGTATTTTCAATGTTACACTGCATATTACGTTATATTATAAGGTATTTTCAATGATACACTGCATATTACGTTATATTATAAGGTATTTTCAATGATACACTGCATATTACGTTATATTATAAGGTATTTTCAATGATACACTGCATATTACGTTATATTATAAGGTATTTTCAATGATAAACTACGATATATTAGAAGGTATTTTCAATGATACACTGCATATTACGTTATATTATAAGGTATTTTCAATGATACACTGCATATTACGTTATATTATAAGGTATTTTCAATGATACACTGCATATTACGTTATATTATAAGGTATTTTCAATGATACACTGCATATTACGTTATATTATAAGGTATTTTCAATGATAAACTACGATATATTAGAAGGTATTTTCAATGATACACTGCATATTACGTTATATTATAAGGTATTTTCAATGATACACTGCATATTACGCTATATTGTAAGGTATTTTCAATGATACACTGCATATTACGCTATATTATAAGGTGTTTTCAATGATACACTGCATATTACGCTATATTATAAGGTATTTTCAATGATACACTGCATATTACGCTATATTGTAAGGTATTTTCAATGATACACTGCATATTACGTTATATTATAAGGTATTTTCAATGATACACTGCATATTACGTTATATTATAAGGTATTTTCAATGATACACTGCATATTTCGTTATATTATAAGGTATTTTCAATGATACACTGCATATTACGTTATATTATAAGGTATTTTCAATGATACACTACATACTACGTTATATTATAAGGTATTTTCAATGATACACTGCATATTACGTTATATTATAATGTATTTTCAATGATACACTGCATATTACGATATGTAAGAAGGTATTTTCAATGATACACTGCATATTACGTTATATTACATGGTATTTTCAATGATACACTGCATATTTCGTTATATTATAAGGTATTTTCAATGATACACTGCATATTTCGTTATATTATAAGGTATTTTCAATGATACACTGCATATTTCGTTATATTATAAGGTATTTTCAATGATAAACTACGATATATTAGAAGGTATTTTCAATGATACACTGCATATTACGTTATATTATAAGGTATTTTCAATAATACACTGTATATTACGTTATATTACATGGTATTTTCAATGATACACTGCATATTACGTTATATTATAAGGTATTTTCAATGATGCACTGCATATTACGTTATATTATAAGGTATTTTCAATGATACACTGCATATTTCGTTATATTATAAGGTATTTTCAATGATACACTGCATATTACGTTATATTATAAGGTATTTTCAATGATAAACTACGATATATTAGAAGGTATTTTCAATGATACACTGCATATTACGTTATATTATAAGGTATTTTCAATAATACACTGTATATTACGTTATATTACATGGTATTTTCAATGATACACTGCATATTACGTTATATTATAAGGTATTTTCAATGATACACTGCATATTACGTTATATTATAAGGTATTTTCAATGATACACTGCATATTACGTTATATTATAAGGTATTTTCAATGATAAACTACGATATATTAGAAGGTATTTTCAAAGATACACTGTATATTACGTTATATTACATGGTATTTTCAATGATACACTGCATATTACGTTATATTATAATAAATATATTATAAGGTATTTTCAATGATACACTGCATATTACGTTATATTATAAGGTATTTTCAATGATACACTACATATTACCTTATAATATAAGGTATTTTCAATGATACACTGCATATTACGTTATATTATAAGGTATTTTCAATGATAAACTACGATATATTAGAAGGTATTTTCAAAGATACACTGTATATTACGTTATATTACATGGTATTTTCAATGATACACTGCATATTACGTTATATTATAAGGTATTTTCAATGATAAACTACGATATATTAGAAGGTATTTTCAATGATACACTGCATATTACGTTATATTATAAGGTATTTTCAATGACACACTGCATATTACGTTATATTATAAGGTATTTTCAATGATACACTGCATATTACATTATATTATAAGGTATTTTCAATGATACACTGCATATTACGTTATATTATAAGGTATTTTCAATGATACACTGCATATTACGCTATATTGTAAGGTATTTTCAATGATACACTGCATATTACGTTATATTATAAGGTATTTTCAATGATACACTGCATATTACGTTATATTATAAGGTATTTTCAATGATACACTGCATATTTCGTTATATTATAAGGTATTTTCAATGATACACTGCATATTACGTTATATTATAAGGTATTTTCAATGATACCATACTGCATATTACGCTATATTGTAAGGTATTTTCAATGATACACTGCATATTACTTTATATTATAAGGTATTTTCAATGATACACTGCATATTACGTTATATTATAAGGTATTTTCAATGATACACTGCATATTTCGTTATATTATAAGGTATTTTCAATAATACACTGTATATTACGTTATATTACATGGTATTTTCAATGATACACTGCATATTACGTTATATTATAAGGTATTTTCAATGATACACTGCATATTACGTTATATTATAAGGTATTTTCAATGATACACTGCATATTACGTTATATTATAAGGTATTTTCAATGATACACTGCATATTACGTTATATTATAAGGTATTTTCAACGATACACTGCACATTTCGTTATATTATAAGGTATTTTCAAAGATAAACTACGATATATTAGAAGATATTTTCAAAGATACACTGTATATTACGTTATATTACATGGTATTTTCAATGATACACTGCATATTACGTTATATTATAAGGTATTTTCAATGATACACTGCATATTACGTTATATTATAAGGTATTTTCAATGATACACTGCATATTACGTTATATTATAAGGTATTTTCAATGATACACTGCATATTTCGTTATATTATAAGGTATTTTCAATGATACACTGCATATTACGTTATATTATAAGGTATTTTCAATGATACACTACATATTACCTTATATTATAAGGTATTTTCAATGATACACTGCATATTACGTTATATTATAAGGTATTTTCAATGATAAACTACGATATATTAGAAGGTATTTACAAAGATACACTGTATATTACGTTATATTACATGGTATTTCAATGATACACTGCATATTACGTTATATTATAAGGTATTTTCAATGATACACTGCATATTACGTTATATTATAAGGTATTTTCAATGATACACTGCATATTACGTTATATTATAAGGTATTTTCAATGATACACTGCATATTACGTTATATTATAAGGTATTTTCAATGATACACTGCATATTACGTTATATTATAAGGTATTTTCAATGATACACTGCATATTACGTTATATTATAAGGTATTTTCAATGATACACTGCATATTTCGTTATATTATAAGGTATTTTCAATGATACACTGCATATTACGTTATATTATAAGGTATTTTCAATGATAAACTACGATATATTAGAAGGTATTTTCAATGATACACTGCATATTACGTTATATTATAAGGTATTTTCAATGTTACACTGCATATTACGATATGATATAATTTATGTTCTCTGATACACTGCATATTAGGATATGTTATAAGGTATATCCAATGATACACTGCATATTACGTTATATTATAAGGTATTTTCAATGTTACACTGCATATTACGTTATATTATAAGGTAGTTTCAATGATAGACTGCATATTACGTTAGATTATAAGGTATTTTCAATGATACACTGCATATTACGTTATATTATAAGGTATTTTCAATGATACACTGCATATTACGTTATATTATAAGGTATTTTCAATGTTACACTGCATATTACGTTATATTATAAGGTAGTTTCAATGATAGACTGCATATTACGCTATATTATAAGGTGTTTTCAATGATACACTGCATATTACGCTATATTATAAGGTATTTTCAATGATACACTGCATATTACGCTATATTGTAAGGTATTTTCAATGATACACTGCATATTACGTTATATTATAAGGTATTTTCAATGATACACTGCATATTACGCTATATTGTAAGGTATTTTCAATGATACACTGCATATTACGTTATATTATAAGGTATTTTCAATGGTACACTGCATATTACGTTATATTATAAGGTATTTTCAATGATACACTACATATTACCTTATATTATAAGGTATTTTCAATGATACACTGCATATTACGTTATATTATAAGGTATTTTCAATGATAAACTACGATATATTAGAAGGTATTTTCAAAGATATACTGTATATTACGTTATATTATAAGGTATTTTCAATGATACACTGCATATTACGTTATATTATAAGGTATTTTCAATGATACACTGCATATTACGCTATATTGTAAGGTATTTTCAATGATACACTGCATATTACGTTATATTATAAGGTATTTTCAATGATACACTGCATATTACGTTATATTATAAGGTATTTTCAATGATACACTACATATTACCTTATATTATAAGGTATTTTCAATGATACACTGCATATTACATTATATTATAAGGTATTTTCAATGATAAACTACGATATATTAGAAGGTATTTTCAAAGATACACTGTATATTGCGTTATATTACATGGTATTTTCAATGATACACTGCATATTACGTTATATTATAAGGTATTTTCAATGATAAACTACGATATATTAGAAGGTATTTTCAATGATACACTGCATATTACGTTATATTATAAGGTATTTTCAATGATACACTGCATATTACGATATGTAAGAAGGTATTTTCAATGATACACTGCATATTACGTTATATTATAAGGTATTTTCAATAATACACTGTATATTACGTTATATTACATGGTATTTTCAATGATACACTGCATATTACGTTATATTATAAGGTATTTTCAATGATACACTGCATATTACGTTATATTATAAGGTATTTTCAATGATACACTGCATATTACGTTATATTATAAGGTATTTTCAATGATACACTGCATATTACGTTATATTATAAGGTATTTTCAATGATAAACTACGATATATTAGAAGGTATTTTCAAAGATACACTGTATATTACGTTATATTACACGGTATTTTCAATGATACACTGCATATTACGTTATATTATAAGGTATTTTCAATGATACACTGCATATTACGTTATATTATAAGGTATTTTCAATGATACACTGCATATTACGTTATATTATAAGGTATTGTCAATGTTACACTGCATATTACGTTATATTATAAGGTAGTTTCAATGATAGACTGCATATTACGCTATATTATAAGGTGTTTTCAATGATACACTGCATATTACGCTATATTATAAGGTATTTTCAATGATACACTGCATATTACGCTATATTGTAAGGTATTTTCAATGATACACTGCATATTACGTTATATTATAAGGTATTTTCAATGATACACTGCATATTTCGTTATATTATAAGGTATTTTCAATGATACACTGCATATTACGCTATATTGTAAGGTATTTTCAATGATACACTGCATATTACGTTATATTATAAGGTATTTTCAATGATACACTGCATATTACGTTATATTATAAGGTATTTTCAATGATACACTGCATATTTCGTTATATTATAAGGTATTTTCAATGATACACTGCATATTACGTTATATTATAAGGTATTTTCAATGATAAACTACGATATATTAGAAGGTATTTTCAATGATACACTGCATATTACGTTATATTATAAGGTATTTTCAATAATACACTGTATATTACGTTATATTACATGGTATTTTCAATGATACACTGCATATTACGTTATATTATAAGGTATTTTCAATGATACACTGCATATTACGTTATATTATAATGTATTTTCAATGATACACTGCATATTACGTTATATTATAAGGTAGTTTCAATGATAGACTGCATATTACGCTATATTATAAGGTGTTTTCAATGATACACTGCATATTACGCTATATTATAAGGTATTTTCAATGATACACTGCATATTACGCTATATTGTAAGGTATTTTCAATGATACACTGCATATTACGTTATATTATAAGGTATTTTCAATGATACACTGCATATTACGCTATATTGTAAGGTATTTTCAATGATACACTGCATATTACGTTATATTATAAGGTATTTTCAATGGTACACTGCATATTACGTTATATTATAAGGTATTTTCAATGATACACTACATATTACCTTATATTATAAGGTATTTTCAATGATACACTGCATATTACGTTATATTATAAGGTATTTTCAATGATAAACTACGATATATTAGAAGGTATTTTCAAAGATACACTGTATATTACGTTATATTATAAGGTATTTTCAATGATACACTGCATATTACGCTATATTGTAAGGTATTTTCAATGATACACTGCATATTACGTTATATTATAAGGTATTTCCAATGATACACTGCATATTACGTTATATTATAAGGTATTTTCAATGATACACTGCATATTACGTTATATTATAAGGTATTTTCAATGATACACTGCATATTACGCTATATTGTAAGGTATTTTCAATGATACACTGCATATTACGTTATATTATAAGGTATTTCCAATGATACACTGCATATTACGTTATATTATAAGGTATTTTCAATGTTACACTGCATATTACGTTATATTATAAGGTAGTTTCAATGATAGACTGCATATTACGTTATATTATAAGGTATTTTCAATGATACACTGCATATTACGTTATATTACATGGTATTTTCAATGATACACTGCATATTTCGTTATATTATAAGGTATTTTCAATGATACACTGCATATTTCGTTATATTATAAGGTATTTTCAATGATACACTGCATATTTCGTTATATTATAAGGTATTTTCAATGATAAACTACGATATATTAGAAGGTATTTTCAATGATACACTGCATATTACGTTATATTATAAGGTATTTTCAATGATACACTGCATATTACGTTATATTATAAGGTATTTTCAATGATAAACTACGATATATTAGAAGGTATTTTCAAAGATACACTGTATATTACGTTATATTACACGGTATTTTCAATGATACACTGCATATTACGTTATATTATAAGGTATTTTCAATGATACACTGCATATTACGTTATATTATAAGGTATTTTCAATGATACACTGCATATTACGTTATATTATAAGGTATTGTCAATGTTACACTGCATATTACGTTATATTATAAGGTAGTTTCAATGATAGACTGCATATTACGCTATATTATAAGGTGTTTTCAATGATACACTGCATATTACGCTATATTATAAGGTATTTTCAATGATACACTGCATATTACGCTATATTGTAAGGTATTTTCAATGATACACTGCATATTACGTTATATTATAAGGTATTTTCAATGATACACTGCATATTTCGTTATATTATAAGGTATTTTCAATGATACACTGCATATTACGCTATATTGTAAGGTATTTTCAATGATACACTGCATATTACGTTATATTATAAGGTATTTTCAATGATACACTGCATATTACGTTATATTATAAGGTATTTTCAATGATACACTGCATATTTCGTTATATTATAAGGTATTTTCAATGATACACTGCATATTACGTTATATTATAAGGTATTTTCAATGATAAACTACGATATATTAGAAGGTATTTTCAATGATACACTGCATATTACGTTATATTATAAGGTATTTTCAATAATACACTGTATATTACGTTATATTACATGGTATTTTCAATGATACACTGCATATTACGTTATATTATAAGGTATTTTCAATGATACACTGCATATTACGTTATATTATAATGTATTTTCAATGATACACTGCATATTACGTTATATTATAAGGTAGTTTCAATGATAGACTGCATATTACGCTATATTATAAGGTGTTTTCAATGATACACTGCATATTACGCTATATTATAAGGTATTTTCAATGATACACTGCATATTACGCTATATTGTAAGGTATTTTCAATGATACACTGCATATTACGTTATATTATAAGGTATTTTCAATGATACACTGCATATTACGCTATATTGTAAGGTATTTTCAATGATACACTGCATATTACGTTATATTATAAGGTATTTTCAATGGTACACTGCATATTACGTTATATTATAAGGTATTTTCAATGATACACTACATATTACCTTATATTATAAGGTATTTTCAATGATACACTGCATATTACGTTATATTATAAGGTATTTTCAATGATAAACTACGATATATTAGAAGGTATTTTCAAAGATACACTGTATATTACGTTATATTATAAGGTATTTTCAATGATACACTGCATATTACGCTATATTGTAAGGTATTTTCAATGATACACTGCATATTACGTTATATTATAAGGTATTTCCAATGATACACTGCATATTACGTTATATTATAAGGTATTTTCAATGATACACTGCATATTACGTTATATTATAAGGTATTTTCAATGATACACTGCATATTACGCTATATTGTAAGGTATTTTCAATGATACACTGCATATTACGTTATATTATAAGGTATTTCCAATGATACACTGCATATTACGTTATATTATAAGGTATTTTCAATGTTACACTGCATATTACGTTATATTATAAGGTAGTTTCAATGATAGACTGCATATTACGTTATATTATAAGGTATTTTCAATGATACACTGCATATTACGTTATATTATAAGGTATTTTCAATGATACACTGCATATTACGTTATATTATAAGGTATTTTCAATGTTACACTGCATATTACGTTATATTATAAGGTAGTTTCAATGATAGACTGCATATTACGCTATATTATAAGGTGTTTTCAATGATACACTGCATATTACGCTATATTATAAGGTATTTTCAATGATACACTGCATATTACGCTATATTGTAAGGTATTTTCAATGATACACTGCATATTACGTTATATTATAAGGTATTTTCAATGATACACTGCATATTACGTTATATTATAAGGTATTTTCAATGATACACTGCATATTACGTTATATTATAAGGTATTTTCAATGATAAACTACGATATATTAGAAGGTATTTTCAATGATACACTGCATATTACGTTATATTATAAGGTATTTTCAATGATACACTGCATATTACGCTATATTGTAAGGTATTTTCAATGATACACTGCATATTACGCTATATTATAAGGTGTTTTCAATGATACACTGCATATTACGCTATATTATAAGGTATTTTCAATGATACACTGCATATTACGCTATATTGTAAGGTATTTTCAATGATACACTGCATATTACGTTATATTATAAGGTATTTTCAATGATACACTGCTTATTACGTTATATTATAAGGTATTTTCAATGATACACTGCATATTTCGTTATATTATAAGGTATTTTCAATGATACACTGCATATTACGTTATATTATAAGGTATTTTCAATGATACACTACATACTACGTTATATTATAAGGTATTTTCAATGATACACTGCATATTACGTTATATTATAATGTATTTTCAATGATACACTGCATATTACGATATGTAAGAAGGTATTTTCAATGATACACTGCATATTACGTTATATTACATGGTATTTTCAATGATACACTGCATATTTCGTTATATTATAAGGTATTTTCAATGATACACTGCATATTTCGTTATATTATAAGGTATTTTCAATGATACACTGCATATTTCGTTATATTATAAGGTATTTTCAATGATAAACTACGATATATTAGAAGGTATTTTCAATGATACACTGCATATTACGTTATATTATAAGGTATTTTCAATAATACACTGTATATTACGTTATATTACATGGTATTTTCAATGATACACTGCATATTACGTTATATTATAAGGTATTTTCAATGATACACTGCATATTACGTTATATTATAAGGTATTTTCAATGATACACTGCATATTTCGTTATATTATAAGGTATTTTCAATGATACACTGCATATTACGTTATATTATAAGGTATTTTCAATGATAAACTACGATATATTAGAAGGTATTTTCAATGATACACTGCATATTACGTTATATTATAAGGTATTTTCAATAATACACTGTATATTACGTTATATTACATGGTATTTTCAATGATACACTGCATATTACGTTATATTATAAGGTATTTTCAATGATACACTGCATATTACGTTATATTATAAGGTATTTTCAATGATACACTGCATATTACGTTATATTATAAGGTATTTTCAATGATAAACTACGATATATTAGAAGGTATTTTCAAAGATACACTGTATATTACGTTATATTACATGGTATTTTCAATGATACACTGCATATTACGTTATATTATAATAAATATATTATAAGGTATTTTCAATGATACACTGCATATTACGTTATATTATAAGGTATTTTCAATGATACACTACATATTACCTTATATTATAAGGTATTTTCAATGATACACTGCATATTACGTTATATTATAAGGTATTTTCAATGATAAACTACGATATATTAGAAGGTATTTTCAAAGATACACTGTATATTACGTTATATTACATGGTATTTTCAATGATACACTGCATATTACGTTATATTATAAGGTATTTTCAATGATAAACTACGATATATTAGAAGGTATTTTCAATGATACACTGCATATTACGTTATATTATAAGGTATTTTCAATGACACACTGCATATTACGTTATATTATAAGGTATTTTCAATGATACACTGCATATTACATTATATTATAAGGTATTTTCAATGATACACTGCATATTACGTTATATTATAAGGTATTTTCAATGATACACTGCATATTACGCTATATTGTAAGGTATTTTCAATGATACACTGCATATTACGTTATATTATAAGGTATTTTCAATGATACACTGCATATTACGTTATATTATAAGGTATTTTCAATGATACACTGCATATTTCGTTATATTATAAGGTATTTTCAATGATACACTGCATATTACGTTATATTATAAGGTATTTTCAATGATACACTGCATATTACGTTATATTGTAAGGTATTTTCAATGATACACTGCATATTACTTTATATTATAAGGTATTTTCAATGATACACTGCATATTACGTTATATTATAAGGTATTTTCAATGATACACTGCATATTTCGTTATATTATAAGGTATTTTCAATAATACACTGTATATTACGTTATATTACATGGTATTTTCAATGATACACTGCATATTACGTTATATTATAAGGTATTTTCAATGATACACTGCATATTACGTTATATTATAAGGTATTTTCAATGATACACTGCATATTACGTTATATTATAAGGTATTTTCAATGATACACTGCATATTACGTTATATTATAAGGTATTTTCAACGATACACTGCACATTTCGTTATATTATAAGGTATTTTCAAAGATAAACTACGATATATTAGAAGATATTTTCAAAGATACACTGTATATTACGTTATATTACATGGTATTTTCAATGATACACTGCATATTACGTTATATTATAAGGTATTTTCAATGATACACTGCATATTACGTTATATTATAAGGTATTTTCAATGATACACTGCATATTACGTTATATTATAAGGTATTTTCAATGATACACTGCATATTTCGTTATATTATAAGGTATTTTCAATGATACACTGCATATTACGTTATATTATAAGGTATTTTCAATGATACACTACATATTACCTTATATTATAAGGTATTTTCAATGATACACTGCATATTACGTTATATTATAAGGTATTTTCAATGATAAACTACGATATATTAGAAGGTATTTTCAAAGATACACTGTATATTACGTTATATTACATGGTATTTTCAATGATACACTGCATATTACGTTATATTATAAGGTATTTTCAATGATACACTGCATATTACGTTATATTATAAGGTATTTTCAATGATACACTGCATATTACGTTATATTATAAGGTATTTTCAATGATACACTGCATATTACGTTATATTATAAGGTATTTTCAATGATACACTGCATATTACGTTATATTATAAGGTATTTTCAACGATACACTGCACATTTCGTTACATTATAAGGTATTTTCAAAGATACACTACAAATTACGATATATTATAAGACATTTTCAATGATACACTGCAAATTACGTTATATTATAAGGTATTTTCAAAGATACACTACAAATTACGATATATAATAAGGTATTTTCAATGATACACTGCATATTACGTTATATTATAAGGTATTTTCAATGATACACTGCATATTACGTTATATTATAAGGTATTTTCAATGATACACTGCATATTTCGTTATATTATAAGGTATTTTCAATGATACACTGCATATTACGTTATATTATAAGGTATTTTCAATGATACACTGCATATTACGCTATATTGTAAGGTATTTTCAATGATACACTGCATATTACGTTATATTATAAGGTATTTTCAATGATACACTGCATATTACGTTATATTATAAGGTATTTTCAATGATACACTGCATATTTCGTTATATTATAAGGTATTTTCAATGATACACTGCATATTACGTTATATTATAAGGTATTTTCAATGATACACTGCATATTACGCTATATTGTAAGGTATTTTCAATGATACACTGCATATTACTTTATATTATAAGGTATTTTCAATGATACACTGCATATTACGTTATATTATAAGGTATTTTCAATGATACACTGCATATTTCGTTATATTATAAGGTATTTTCAATAATACACTGTATATTACGTTATATTACATGGTATTTTCAATGATACACTGCATATTACGTTATATTATAAGGTATTTTCAATGATACACTGCATATTACGTTATATTATAAGGTATTTTCAATGATACACTGCATATTACGTTATATTATAAGGTATTTTCAATGATACACTGCATATTACGTTATATTATAAGGTATTTTCAACGATACACTGCACATTTCGTTATATTATAAGGTATTTTCAAAGATAAACTACGATATATTAGAAGATATTTTCAAAGATACACTGTATATTACGTTATATTACATGGTATTTTCAATGATACACTGCATATTACGTTATATTATAAGGTATTTTCAATGATACACTGCATATTACGTTATATTATAAGGTATTTTCAATGATACACTGCATATTACGTTATATTATAAGGTATTTTCAATGATACACTGCATATTACGTTATATTATAAGGTATTTTCAACGATACACTGCACATTTCGTTATATTATAAGGTATTTTCAAAGATAAACTGCAAATTACGATATATTATAAGACATTTTCAATGATACACTGCATATTACGTTATATTATAAGGTATTTTCAAAGATACACTACAAATTACGATATATAATAAGGTATTTTCAATGATACACTGCATATTACGTTATATTATAAGGTATTTTCAATGATACACTGCATATTACGTTATATTATAAGGTATTTTCAATGATACACTGCATATTTCGTTATATTATAAGGTATTTTCAATGATACACTGCATATTACGTTATATTATAAGGTATTTTCAATGATACACTACATATTACCTTATATTATAAGGTATTTTCAATGATACACTGCATATTACGTTATATTATAAGGTATTTTCAATGATAAACTACGATATATTAGAAGGTATTTTCCAAGATACACTGTATATTACGTTATATTACATGGTATTTTCAATGATACACTGCATATTACGTTATATTATAAGGTATTTTCAATGATAAACTACGATATATTAGAAGGTATTTGCAATGATACACTGCATATTACGTTATATTATAAGGTATTTTCAATGATACACTGCATATTACGTTATATTATAAGGTATTTTCAATGATACACTGCATATTACGTTATATTATAAGGTATTTTCAATGATACACTGCATATTACGTTATATTATAAGGTATTTTCAATGATACACTGCATATTACGCTATATTGTAAGGTATTTTCAATGATACACTGCATATTACGTTATATTATAAGGTATTTTCAATGATACACTGCATATTACGTTATATTATAAGGTATTTTCAATGATACACTGCATATTTCGTTATATTATAAGGTATTTTCAATGATACACTGCATATTACGTTATATTATAAGGTATTTTCAATGATACACTGCATATTAGGCTATATTGTAAGGTATTTTCAATGATACACTGCATATTACTTTATATTATAAGGTATTTTCAATGATACACTGCATATTACGTTATATTATAAGGTATTTTCAATGATACACTGCATATTACGTTATATTATAAGGTATTTTCAATGATACACTGCATATTACGTTATATTATAAGGTATTTTCAATGATAAACTACGATATATTAGAAGGTATTTTCAAAGATACACTGTATATTACGTTATATTACATGGTATTTTCAATGATACACTGCATATTACGTTATATTATAATAAATATATTATAAGGTATTTTCAATGATACACTGCATATTACGTTATATTATAAGGTATTTTCAATGATACACTACATATTACCTTATATTATAAGGTATTTTCAATGATACACTGCATATTACGTTATATTATAAGGTATTTTCAATGATAAACTACGATATATTAGAAGGTATTTTCAAAGATACACTGTATATTACGTTATATTACATGGTATTTTCAATGATACACTGCATATTACGTTATATTATAAGGTATTTTCAATGATAAACTACGATATATTAGAAGGTATTTTCAATGATACACTGCATATTACGTTATATTATAAGGTATTTTCAATGACACACTGCATATTACGTTATATTATAAGGTATTTTCAATGATACACTGCATATTACATTATATTATAAGGTATTTTCAATGATACACTGCATATTACGTTATATTATAAGGTATTTTCAATGATACACTGCATATTACGCTATATTGTAAGGTATTTTCAATGATACACTGCATATTACGTTATATTATAAGGTATTTTCAATGATACACTGCATATTACGTTATATTATAAGGTATTTTCAATGATACACTGCATATTTCGTTATATTATAAGGTATTTTCAATGATACACTGCATATTACGTTATATTATAAGGTATTTTCAATGATACACTGCATATTACGCTATATTGTAAGGTATTTTCAATGATACACTGCATATTACTTTATATTATAAGGTATTTTCAATGATACACTGCATATTACGTTATATTATAAGGTATTTTCAATGATACACTGCATATTTCGTTATATTATAAGGTATTTTCAATAATACACTGTATATTACGTTATATTACATGGTATTTTCAATGATACACTGCATATTACGTTATATTATAAGGTATTTTCAATGATACACTGCATATTACGTTATATTATAAGGTATTTTCAATGATACACTGCATATTACGTTATATTATAAGGTATTTTCAATGATACACTGCATATTACGTTATATTATAAGGTATTTTCAACGATACACTGCACATTTCGTTATATTATAAGGTATTTTCAAAGATAAACTACGATATATTAGAAGATATTTTCAAAGATACACTGTATATTACGTTATATTACATGGTATTTTCAATGATACACTGCATATTACGTTATATTATAAGGTATTTTCAATGATACACTGCATATTACGTTATATTATAAGGTATTTTCAATGATACACTGCATATTACGTTATATTATAAGGTATTTTCAATGATACACTGCATATTTCGTTATATTATAAGGTATTTTCAATGATACACTGCATATTACGTTATATTATAAGGTATTTTCAATGATACACTACATATTACCTTATATTATAAGGTATTTTCAATGATACACTGCATATTACGTTATATTATAAGGTATTTTCAATGATAAACTACGATATATTAGAAGGTATTTTCAAAGATACACTGTATATTACGTTATATTACATGGTATTTTCAATGATACACTGCATATTACGTTATATTATAAGGTATTTTCAATGATACACTGCATATTACGTTATATTATAAGGTATTTTCAATGATACACTGCATATTACGTTATATTATAAGGTATTTTCAATGATACACTGCATATTACGTTATATTATAAGGTATTTTCAATGATACACTGCATATTACGTTATATTATAAGGTATTTTCAACGATACACTGCACATTTCGTTATATTATAAGGTATTTTCAAAGATACACTACAAATTACGATATATTATAAGGCATTTTCAATGATACACTGCATATTACGTTATATTATAAGGTATTTTCAAAGATACACTACAAATTACGATATATAATAAGGTATTTTCAATGATACACTGCATATTACGTTATATTATAAGGTATTTTCAATGATACACTGCATATTACGTTATATTATAAGGTATTTTCAATGATACACTGCATATTTCGTTATATTATAAGGTATTTTCAATGATACACTGCATATTACGTTATATTATAAGGTATTTTCAATGATACACTGCATATTACGTTATATTATAAGGTATTTTCAATGATACACTGCATATTACGCTATATTGTAAGGTATTTTCAATGATACACTGCATATTACGTTATATTATAAGGTATTTTCAATGATACACTGCATATTACGTTATATTATAAGGTATTTTCAATGATACACTGCATATTTCGTTATATTATAAGGTATTTTCAATGATACACTGCATATTACGTTATATTATAAGGTATTTTCAATGATACACTGCATATTACGCTATATTGTAAGGTATTTTCAATGATACACTGCATATTACTTTATATTATAAGGTATTTTCAATGATACACTGCATATTACGTTATATTATAAGGTATTTTCAATGATACACTGCATATTTCGTTATATTATAAGGTATTTTCAATAATACACTGTATATTACGTTATATTACATGGTATTTTCAATGATACACTGCATATTACGTTATATTATAAGGTATTTTCAATGATACACTGCATATTACGTTATATTATAAGGTATTTTCAATGATACACTGCATATTACGTTATATTATAAGGTATTTTCAATGATACACTGCATATTACGTTATATTATAAGGTATTTTCAACGATACACTGCACATTTCGTTATATTATAAGGTATTTTCAAAGATAAACTACGATATATTAGAAGATATTTTCAAAGATACACTGTATATTACGTTATATTACATGGTATTTTCAATGATACACTGCATATTACGTTATATTATAAGGTATTTTCAATGATACACTGCATATTACGTTATATTATAAGGTATTTTCAATGATACACTGCATATTACGTTATATTATAAGGTATTTTCAATGATACACTGCATATTTCGTTATATTATAAGGTATTTTCAATGATACACTGCATATTACGTTATATTATAAGGTATTTTCAATGATACACTACATATTACCTTATATTATAAGGTATTTTCAATGATACACTGCATATTACGTTATATTATAAGGTATTTTCAATGATACACTGCATATTTCGTTATATTATAAGGTATTTTCAATGATACACTGCATATTACGTTATATTATAAGGTATTTTCAATGATACACTACATATTACCTTATATTATAAGGTATTTTCAATGATACACTGCATATTACGTTATATTATAAGGTATTTTCAATGATAAACTACGATATATTAGAAGGTATTTTCAAAGATACACTGTATATTACGTTATATTACATGGTATTTTCAATGATACACTGCATATTACGTTATATTATAAGGTATTTTCAATGATACACTGCATATTACGTTATATTATAAGGTATTTTCAATGATACACTGCATATTACGTTATATTATAAGGTATTTTCAATGATACACTGCATATTACGTTATATTATAAGGTATTTTCAATGATACACTGCATATTACGTTATATTATAAGGTATTTTCAACGATACACTGCACATTTCGTTACATTATAAGGTATTTTCAAAGATACACTACAAATTACGATATATTATAAGGTATTTTCAATGATACACTGCATATTAGGCTATATTGTAAGGTATTTTCAATGATACACTGCATATTACTTTATATTATAAGGTATTTTCAATGATACACTGCATATTACGTTATATTATAAGGTATTTTCAATGATACACTGCATATTTCGTTATATTATAAGGTATTTTCAATAATACACTGTATATTACGTTATATTACATGGTATTTTCAATGATACACTGCATATTACTTTATATTATAAGGTATTTTCAATGATACACTGCATATTACGTTATATTATAAGGTATTTTCAATGATACACTGCATATTACGTTATATTATAAGGTATTTTCAATGATACACTGCATATTACGTTATATTATAAGGTATTTTCAACGATACACTGCACATTTCGTTATATTATAAGGTATTTTCAAAGATACACTACAAATTACGATATATTATAAGACATTTTCAATGATACACTGCAAATTACGTTATATTATAAGGTATTTTCAAAGATACACTACAAATTACGATATATAATAAGGTATTTTCAATGATACACTGCATATTACGTTATATTATAAGGTATTTTCAATGATACACTGCATATTACGTTATATTATAAGGTATTTTCAATGATACACTGCATATTTCGTTATATTATAAGGTATTTTCAATGATACACTGCATATTACGTTATATTATAAGGTATTTTCAATGATAAACTACGATATATTAGAAGGTATTTTCAATGATACACTGCATATTACGTTATATTATAAGGTATTTTCAATGTTACACTGCATATTACGATATGATATAATTTATGTTCTCTGATACACTGCATATTAGGATATGTTATAAGGTATTTCCAATGATACACTGCATATTACGTTATATTATAAGGTATTTTCAATGTTACACTGCATATTACGTTATATTATAAGGTAGTTTCAATGATAGACTGCATATTACGTTAGATTATAAGGTATTTTCAATGATACACTGCATATTACGTTATATTATAAGGTATTTTCAATGATACACTGCATATTACGTTATATTATAAGGTATTTTCAATGTTACACTGCATATTACGTTATATTATAAGGTAGTTTCAATGATAGACTGCATATTACGCTATATTATAAGGTGTTTTCAATGATACACTGCATATTACGCTATATTATAAGGTATTTTCAATGATACACTGCATATTACGCTATATTGTAAGGTATTTTCAATGATACACTGCATATTACGTTATATTATAAGGTATTTTCAATGATACACTGCATATTACGCTATATTGTAAGGTATTTTCAATGATACACTGCATATTACGTTATATTATAAGGTATTTTCAATGGTACACTGCATATTACGTTATATTATAAGGTATTTTCAATGATACACTACATATTACCTTATATTATAAGGTATTTTCAATGATACACTGCATATTACGTTATATTATAAGGTATTTTCAATGATACACTGCATATTACGCTATATTGTAAGGTATTTTCAATGATACACTGCATATTACGTTATATTATAAGGTATTTCCAATGATACACTGCATATTACGTTATATTATAAGGTATTTTCAATGATACACTGCATATTACGTTATATTATAAGGTATTTTCAATGATACACTGCATATTACGTTATATTATAAGGTATTTTCAATGATAAACTACGATATATTAGAAGGTATTTTCAAAGATACACTGTATATTGCGTTATATTACATGGTATTTTCAATGATACACTGCATATTACGTTATATTATAAGGTATTTTCAATGATAAACTACGATATATTAGAAGGTATTTTCAATGATACACTGCATATTACGTTATATTATAAGGTATTTTCAATGATACACTGCATATTACGTTATATTATAAGGTATTTTCAATGATACACTGCATATTACGTTATATTATAAGGTATTTTCAATGATACACTGCATATTACGTTATATTATAAGGTATTTTCAATGATAAACTACGATATATTAGAAGGTATTTTCAAAGATACACTGTATATTACGTTATATTACACGGTATTTTCAATGATACACTGCATATTACGTTATATTATAAGGTATTTTCAATGATACACTGCATATTACGTTATATTATAAGGTATTTTCAATGATACACTGCATATTACGTTATATTATAAGGTATTGTCAATGTTACACTGCATATTACGTTATATTATAAGGTAGTTTCAATGATAGACTGCATATTACGCTATATTATAAGGTGTTTTCAATGATACACTGCATATTACGCTATATTATAAGGTATTTTCAATGATACACTGCATATTACGCTATATTGTAAGGTATTTTCAATGATACACTGCATATTACGTTATATTATAAGGTATTTTCAATGATACACTGCATATTTCGTTATATTATAAGGTATTTTCAATGATACACTGCATATTACGCTATATTGTAAGGTATTTTCAATGATACACTGCATATTACGTTATATTATAAGGTATTTTCAATGATACACTGCATATTACGTTATATTATAAGGTATTTTCAATGATACACTGCATATTTCGTTATATTATAAGGTATTTTCAATGATACACTGCATATTACGTTATATTATAAGGTATTTTCAATGATAAACTACGATATATTAGAAGGTATTTTCAATGATACACTGCATATTACGTTATATTATAAGGTATTTTCAATAATACACTGTATATTACGTTATATTACATGGTATTTTCAATGATACACTGCATATTACGTTATATTATAAGGTATTTTCAATGATACACTGCATATTACGTTATATTATAAGGTATTTTCAATGATACACTGCATATTACGTAATATTATAAGGTATTTTCAATGATAAACTACGATATATTACAAGGTATTTTCAAAGATACACTGTATATTACGTTATATTACATGGTATTTTCAATGATACACTGCATATTACGTTATATTATAATAAATATATTATAAGGTATTTTCAATGATACACTGCATATTACGTTATATTATAAGGTATTTTCAATGATACACTGCATATTTCGTTATATTATAAGGTATTTTCAATGATACACTGCATATTACGCTATATTGTAAGGTATTTTCAATGATACACTGCATATTACGTTATATTATAAGGTATTTTCAATGATACACTGCATATTACGTTATATTATAAGGTATTTTCAATGATACACTGCATATTTCGTTATATTATAAGGTATTTTCAATGATACACTGCATATTACGTTATATTATAAGGTATTTTCAATGATAAACTACGATATATTAGAAGGTATTTTCAATGATACACTGCATATTACGTTATATTATAAGGTATTTTCAATAATACACTGTATATTACGTTATATTACATGGTATTTTCAATGATACACTGCATATTACGTTATATTATAAGGTATTTTCAATGATACACTGCATATTACGTTATATTATAAGGTATTTTCAATGATACACTGCATATTACGTAATATTATAAGGTATTTTCAATGATAAACTACGATATATTACAAGGTATTTTCAAAGATACACTGTATATTACGTTATATTACATGGTGTTTTCAATGATACACTGCATATTACGCTATATTATAAGGTATTTTCAATGATACACTGCATATTACGCTATATTGTAAGGTATTTTCAATGATACACTGCATATTACGTTATATTATAAGGTATTTTCAATGATACACTGCATATTTCGTTATATTATAAGGTATTTTCAATGATACACTGCATATTACGCTATATTGTAAGGTATTTTCAATGATACACTGCATATTACGTTATATTATAAGGTATTTTCAATGATACACTGCATATTACGTTATATTATAAGGTATTTTCAATGATACACTGCATATTTCGTTATATTATAAGGTATTTTCAATGATACACTGCATATTACGTTATATTATAAGGTATTTTCAATGATAAACTACGATATATTAGAAGGTATTTTCAATGATACACTGCATATTACGTTATATTATAAGGTATTTTCAATAATACACTGTATATTACGTTATATTACATGGTATTTTCAATGATACACTGCATATTACGTTATATTATAAGGTATTTTCAATGATACACTGCATATTACGTTATATTATAAGGTATTTTCAATGATACACTGCATATTACGTAATATTATAAGGTATTTTCAATGATAAACTACGATATATTACAAGGTATTTTCAAAGATACACTGTATATTACGTTATATTACATGGTATTTTCAATGATACACTGCATATTACGTTATATTATAATAAATATATTATAAGGTATTTTCAATGATACACTGCATATTACGTTATATTATAAGGTATTTTCAATGATACACTACATATTACCTTATATTATAAGGTATTTTCAATGATACACTGTATATTACGTTATATTACATGGTATTTTCAATGATACACTGCATATTACGTTATATTATAAGGTATTTTCAATGATAAACTACGATATATTAGAAGGTATTTTCAATGATACACTGCATATTACGTTATATTATAAGGTATTTTCAATGATACACTGCATATTACGCTATATTGTAAGGTATTTTCAATGATACACTGCATATTACGCTATATTATAAGGTGTTTTCAATGATACACTGCATATTACGCTATATTATAAGGTATTTTCAATGATACACTGCATATTACGCTATATTGTAAGGTATTTTCAATGATACACTGCATATTACGCTATATTATAAGGTATTTTCAATGATACACTGCTTATTACGTTATATTATAAGGTATTTTCAATGATACACTGCATATTTCGTTATATTATAAGGTATTTTCAATGATACACTGCATATTACGTTATATTATAAGGTATTTTCAATGATACACTACATACTACGTTATATTATAAGGTATTTTCAATGATACACTGCATATTACGTTATATTATAATGTATTTTCAATGATACACTGCATATTACGATATGTAAGAAGGTATTTTCAATGATACACTGCATATTACGTTATATTACATGGTATTTTCAATGAAACACTGCATATTTCGTTATATTATAAGGTATTTTCAATGATACACTGCATATTACGTTATATTATAAGGTATTTTCAATGATACACTGCATATTTCGTTATATTATAAGGTATTTTCAATGATACACTGCATATTACGTTATATTATAAGGTATTTTCAATGATAAACTACGATATATTAGAAGGTATTTTCAATGATACACTGCATATTACGTTATATTATAAGGTATTTTCAATAATACACTGTATATTACGTTATATTACATGGTATTTTCAATGATACACTGCATATTACGTTATATTATAAGGTATTTTCAATGATACACTGCATATTACTTTATATTATAAGGTATTTTCAATGATACACTGCATATTTCGTTATATTATAAGGTATTTTCAATGATACACTGCATATTACGTTATATTATAAGGTATTTTCATTGATAAACTACGATATATTAGAAGGTATTTTCAATGATACACTGCATATTACGTTATATTATAAGGTATTTTCAATAATACACTGTATATTACGTTATATTACATGGTATTTTCAATGATACACTGCATATTACGTTATATTATAAGGTATTTTCAATGATACACTGCATATTACGTTATATTATAAGGTATTTTCAATGATACACTGCATATTACGTTATATTATAAGGTATTTTCAATGATAAACTACGATATATTAGAAGGTATTTTCAAAGATACACTGTATATTACGTTATATTACATGGTATTTTCAATGATACACTGCATATTACGTTATATTATAATAAATATATTATAAGGTATTTTCAATGATACACTGCATATTACGTTATATTATAAGGTATTTTCAATGATACACTACATATTACCTTATATTATAAGGTATTTTCAATGATACACTGTATATTACGTTATATTACATGGTATTTTCAATGATACACTGCATATTACGTTATATTATAAGGTATTTTCAATGATAAACTACGATATATTAGAAGGTATTTTCAATGATACACTGCATATTACGTTATATTATAAGGTATTTTCAATGATACACTGCATATTACGTTATATTATAAGGTATTTTCAATGATACACTGCATATTACGTAATATTATAAGGTATTTTCAATGATACACTGCATATTACGTTATATTATAAGGTATTTTCAATGATAAACTACGATATATTAGAAGGTATTTTCAATGATACACTGCATATTACGTTATATTATAAGGTATTTTCAATGATGCACTGCATATTACGCTATATTGTAAGGTATTTTCAATGATACACTGCATATTACGCTATATTATAAGGTGTTTTCAATGATACACTGCATATTACGCTATATTATAAGGTATTTTCAATGATACACTGCATATTACGCTATATTGTAAGGTATTTTCAATGATACACTGCATATTACGTTATATTATAAGGTATTTTCAATGATACACTGCTTATTACGTTATATTATAAGGTATTTTCAATGATAAACTACGATATATTAGAAGGTATTTTCAATGATACACTGCATATTACGTTATATTATAAGGTATTTTCAATGATACACTGCATATTACGTTATATTATAAGGTATTTTCAATGATACACTGCATATTACGTAATATTATAAGGTATTTTCAATGATACACTGCATATTACGTTATATTATAAGGTATTTTCAATGATAAACTACGATATATTAGAAGGTATTTTCAATGATACACTGCATATTACGTTATATTATAAGGTATTTTCAATGATACACTGCATATTACGCTATATTGTAAGGTATTTTCAATGATACACTGCATATTACGCTATATTATAAGGTATTTTCAATGATAAACTACGATATATTAGAAGGTATTTTCAAAGATACACTGTATATTACGTTATATTACATGGTATTTTCAATGATACACTGCATATTACGTTATATTATAATAAATATATTATAAGGTATTTTCAATGATACACTGCATATTACGTTATATTATAAGGTATTTTCAATGATACACTGCATATTACGTTATATTATAAGGTATTTTCAATGATACACTGCATATTTCGTTATATTATAAGGTATTTTCAATGATACACTGCATATTACGTTATATTATAAGGTATTTTCAATGATAAACTACGATATATTAGAAGGTATTTTCAATGATACACTGCATATTACGTTATATTATAAGGTATTTTCAATAATACACTGTATATTACGTTATATTACATGGTATTTTCAATGATACACTGCATATTACGTTATATTATAAGGTATTTTCAATGATACACTGCATATTACGTTATATTATAAGGTATTTTCAATGATGCACTGCATATTACGTTATATTATAAGGTATTTTCAATGATAAACTACGATATATTACAAGGTATTTTCAAAGATACACTGTATATTACGTTATATTACATGGTATTTTCAATGATACACTGCATATTACGTTATATTATAAGGTATTTTCAATGTTAAACTACGATATATTAGAAGGTATTTTCAATGATACACTGCATATTACGTTATATTATAAGGTATTTTCAATAATACACTGTATATTACGTTATATTACATGGTATTTTCAATGATACACTGCATATTACGTTATATTATAAGGTATTTTCAATGATACACTGCATATTACGTTATATTATAAGGTATTTTCAATGATACACTGCATATTACGTTATATTATAAGGTATTTTCAATGATAAACTACGATATATTAGAAGGTATTTTCAAAGATACACTGTATATTACGTTATATTACATGGTATTTTCAATGATACACTGCATATTACGTTATATTATAATAAATATATTATAAGGTATTTTCAATGATACACTGCATATTACGCTATATTATAAGGTATTTTCAATGATACACTGCATATTACGCTATATTGTAAGGTATTTTCAATGATACACTGCATATTACGTTATATTATAAGGTATTTTCAATGATACACTGCTTATTACGTTATATTATAAGGTATTTTCAATGATAAACTACGATATATTAGAAGGTATTTTCAATGATACACTGCATATTACGTTATATTATAAGGTATTTTCAATGATACACTGCATATTACGTTATATTATAAGGTATTTTCAATGATACACTGCATATTACGTAATATTATAAGGTATTTTCAATGATACACTGCATATTACGTTATATTATAAGGTATTTTCAATGATAAACTACGATATATTAGAAGGTATTTTCAATGATACACTGCATATTACGTTATATTATAAGGTATTTTCAATGATACACTGCATATTACGCTATATTGTAAGGTATTTTCAATGATACACTGCATATTACGCTATATTATAAGGTATTTTCAATGATAAACTACGATATATTAGAAGGTATTTTCAAAGATACACTGTATATTACGTTATATTACATGGTATTTTCAATGATACACTGCATATTACGTTATATTATAATAAATATATTATAAGGTATTTTCAATGATACACTGCATATTACGTTATATTATAAGGTATTTTCAATGATACACTGCATATTACGTTATATTATAAGGTATTTTCAATGATAAACTACTATATATTATAAGGTATTTTCAATGGTAAACTACTATATATTATAAGGTATTTTCAATGATACACTGCATATTACGTTATATTATAAGGTATTATCATTGATAAACTACAATATATTATAAGGCATTTTCAATGATACACTGCATATTACGTTATATTATAAGGTGTTTTCAATGATACACTGCAGATTACGTTATATTATAAGGTATTTTCATTGATAAACTACAATATATTATAAGGCATTTTCAATGATACACTGCATATTACGATATATTATAAGGTATTTTCAATGATACACTGCATATTACGTTATATTATAAGGTATTTTCAATGATAAACTACTATATATTATAAGGTATTTGCAATGGTAAACTACTATATATTATAAGGTATTTTCAATGATACACTGCATATTACGTTATATTATAAGGTATTTTCAATGATACACTGCATATTACGTTATATTATAAGGTATTTTCAATGATACACTGCATATTACGTTATATTATAAGGTATTTTCAATGATACACTGCATATTACCTTATATTATAAGGTATTTTCAATGATACACTGCAAAATACGTTATATTATAAGGTATTTTCAATGATACACTGCATATTACGTTATATTATGAGGTAGTTTCAATGATAAACTACTATATATTATAATGTATTTTCAATGGTAAACTACTATATATTATAAGGTATGTTCAATGATACACTGCATATTACGATATATTATATGGTATTTTCAATGATACACTGCATATTACGTTATATTATAAGGTATTTTCAATGATACACTGCATATTACGTTATACTATAAGGTATTTTCAATGATAAACTACTATATATTATAAGGTATTTTCAATGGTAAACTACTATATATTATAAGGTATTTTCAATGATACACTGCATATTACGTTATATTATAAGGTATTTTCAATGATACACTGCATATTACCTTATATTATAAGGTATTTTCAATGATACACTGCATATCACCTTATATTATAAGGTATTTTCAATGATACACTGCATATTACGTTATATTATAAGGTATTTTCAATGATACACTGCATATTACGTTATATTATAAGGTATTTTCAATGATACACTGCATATTACGTTATATTATAAGGTATTTTCATTGATAAACTACTATATATTATAAGGTATTTTCAATGATACACTGCATATTACGTCCTATTATAAGGTATTTTCATTGATACACTGCATATTACGTTATATTATAAGGTATTTTCAATTATACACTGCATATTACGTTATATTATAAGGTATTTTCAATGATACACTTCATATTACGTTATATCATAAGGTATTTTCACTGATACACTGCATATCACCTTATATTATAAGGTATTTTCAATGATACACTGCATATTACGTTATATTATAAGGTATTTTCAATGATACACTGCATATTACGTTATATTATAAGGTATTTTCAATGATACACTGCATATTACGTTATATTATAAGGTATTTTCAATGATACACTGCATATTACCTTATATTATAAGGTATTTTCAATGATACACTGCAAAATACCTTATATTATAAGGTATTTTCAATGATACACTGCATATTACGTTATATTATAAGGTAGTTTCAATGATAAACTACTATATATTATAATGTATTTTCAATGGTAAACTACTATATATTATAAGGTATTTTCAATGATACACTGCATATTACGATATATTATATGGTATTTTCAATGATACACTGCATATTACGTTATATTATAAGGTATTTTCAATGATACACTGCATATTACGTTATACTATAAGGTATTTTCAATGATAAACTACTATATATTATAAGGTATTTTCAATGGTAAACTACTATATATTATATTGTATTTTCAATGATACACTGTATATTACGTTATATTATAAGGTATTATCATTGATAAACTACAATATATTATAAGGCATTTTCAATGATACACTGCATATTACGTTATATTATAAGGTGTTTTCAATGATACACTGCAGATTACGTTATATTATAAGGTATTTTCATTGATAAACTACAATATATTATAAGGCATTTTCAATGATACACTGCATATTACGATATATTATATGGTATTTTCAATGATACACTGCATATTACGTTATACTATAAGGTATTTTCAATGATAAACTACTATATATTATAAGGTATTTTCAATGGTAAACTACTATATATTATAAGGTATTTTCAATGATACACTGCATATTACGTTATATTATAAGGTATTTTCAATGATACACTGCATATTACCTTATATTATAAGGTATTTTCAATGATACACTGCATATTACGTTATATTATAAGGTATTTTCAATGATACACTGCATATTACGTTATATTATAAGGTATTTTCAATGATACACTGCAAAATACGTTATATTATAAGGTATTTTCAATGATACACTGCATATTACGTTATATTATGAGGTAGTTTCAATGATAAACTACTATATATTATAATGTATTTTCAATGGTAAACTACTATATATTATAAGGTATTTTCAATGATACACTGCATATTACGATATATTATATGGTATTTTCAATGATACACTGCATATTACGTTATATTATAAGGTATTTTCAATGATACACTGCATATTACGTTATACTATAAGGTATTTTCAATGATAAACTACTATATATTATAAGGTATTTTCAATGGTAAACTACTATATATTATAAGGTATTTTCAATGATACACTGCATATTACGTTATATTATAAGGTATTTTCAATGATACACTGCATATTACCTTATATTATAAGGTATTTTCAATGATACACTGCATATCACCTTATATTATAAGGTATTTTCAATGATACACTGCATATTACGTTATATTATAAGGTATTTTCAATGATACACTGCATATTACGTTATATTATAAGGTATTTTCAATGATACACTGCATATTACGTTATATTATAAGGTATTTTCATTGATAAACTACTATATATTATAAGGTATTTTCAATGACACACTGCATATTACGTTATATTATAAGGTATTTTCATTGATACACTGCATATTACGTCCTATTATAAGGTATTTTTAATGATACACTGCATATTACGTTATATTATAAGGTATTTTCAATTATACACTGCATATTACGTTATATTATAAGGTATTTTCAATGATACACTTCATATTACGTTATATCATAAGGTATTTTCACTGATACACTGCATATCACCTTATATTATAAGGTATTTTCAATGATACACTGCATATTACGTTATATTATAAGGTATTTTCAATGATACACTGCATATTACGTTATATTATAAGGTATTTTCAATGATACACTGCATATTACGTTATATTATAAGGTATTTTCAATGATACACTGCATATTACCTTATATTATAAGGTATTTTCAATGATACACTGCAAAATACGTTATATTATAAGGTATTTTCAATGATACACTGCATATTACGTTATATTATAAGGTAGTTTCAATGATAAACTACTATATATTATAATGTATTTTCAATGGTAAACTACGATATATTATAAGGTATTTTCAATGATACACTGCATATTACGATATATTATATGGTATTTTCAATGATACACTGCATATTACGTTATATTATAAGGTATTTTCAATGATACACTGCATATTACGTTATACTATAAGGTATTTTCAATGATACACTGCATATTACGTTATATTATAAGGTATTTTCAATGATACACTGCATATTACCTTATAATATAAGGTATTTTCAATGATACACTGCAAAATACGTTATATTATAAGGTATTTTCAATGATACACTGCATATTACGTTATATTATAAGGTAGTTTCAATGATAAACTACTATATATTATAATGTATTTTCAATGGTAAACTACTATATATTATAAGGTATTTTCAATGATACACTGCATATTACGATATATTATATGGTATTTTCAATGATACACTGCATATTACGTTATATTATAAGGTATTTTCAATGATACACTGCATATTACGTTATACTATAAGGTATTTTCAATGATACACTACTATATATTATAAGGTATTTTCAATGGTAAACTACTATATATTATAAGGTATTTTCAATGATACACTGCATATTACGTTATATTATAAGGTATTATCATTGATAAACTACAATATATTATAAGGCATTTTCAATGATACACTGCATATTACGTTATATTATAAGGTGTTTTCAATGATACACTGCAGATTACGTTATATTATAAGGTATTTTCATTGATAAACTACAATATATTATAAGGCATTTTCAATGATACACTGCATATTACGATATATTATATGGTATTTTCAATGATACACTGCATATTACGTTATACTATAAGGTATTTTCAATGATACACTACTATATATTATAAGGTATTTTCAATGGTAAACTACTATATATTATAAGGTATTTTCAATGATACACTGCATATTACGTTATATTATAAGGTATTTTCAATGATACACTGCATATTACCTTATATTATAAGGTATTTTCAATGATACACTGCATATTACGTTATATTATAAGGTATTTTCAATGATACACTGCATATTACCTTATAATATAAGGTATTTTCAATGATACACTGCAAAATACGTTATATTATAAGGTATTTTCAATGATACACTGCATATTACGTTATATTATGAGGTAGTTTCAATGATAAACTACTATATATTATAATGTATTTTCAATGGTAAACTACTATATATTATAAGGTATTTTCAATGATACACTGCATATTACGATATATTATATGGTATTTTCAATGATACACTGCATATTACGTTATATTATAAGGTATTTTCAATGATACACTGCATATTACGTTATACTATAAGGTATTTTCAATGATAAACTACTATATATTATAAGGTATTTTCAATGGTAAACTACTATATATTATAAGGTATTTTCAATGATACACTGCATATTACGTTATATTATAAGGTATTTTCAATGATACACTGCATATTACCTTATATTATAAGGTATTTTCAATGATACACTGCATATTACGTTATATTATAAGGTATTTTCAATGATACACTGCATATTACCTTATATTATAAGGTATTTTCAATGATACACTGCATATTACGTTATATTATAAGGTATTTTCAATGATACACTGCATATTACGTTATATTATAAGGTAGTTTCAATGATAAACTACTATATATTATAAAGTATTTTCAATGGTAAACTACTATATATTATAAGGTATTTTCAATGATACACTGCATATTACGTTATATTATAAGGTATTTTCAATGATACACTGCATATTACGTTATATTATAAGGTATTTTCAATGATACACTGCATATTACGTTATACTATAAGGTATTTTCAATGGTAAACTACTATATATTATAAGGTATTTTCAATGATACACTGCATATTACGTTATATTATAAGGTATTATCATTGATAAACTACAATATATTATAAGGCATTTTCAATGATACACTGCATATTACGTTATATTATAAGGTGTTTTCAATGATACACTGCAGATTACGTTATATTATAAGGTATTTTCATTGATAAACTACAATATATTATAAGGCATTTTCAATGATACACTGCATATTACGATATATTATATCGTATTATCAATGATACACTGCATATTACGTTATATTATAAGGTATTTTCAATGATACACTACTATATATTATAAGGTATTTTCAATGGTAAACTACTATATATTATAAGGTATTTTCAATGATACACTGCATATTACGTTATATTATAAGGTATTTTCAATGATACACTGCATATTACCTTATATTATAAGGTATTTTCAATGATACACTGCATATTACGTTATATTATAAGGTATTTTCAATGATACACTGCATATTACCTTATATTATAAGGTATTTTCAATGAGACACTGCAAAATACGTTATATTATAAGGTATTTTCAATGATACACTGCATATTACGTTATATTATGAGGTAGTTTCAATGATAAACTACTATATATTATAATGTATTTTCAATGGTAAACTACTATATATTATAAGGTATTTTCAATGATACACTGCATATTACGATATATTATATGGTATTTTCAATGATACACTGCATATTACGTTATATTATAAGGTATTTTCAATGATACACTGCATATTACGTTATACTATAAGGTATTTTCAATGATAAACTACTATATATTATAAGGTATTTTCAATGGTAAACTACTATATATTATAAGGTATTTTCAATGATACACTGCATATTACGTTATATTATAAGGTATTTTCAATGATACACTGCATATTACCTTATATTATAAGGTATTTTCAATGATACACTGCATATTACGTTATATTATAAGGTATTTTCAATGATACACTGCATATTACCTTATATTATAAGGTATTTTCAATGATACACTGCATATTACGTTATATTATAAGGTATTTTCAATGATACACTGCATATTACGTTATATTATAAGGTAGTTTCAATGATAAACTACTATATATTATAAAGTATTTTCAATGGTAAACTACTATATATTATAAGGTATTTTCAATGATACACTGCATATTACGATATATTATATGGTATTTTCAATGATACACTGCATATTACGTTATATTATAAGGTATTTTCAATGATACACTGCATATTACGTTATACTATAAGGTATTTTCAATGATAAACTACTATATATTCTAAGGTATTTTCAATGATACACTGCATATTACGTTATATTATAAAGTATTTTCAATGATACACTGCATATTACCTTATATTATAAGGTATTTTCAATAATACACTGCATATTACGTTATATTATAAGGTATTTTCAATGATACACTGCATATTACCTTATATTATAAGGTATTTTCAATGATACACTGCATATTACGTTATATTATAAGGTATTTTCAATGATACACTGCATATTACGTTATATTATAAGGTATTATCATTGATAAACTACAATATATTATAAGGCATTTTCAATGATACACTGCATATTACGTTATATTATAAGGTATTTTCATTGATACACTGCATATTACGTCCTATTATAAGGTATTTTTAATGATACACTGCATATTACGTTATATTATAAGGTATTTTCAATGATACACTGCATATTACGTTATATTATAAGGTATTTTCTATGATACACTTCATATTACGTTATATCATAAGTTATTTTCACTGATACACTGCATATTACCTTATATTATAAGGTATTTTCAATGATACACTGCATATTACGTTATATTATAAGGTATTTTCAATGATACACTGCATATTACGTTATATTATAAGGTATTTTCAATGATACACTGCATATTACGTTATATTATAAGATATTTTCATTGATAAACTACTATATATTATAAGGTATTTTCAATGACACACTGCATATTACGTTATATTATAAGGTGTTTTCAATGATACACTGCATATTACGTTATATTATAAGGTATTTTCAATGATACACTGTAAATTACGTTATATTATAAGGTATTTTCAATGATACACTGCCTATTACGTTATATCATAAGGTATTTTCAATGATACACTGCATATTACCTTATATTATAAGGTATTTTCAATGATACACTGCATATTACGTTATATTATAAGGTATTTTCAATGATACACTGCATATTACGTTATATTATAAGGTATTTTCAATGATACACTGCATATTACGTTATATTATAAGGTATTTTCAATGATACACTGCATATTACGTTATATTATAAGGTAGTTTCAATGATAAACTACTATATATTATAATGTATTTTCAATGGTAAACTACTATATATTATAAGGTATTTTCAATGATACACTGCATATTACGATATATTATATGGTATTTTCAATGATACACTGCATATTACGTTATATTATAAGGTATTTTCAATGATACACTGCATATTACGTTATACTATAAGGTATTTTCAATGATAAACTACTATATATTATAAGGTATTTTCAATGGTAAACTACTATATATTATAAGGTATTTTCAATGATACACTGCATATTACGTTATATTATAAGGTATTATCATTGATAAACTACAATATATTATAAGGCATTTTCAATGATACACTGCATATTACGTTATATTATAAGGTGTTTTCAATGATACACTGCAGATTACGTTATATTATAAGGTATTTTCATTGATAAACTACAATATATTATAAGGCATTTTCAATGATACACTGCATATTACGATATATTATATGGTATTTTCAATGATACACTGCATATTACGTTATACTATAAGGTATTTTCAATGATAAACTACTATATATTATAAGGTATTTGCAATGGTAAACTACTATATATTATAAGGTATTTTCAATGATACACTGCATATTACGTTATATTATAAGGTATTTTCAATGATACACTGCATATTACCTTATATTATAAGGTATTTTCAATGATACACTGCATATTACGTTATATTATAAGGTATTTTCAATGATACACTGCATATTACCTTATATTATAAGGTATTTTCAATGATACACTGCAAAATACGTTATAATATAAGGTATTTTCAATGATACACTGCATATTACGTTATATTATGAGGTAGTTTCAATGATAAACTACTATATATTATAATGTATTTTCAATGGTAAACTACTATATATTATAAGGTATTTTCAATGATACTCTGCATATTACGATATATTATATGGTATTTTCAATGATACACTGCATATTACGTTATATTATAAGGTATTTTCAATGATACACTGCATATCACGTTATACTATAAGGTATTTTCAATGATAAACTACTATATATTATAAGGTATTTTCAATGGTAAACTACTATATATTATAAGGTATTTTCAATGATACACTGCATATTACGTTATATTATAAGGTATTTTCAATGATACACTGCATATTACCTTATATTATAAGGTATTTTCAATGATACACTGCATATCACCTTATATTATAAGGTATTTTCAATGATACACTGCATATTACGTTATATTATAAGGTATTTTCAATGATACACTGCATATTACGTTATATTGTAAGGTATTTTCAATGATACACTGCATATTACGTTATATTATAAGGTATTTTCATTGATAAACTACTATATATTATAAGGTATTTTCAATGATACACTGCATATTACGTCCTATTATAAGGTATTTTCATTGATACACTGCATATTACGTTATATTATAAGGTATTTTCAATTATACACTGCATATTACGTTATATTATAAGGTATTTTCAATGATACACTTCATATTACGTTATATCATAAGGTATTTTCACTGATACACTGCATATCACCTTATATTATAAGGTATTTTCAATGATACACTGCATATTACGTTATATTATAAGGTATTTTCAATGATACACTGCATATTACGTTATATTATAAGGTATTTTCAATGATACACTGCATATTACGTTATATTATAAGGTATTTTCAATGATACACTGCATATTACCTTATATTATAAGGTATTTTCAATGATACACTGCAAAATACGTTATATTATAAGGTATTTTCAATGATACACTGCATATTACGTTATATTATAAGGTAGTTTCAATGATAAACTACTATATATTATAATGTATTTTCAATGGTAAACTACTATATATTATAAGGTATTTTCAATGATACACTGCATATTACGATATATTATATGGTATTTTCAATGATACACTGCATATTACGTTATATTATAAGGTATTTTCAATGATACACTGCATATTACGTTATACTATAAGGTATTTTCAATGATAAACTACTATATATTATAAGGTATTTTCAATGGTAAACTACTATATATTATAAGGTATTTTCAATGATACACTGCATATTACGTTATATTATAAGGTATTATCATTGATAAACTACAATATATTATAAGGCATTTTCAATGATACACTGCATATTACGTTATATTATAAGGTGTTTTCAATGATACACTGCAGATTACGTTATATTATAAGGTATTTTCATTGATAAACTACAATATATTATAAGGCATTTTCAATGATACACTGCATATTACGATATATTATATGGTATTTTCAATGATACACTGCATATTACGTTATACTATAAGGTATTTTCAATGATAAACTACTATATATTATAAGGTATTTTCAATGGTAAACTACTATATATTATAAGGTATTTTCAATGATACACTGCATATTACGTTATATTATAAGGTATTTTCAATGATACACTGCATATTACCTTATATTATAAGGTATTTTCAATGATACACTGCATATTACGTTATATTATAAGGTATTTTCAATGATACACTGCATATTACCTTATATTATAAGGTATTTTCAATGATACACTGCAAAATACGTTATATTATAAGGTATTTTCAATGATACACTGCATATTACGTTATATTATGAGGTAGTTTCAATGATAAACTACTATATATTATAATGTATTTTCAATGGTAAACTACTATATATTATAAGGTATTTTCAATGATACACTGCATATTACGATATATTATATGGTATTTTCAATGATACACTGCATATTACGTTATATTATAAGGTATTTTCAATGATACACTGCATATTACGTTATACTATAAGGTATTTTCAATGATAAACTACTATATATTATAAGGTATTTTCAATGGTAAACTACTATATATTATAAGGTATTTTCAATGATACACTGCATATTACGTTATATTATAAGGTATTTTCAATTATACACTGCATATTACCTTATATTATAAGGTATTTTCAATGATACACTGCATATCACCTTATATTATAAGGTATTTTCAATGATACACTGCATATTACGTTATATTATAAGGTATTTTCAATGATACACTGCATATTACGTTATATTATAAGGTATTTTCAATGATACACTGCATATTACGTTATATTATAAGGTATTTTCATTGATAAACTACTATATATTATAAGGTATTTTCAATGACACACTGCATATTACGTTATATTATAAGGTATTTTCATTGATACACTGCATATTACGTCCTATTATAAGGTATTTTTAATGATACACTGCATATTACGTTATATTATAAGGTATTTTCAATTATACACTGCATATTACGTTATATTATAAGGTATTTTCAATGATACACTTCATATTACGTTATATCATAAGGTATTTTCACTGATACACTGCATATCACCTTATATTATAAGGTATTTTCAATGATACACTGCATATTACGTTATATTATAAGGTATTTTCAATGATACACTGCATATTACGTTATATTATAAGGTATTTTCAATGATACACTGCATATTACGTTATATTATAAGGTATTTTCAATGATACACTGCATATTACCTTATATTATAAGGTATTTTCAATGATACACTGCAAAATACGTTATATTATAAGGTATTTTCAATGATACACTGCATATTACGTTATATTATAAGGTAGTTTCAATGATAAACTACTATATATTATAATGTATTTTCAATGGTAAACTACGATATATTATAAGGTATTTTCAATGATACACTGCATATTACGATATATTATATGGTATTTTCAATGATACACTGCATATTACGTTATATTATAAGGTATTTTCAATGATACACTGCATATTACGTTATACTATAAGGTATTTTCAATGATACACTGCATATTACGTTATATTATAAGGTATTTTCAATGATACACTGCATATTACCTTATATTATAAGGTATTTTCAATGATACACTGCAAAATACGTTATATTATAAGGTATTTTCAATGATACACTGCATATTACGTTATATTATAAGGTAGTTTCAATGATAAACTACTATATATTATAATGTATTTTCAATGGTAAACTACTATATATTATAAGGTATTTTCAATGATACACTGCATATTACGATATATTATATGGTATTTTCAATGATACACTGCATATTACGTTATATTATAAGGTATTTTCAATGATACACTGCATATTACGTTATACTATAAGGTATTTTCAATGATAAACTACTATATATTATAAGGTATTTTCAATGATACACTGCATATTACGATATATTATATGGTATTTTCAATGATACACTGCATATTACGTTATATTATAAGGTATTTTCAATGATACACTGCATATTACGTTATACTATAAGGTATTTTCAATGATAAACTACTATATATTATAAGGTATTTTCAATGGTAAACTACTATATATTATAAGGTATTTTCAATGATACACTGCATATTACGTTATATTATAAGGTATTTTCAATGATACACTGCATATTACCTTATATTATAAGGTATTTTCAATGATACACTGCATATTACGTTATATTATAAGGTATTTTCAATGATACACTGCATATTACCTTATATTATAAGGTATTTTCAATGATACACTGCATATTACGTTATATTATAAGGTATTTTCAATGATACACTGCATATTACGTTATATTATAAGGTAGTTTCAATGATAAACTACTATATATTATAAAGTATTTTCAATGGTAAACTACTATATATTATAAGGTATTTTCAATGATACACTGCATATTACGATATATTATATGGTATTTTCAATGATACACTGCATATTACGTTATATTATAAGGTATTTTCAATGATACACTGCATATTACGTTATACTATAAGGTATTTTCAATGATAAACTACTATATATTCTAAGGTATTTTCAATGATACACTGCATATTACGTTATATTATAAAGTATTTTCAATGATACACTGCATATTACCTTATATTATAAGGTATTTTCAATAATACACTGCATATTACGTTATATTATAAGGTATTTTCAATGATACACTGCATATTACCTTATATTATAAGGTATTTTCAATGATACACTGCATATTACGTTATATTATAAGGTATTTTCAATGATACACTGCATATTACGTTATATTATAAGGTATTATCATTGATAAACTACAATATATTATAAGGCATTTTCAATGATACACTGCATATTACGTTATATTATAAGGTATTTTCATTGATACACTGCATATTACGTCCTATTATAAGGTATTTTTAATGATACACTGCATATTACGTTATATTATAAGGTATTTTCAATTATACACTGCATATTACGTTATATTATAAGGTATTTTCTATGATACACTTCATATTACGTTATATCATAAGTTATTTTCACTGATACACTGCATATCACCTTATATTATAAGGTATTTTCAATGATACACTGCATATTACGTTATATTATAAGGTATTTTCAATGATACACTGCATATTACGTTATATTATAAGGTATTTTCAATGATACACTGCATATTACGTTATATTATAAGATATTTTCATTGATAAAGTGCTATATATTATAAGGTATTTTCAATGATACACTGCATATTACGTTATATTATAAGGTGTTTTCAATGATACACTGCATATTACGTTATATTATAAGGTATTTTCAATGATACACTGTAAATTACGTTATATTATAAGGTATTTTCAATGATACACTGCCTATTACGTTATATCATAAGGTATTTTCAATGATACACTGCATATTACCTTATATTATAAGGTATTTTCAATGATACACTGCATATTACGTTATATTATAAGGTATTTTCAATGATACACTGCATATTACGTTATATTATAAGGTATTTTCAATGATACACTGCATATTACGTTATATTATAAGGTATTTTCAATGATACACTGCATATTACGTTATATTATAAGGTAGTTTCAATGATAAACTACTATATATTATAATGTATTTTCAATGGTAAACTACTATATATTATAAGGTATTTTCAATGATACACTGCATATTACGATATATTATATGGTATTTTCAATGATACACTGCATATTACGTTATATTATAAGGTATTTTCAATGATACACTGCATATTACGTTATACTATAAGGTATTTTCAATGATAAACTACTATATATTATAAGGTATTTTCAATGGTAAACTACTATATATTATAAGGTATTTTCAATGATACACTGCATATTACGTTATATTATAAGGTATTTTCAATTATACACTGCATATTACGTTATATTATAAGGTATTTTCTATGATACACTTCATATTACGTTATATCATAAGTTATTTTCACTGATACACTGCATATCACCTTATATTATAAGGTATTTTCAATGATACACTGCATATTACGTTAATATTATAAGGTATTTTCAATGATACACTGCATATTACGTTATATTATAAGGTATTTTCAATGATACACTGCATATTACGTTATATTATAAGATATTTTCATTGATAAACTACTATATATTATAAGGTATTTTCAATGACAACACTGCATATTACGTTATATTATAAGGTGTTTTCAATGATACACTGCATATTACGTTATATTATAAGGTATTTTCAATGATACACTGTAAATTACGTTATATTATAAGGTATTTTCAATGATACACTGCCTATTACGTTATATCATAAGGTATTTTCAATGATACACTGCATATTACCTTATATTATAAGGTATTTTCAATGATACACTGCATATTACGTTATATTATAAGGTATTTTCAATGATACACTGCATATTACGTTATATTATAAGGTATTTTCAATGATACACTGCATATTACGTTATATTATAAGGTATTTTCAATGATACACTGCATATTACGTTATATTATAAGGTAGTTTCAATGATAAACTACTATATATTATAATGTATTTTCAATGGTAAACTACTATATATTATAAGGTATTTTCAATGATACACTGCATATTACGATATATTATATGGTATTTTCAATGATACACTGCATATTACGTTATATTATAAGGTATTTTCAATGATACACTGCATATTACGTTATATTATAAGGTATTTTCAATGATAAACTACTATATATTATAAGGTATTTTCAATGGTAAACTACTATATATTATAAGGTATTTTCAATGATACACTGCATATTACGTTATATTATAAGGTATTTTCATTGATAAACTACAATATATTATAAGGCATTTTCAATGATACACTGCATATTACGTTATATTATAAGGTGTTTTCAATGATACACTGCAGATTACGTTATATTATAAGGTATTTTCATTGATAAACTACAATATATTATAAGGCATTTTCAATGATACACTGCATATTACGATATATTATATGGTATTTTCAATGATACACTGCATATTACGTTATACTATAAGGTATTTTCAATGATAAACTACTATATATTATAAGGTATTTGCAATGGTAAACTACTATATATTATAAGGTATTTTCAATGATACACTGCATATTACGTTATATTATAAGGTATTTTCAATGATACACTGCATATTACGTTATATTATAAGGTATTTTCAATGATACACTGCATATTACGTTATATTATAAGGTATTTTCAATGATACACTGCATATTACCTTATATTATAAGGTATTTTCAATGATACACTGCAAAATACGTTATATTATAAGGTATTTTCAATGATACACTGCATATTACGTTATATTATGAGGTAGTTTCAATGATAAACTACTATATATTATAATGTATTTTCAATGGTAAACTACTATATATTATAAGGTATTTTCAATGATACTCTGCATATTACGATATATTATATGGTATTTTCAATGATACACTGCATATTACGTTATATTATAAGGTATTTTCAATGATACACTGCATATTACGTTATACTATAAGGTATTTTCAATGATAAACTACTATATATTATAAGGTATTTTCAATGGTAAACTACTATATATTATAAGGTATTTTCAATGATACACTGCATATTACGTTATATTATAAGGTATTTTCAATGATACACTGCATATTACCTTATATTATAAGGTATTTTCAATGATACACTGCATATCACCTTATATTATAAGGTATTTTCAATGATACACTGCATATTACGTTATATTATAAGGTATTTTCAATGATACACTGCATATTACGTTATATTGTAAGGTATTTTCAATGATACACTGCATATTACGTTATATTATAAGGTATTTTCATTGATAAACTACTATATATTATAAGGTATTTTCAATGATACACTGCATATTACGTCCTATTATAAGGTATTTTCATTGATACACTGCATATTACGTTATATTATAAGGTATTTTCAATTATACACTGCATATTACGTTATATTATAAGGTATTTTCAATGATACACTTCATATTACGTTATATCATAAGGTATTTTCACTGATACACTGCATATCACCTTATATTATAAGGTATTTTCAATGATACACTGCATATTACGTTATATTATAAGGTATTTTCAATGATACACTGCATATTACGTTATATTATAAGGTATTTTCAATGATACACTGCATATTACGTTATATTATAAGGTATTTTCAATGATACACTGCATATTACCTTATATTATAAGGTATTTTCAATGATACACTGCAAAATACGTTATATTATAAGGTATTTTCAATGATACACTGCATATTACGTTATATTATAAGGTAGTTTCAATGATAAACTACTATATATTATAATGTATTTTCAATGGTAAACTACTATATATTATAAGGTATTTTCAATGATACACTGCATATTACGATATATTATATGGTATTTTCAATGATACACTGCATATTACGTTATATTATAAGGTATTTTCAATGATACACTGCATATTACGTTATACTATAAGGTATTTTCAATGATAAACTACTATATATTATAAGGTATTTTCAATGGTAAACTACTATATATTATAAGGTATTTTCAATGATACACTGTATATTACGTTATATTATAAGGTATTATCATTGATAAACTACAATATATTATAAGGCATTTTCAATGATACACTGCATATTACGTTATATTATAAGGTGTTTTCAATGATACACTGCAGATTACGTTATATTATAAGGTATTTTCATTGATAAACTACAATATATTATAAGGCATTTTCAATGATACACTGCATATTACGATATATTATATGGTATTTTCAATGATACACTGCATATTACGTTATACTATAAGGTATTTTCAATGATAAACTACTATATATTATAAGGTATTTTCAATGGTAAACTACTATATATTATAAGGTATTTTCAATGATACACTGCATATTACGTTATATTATAAGGTATTTTCAATGATACACTGCATATTACCTTATATTATAAGGTATTTTCAATGATACACTGCATATTACGTTATATTATAAGGTATTTTCAATGATACACTGCATATTACGTTATATTATAAGGTATTTTCAATGATACACTGCAAAATACGTTATATTATAAGGTATTTTCAATGATACACTGCATATTACGTTATATTATGAGGTAGTTTCAATGATAAACTACTATATATTATAATGTATTTTCAATGGTAAACTACTATATATTATAAGGTATTTTCAATGATACACTGCATATTACGATATATTATATGGTATTTTCAATGATACACTGCATATTACGTTATATTATAAGGTATTTTCAATGATACACTGCATATTACGTTATACTATAAGGTATTTTCAATGATAAACTACTATATATTATAAGGTATTTTCAATGGTAAACTACTATATATTATAAGGTATTTTCAATGATACACTGCATATTACGTTATATTATAAGGTATTTTCAATTATACACTGCATATTACCTTATATTATAAGGTATTTTCAATGATACACTGCATATCACCTTATATTATAAGGTATTTTCAATGATACACTGCATATTACGTTATATTATAAGGTATTTTCAATGATACACTGCATATTACGTTATATTATAAGGTATTTTCAATGATACACTGCATATTACGTTATATTATAAGGTATTTTCATTGATAAACTACTATATATTATAAGGTATTTTCAATGACACACTGCATATTACGTTATATTATAAGGTATTTTCATTGATACACTGCATATTACGTCCTATTATAAGGTATTTTTAATGATACACTGCATATTACGTTATATTATAAGGTATTTTCAATTATACACTGCATATTACGTTATATTATAAGGTATTTTCAATGATACACTGCATATTACGTTATATCATAAGGTATTTTCACTGATACACTGCATATCACCTTATATTATAAGGTATTTTCAATGATACACTGCATATTACGTTATATTATAAGGTATTTTCAATGATACACTGCATATTACGTTATATTATAAGGTATTTTCAATGATACACTGCATATTACGTTATATTATAAGGTATTTTCAATGATACACTGCATATTACCTTATATTATAAGGTATTTTCAATGATACACTGCAAAATACGTTATATTATAAGGTATTTTCAATGATACACTGCATATTACGTTATATTATAAGGTAGTTTCAATGATAAACTACTATATATTATAATGTATTTTCAATGGTAAACTACGATATATTATAAGGTATTTTCAATGATACACTGCATATTACGATATATTATATGGTATTTTCAATGATACACTGCATATTACGTTATATTATAAGGTATTTTCAATGATACACTGCATATTACGTTATACTATAAGGTATTTTCAATGATACACTGCATATTACGTTATATTATAAGGTATTTTCAATGATACACTGCATATTACCTTATATTATAAGGTATTTTCAATGATACACTGCAAAATACGTTATATTATAAGGTATTTTCAATGATACACTGCATATTACGTTATATTATAAGGTAGTTTCAATGATAAACTACTATATATTATAATGTATTTTCAATGGTAAACTACTATATATTATAAGGTATTTTCAATGATACACTGCATATTACGATATATTATATGGTATTTTCAATGATACACTGCATATTACGTTATATTATAAGGTATTTTCAATGATACACTGCATATTACGTTATACTATAAGGTATTTTCAATGATAAACTACTATATATTATAAGGTATTTTCAATGGTAAACTACTATATATTATAAGGTATTTTCAATGATACACTGCATATTACGTTATATTATAAGGTATTATCATTGATAAACTACAATATATTATAAGGCATTTTCAATGATACACTGCATATTACGTTATATTATAAGGTGTTTTCAATGATACACTGCAGATTACGTTATATTATAAGGTATTTTCATTGATAAACTACAATATATTATAAGGCATTTTCAATGATACACTGCATATTACGATATATTATAAGGTATTTTCAATGATACACTGCATATTACGTTATATTATAAGGTATTTTCAATGATACACTACTATATATTATAAGGTATTTTCAATGGTAAACTACTATATATTATAAGGTATTTTCAATGATACACTGCATATTACGTTATATTATAAGGTATTTTCAATGATACACTGCATATTACCTTATATTATAAGGTATTTTCAATGATACACTGCATATTACGTTATATTATAAGGTATTTTCAATGATACACTGCATATTACCTTATATTATAAGGTATTTTCAATGATACACTGCAAAATACGTTATATTATAAGGTATTTTCAATGATACACTGCATATTACGTTATATTATGAGGTAGTTTCAATGATAAACTACTATATATTATAATGTATTTTCAATGGTAAACTACTATATATTATAAGGTATTTTCAATGATACACTGCATATTACGATATATTATATGGTATTTTCAATGATACACTGCATATTACGTTATATTATAAGGTATTTTCAATGATACACTGCATATTACGTTATACTATAAGGTATTTTCAATGATAAACTACTATATATTATAAGGTATTTTCAATGGTAAACTACTATATATTATAAGGTATTTTCAATGATACACTGCATATTACGTTATATTATAAGGTATTTTCATTGATACACTGCATATTACGTTATATTATAAGGTGTTTTCAATGATACACTGCATATTACGTTATATTATAAGGTATTTTCAATGATACACTGCATATTACCTTATATTATAAGGTATTTTCAATGATACACTGCATATTACGTTATATTATAAGGTATTTTCAATGATACACTGCATATTACGTTATATTATAAGGTAGTTTCAATGATAAACTACTATATATTATAAAGTATTTTCAATGGTAAACTACTATATATTATAAGGTATTTTCAATGATACACTGCATATTACGATATATTATAAGGTGTTTTCAATGATACACTGCATATTACGTTATATTATAAGGTATTTTCAATGATACACTGCATATTACGTTATACTATAAGGTATTTTCAATGGTAAACTACTATATATTATAAGGTATTTTCAATGATACACTGCATATTACGTTATATTATAAGGTATTATCATTGATAAACTACAATATATTATAAGGCATTTTCAATGATACACTGCATATTACGTTATATTATAAGGTGTTTTCAATGATACACTGCAGATTACGTTATATTATAAGGTATTTTCATTGATAAACTACAATATATTATAAGGCATTTTCAATGATACACTGCATATTACGATATATTATATGGTATTTTCAATGATACACTGCATATTACGTTATACTATAAGGTATTTTCAATGATACACTACTATATATTATAAGGTATTTTCAATGGAAAACTACTATATATTATAAGGTATTTTCAATGATACACTGCATATTACGTTATATTATAAGGTATTTTCAATGATACACTGCATATTACCTTATATTATAAGGTATTTTCAATGATACACTGCATATTACGTTATATTATAAGGTATTTTCAATGATACACTGCATATTACCTTATATTATAAGGTATTTTCAATGATACACTGCAAAATACGTTATATTATAAGGTATTTTCAATGATACACTGCATATTACGTTATATTATGAGGTAGTTTCAATGATAAACTACTATATATTATAATGTATTTTCAATGGTAAACTACTATATATTATAAGGTATTTTCAATGATACACTGCATATTACGATATATTATATGGTATTTTCAATGATACACTGCATATTACGTTATATTATAAGGTATTTTCAATGATACACTGCATATTACGTTATACTATAAGGTATTTTCAATGATAAACTACTATATATTATAAGGTATTTTCAATGGTAAACTACTATATATTATAAGGTATTTTCAATGATACACTGCATATTACGTTATATTATAAGGTATTTTCAATGATACACTGCATATTACCTTATATTATAAGGTATTTTCAATGATACACTGCATATTACGTTATATTATAAGGTATTTTCAATGATACACTGCATATTACCTTATATTATAAGGTATTTTCAATGATACACTGCATATTACGTTATATTATAAGGTATTTTCAATGATACACTGCATATTACGTTATATTATAAGGTAGTTTCAATGATAAACTACTATATATTATAAAGTATTTTCAATGGTAAACTACTATATATTATAAGGTATTTTCAATGATACACTGCATATTACGATATATTATATGGTATTTTCAATGATACACTGCATATTACGTTATATTATAAGGTATTTTCAATGATACACTGCATATTACGTTATACTATAAGGTATTTTCAATGATAAACTACTATATATTCTAAGGTATTTTCAATGATACACTGCATATTACGTTATATTATAAAGTATTTTCAATGATACACTGCATATTACCTTATATTATAAGGTATTTTCAATAATACACTGCATATTACGTTATATTATAAGGTATTTTCAATGATACACTGCATATTACCTTATATTATAAGGTATTTTCAATGATACACTGCATATTACGTTATATTATAAGGTATTTTCAATGATACACTGCATATTACGTTATATTATAAGGTATTATCATTGATAAACTACAATATATTATAAGGCATTTTCAATGATACACTGCATATTACGTTATATTATAAGGTATTTTCATTGATACACTGCATATTACGTCCTATTATAAGGTATTTTTAATGATACACTGCATATTACGTTATATTATAAGGTATTTTCAATTATACACTGCATATTACGTTATATTATAAGGTATTTTCTATGATACACTTCATATTACGTTATATCATAAGTTATTTTCACTGATACACTGCATATCACCTTATATTATAAGGTATTTTCAATGATACACTGCATATTACGTTATATTATAAGGTATTTTCAATGATACACTGCATATTACGTTATATTATAAGGTATTTTCAATGATACACTGCATATTACGTTATATTATAAGATATTTTCATTGATAAAGTGCTATATATTATAAGGTATTTTCAATGATACACTGCATATTACGTTATATTATAAGGTATTTTCAATGATACACTGCATATTACGTTATATTATAAGGTATTTTCAATGATACACTGTAAATTACGTTATATTATAAGGTATTTTCAATGATACACTGCCTATTACGTTATATCATAAGGTATTTTCAATGATACACTGCATATTACCTTATATTATAAGGTATTTTCAATGATACACTGCATATTACGTTATATTATAAGGTATTTTCAATGATACACTGCATATTACGTTATATTATAAGGTATTTTCAATGATACACTGCATATTACGTTATATTATAAGGTATTTTCAATGATACACTGCATATTACGTTATATTATAAGGTATTTTCATTGATAAACTACTATATATTATAAGGTATTTACAATGACACACTGCATATTACGTTATATTATAAGGTGTTTTCAATGATACACTGCATATTACGTTATATTATAAGGTATTTTCAATGATACACTGCATATTACGTTATATTATAAGGTATTTTCAATGATACACTGCATATTACGTTATATTATAAGGTATTTTCAATGATACACTGCATATTACGTTATATTATAAGGTATTTTCAATGATACACTGCATATTACGTTATATTATAAGGTATTTTCAATGATACACTGCATATTACCTTATATTATAAGGTATTTTCAATGATACACTGCAAAATACGTTATATTATAAGGTATTTTCAATGATACACTGCATATTACGTTATATTATAAGGTAGTTTCAATGATAAACTACTATATATTATAATGTATTTTCAATGGTAAACTACTATATATTATAAGGTATTTTCAATGATACACTGCATATTACGATATATTATATGGTATTTTCAATGATACACTGCATATTACGTTATATTATAAGGTATTTTCAATGATACACTGCATATTACGTTATACTATAAGGTATTTTCAATGATAAACTACTATATACTATAAGGTATTTTCAATGGTAAACTACTATATATTATAAGGTATTTTCAATGATACACTGCATATTACGTTATATTATAAGGTATTATCATTGATAAACTACAATATATTATAAGGTATTTTCAATGATACACTGCATATTACGTTATATTATAAGGTGTTTTCAATGATACACTGCAGATTACGTTATATTATAAGGTATTTTCATTGATAAACTACAATATATTATAAGGCATTTTCAATGATACACTGCATATTACGATATATTATATGGTATTTTCAATGATACACTGCATATTACGTTATACTATAAGGTATTTTCAATGATAAACTACTATATATTATAAGGTATTTTCAATGATAAACTACTATATATTATAAGGTATTTTCAATGATACACTGCATATTACGTTATATTATAAGGTATTTTCAATGATACACTGCATATTACCTTATATTATAAGGTATTTTCAATGATACACTGCATATTACGTTATATTATAAGGTATTTTCAATGATACACTGCATATTACATTATATTATAAGGTATTTTCAATGATACACTGCAAAATACGTTATATTATAAGGTATTTTCAATGATACACTGCATATTACGTTATATTATCAGGTAGTTTCACTGATAAACTACTATATATTATAATGTATTTTCAATGGTAAACTACTATATATTATAAGGTATTTTCAATGATACACTGCATATTACGATATATTATATGGTATTTTCAATGATACACTGCATATTACGTTATATTATAAGGTATTTTCAATGATACACTGCATATTACGTTATACTATAAGGTATTTTCAATGATAAACTACTATATATTATAAGGTATTTTCAATGGTAAACTACTATATATTATAAGGTATTTTCAATGATACACTGCATATTACGTTATATTATAAGGTATTTTCAATGATACACTGCATATTACCTTATATTATAAGGTATTTTCAATGATACACTGCATATTACGTTATATTATAAGGTATTTTCAATGATACACTGCATATTACCTTATATTATAAGGTATTTTCAATGATACACTGCATATTACGTTATATTATAAGGTATTTTCAATGATACACTGCATATTACGTTATATTATAAGGTAGTTTCAATGATAAACTACTATATATTATAAAGTATTTTCAATGGTAAACTACTATATATTATAAGGTATTTTCAATGATACACTGCATATTACGATATATTATATGGTATTTTCAATGATACACTGCATATTACGTTATATTATAAGGTATTTTCAATGATACACTGCATATTACGTTATACTATAAGGTATTTTCAATGATAAACTACTATATATTCTAAGGTATTTTCAATGATACACTGCATATTACGTTATATTATAAAGTATTTTCAATGATACACTGCATATTACCTTATATTATAAGGTATTTTCAATAATACACTGCATATTACGTTATATTATAAGGTATTTTCAATGATACACTGCATATTACCTTATATTATAAGGTATTTTCAATGATACACTGCATATTACGTTATATTATAAGGTATTTTCAATGATACACTGCATATTACGTTATATTATAAGGTATTATCATTGATAAACTACAATATATTATAAGGCATTTTCAATGATACACTGCATATTACGTTATATTATAAGGTATTTTCATTGATACACTGCATATTACGTCCTATTATAAGGTATTTTTAATGATACACTGCATATTACGTTATATTATAAGGTATTTTCAATTATACACTGCATATTACGTTATATTATAAGGTATTTTCTATGATACACTTCATATTACGTTATATCATAAGGTATTTTCACTGATACACTGCATATCACCTTATATTATAAGGTATTTTCAATGATACACTGCATATTACGTTATATTATAAGGTATTTTCAATGATACACTGCATATTACGTTATATTAGAAGGTATTTTCAATGATACACTGCATATTACGTTATATTATAAGGTATTTTCATTGATAAACTACTATATATTATAAGGTATTTTCAATGACACACTGCATATTACGTTATATTATAAGGTGTTTTCAATGATACACTGCATATTACGTTATATTATAAGGTATTTTCAATGATACACTGTAAATTACGTTATATTATAAGGTATTTTCAATGATACACTGCCTATTACGTTATATCATAAGGTATTTTCAATGATACACTGCATATTACCTTATATTATAAGGTATTTTCAATGATACACTGCATATTACGTTATATTATAAGGTATTTTCAATGATACACTGCATATTACGTTATATTATAAGGTATTTTCAATGATACACTGCATATTACGTTATATTATAAGGTATTTTCAATGATACACTGCATATTACGTTATACTATAAGGTATTTTCAATGATAAACTACTATATACTATAAGGTATTTTCAATGGTAAACTACTATATATTATAAGGTATTTTCAATGATACACTGCATATTACGTTATATTATAAGGTATTATCATTGATAAACTACAATATATTATAAGGTATTTTCAATGATACACTGCATATTACGTTATATTATAAGGTGTTTTCAATGATACACTGCAGATTACGTTATATTATAAGGTATTTTCATTGATAAACTACAATATATTATAAGGCATTTTCAATGATACACTGCATATTACGATATATTATATGGTATTTTCAATGATACACTGCATATTACGTTATACTATAAGGTATTTTCAATGATAAACTACTATATATTATAAGGTATTTTCAATGGTAAACTACTATATATTATAAGGTATTTTCAATGATACACTGCATATTACGTTATATTATAAGGTATTTTCAATGATACACTGCATATTACCTTATATTATAAGGTATTTTCAATGATACACTGCATATTACGTTATATTATAAGGTATTTTCAATGATACACTGCATATTACATTATATTATAAGGTATTTTCAATGATACACTGCAAAATACGTTATATTATAAGGTATTTTCAATGATACACTGCATATTACGTTATATTATCAGGTAGTTTCACTGATAAACTACTATATATTATAATGTATTTTCAATGGTAAACTACTATATATTATAAGGTATTTTCAATGATACACTGCATATTACGATATATTATATGGTATTTTCAATGATACACTGCATATTACGTTATATTATAAGGTATTTTCAATGATACACTGCATATTACGTTATACTATAAGGTATTTTCAATGATAAACTACTATATATTATAAGGTATTTTCAATGGTAAACTACTATATATTATAAGGTATTTTCAATGATACACTGCATATTACGTTATATTATAAGGTATTTTCAATGATACACTGCATATTACCTTATATTATAAGGTATTTTCAATGATACACTGCATATTACGTTATATTATAAGGTATTTTCAATGATACACTGCATATTACCTTATATTATAAGGTATTTTCAATGATACACTGCATATTACGTTATATTATAAGGTATTTTCAATGATACACTGCATATTACGTTATATTATAAGGTAGTTTCAATGATAAACTACTATATATTATAAAGTATTTTCAATGGTAAACTACTATATATTATAAGGTATTTTCAATGATACACTGCATATTACGATATATTATAAGGTATTTTCAATGATACACTGCATATTACGTTATATTATAAGGTATTTTCAATGATACACTGCATATTACGTTATACTATAAGGTATTTTCAATGATAAACTACTATATATTCTAAGGTATTTTCAATGATACACTGCATATTACGTTATATTATAAAGTATTTTCAATGATACACTGCATATTACCTTATATTATAAGGTATTTTCAATAATACACTGCATATTACGTTATATTATAAGGTATTTTCAATGATACACTGCATATTACCTTATATTATAAGGTATTTTCAATGATACACTGCATATTACGTTATATTATAAGGTATTTTCAATGATACACTGCATATTACGTTATATTATAAGGTATTATCATTGATAAACTACAATATATTATAAGGCATTTTCAATGATACACTGCATATTACGTTATATTATAAGGTATTTTCATTGATACACTGCATATTACGTCCTATTATAAGGTATTTTTAATGATACACTGCATATTACGTTATATTATAAGGTATTTTCAATTATACACTGCATATTACGTTATATTATAAGGTATTTTCTATGATACACTTCATATTACGTTATATCATAAGGTATTTTCACTGATACACTGCATATCACCTTATATTATAAGGTATTTTCAATGATACACTGCATATTACGTTATATTATAAGGTATTTTCAATGATACACTGCATATTACGTTATATTAGAAGGTATTTTCAATGATACACTGCATATTACGTTATATTATAAGGTATTTTCATTGATAAACTACTATATATTATAAGGTATTTTCAATGACACACTGCATATTACGTTATATTATAAGGTGTTTTCAATGATACACTGCATATTACGTTATATTATAAGGTATTTTCAATGATACACTGTAAATTACGTTATATTATAAGGTATTTTCAATGATACACTGCCTATTACGTTATATCATAAGGTATTTTCAATGATACACTGCATATTACCTTATATTATAAGGTATTTTCAATGATACACTGCATATTACGTTATATTATAAGGTATTTTCAATGATACACTGCATATTACGTTATATTATAAGGTATTTTCAATGATACACTGCATATTACGTTATATTATAAGGTATTTTCAATGATACACTGCATATTACGTTATATTATAAGGTATTTTCATTGATAAACTACTATATATTATAAGGTATTTACAATGACACACTGCATATTACGTTATATTATAAGGTGTTTTCAATGATACACTGCATATTACGTTATATTATAAGGTATTTTCAATGATACACTTCATATTACGTTATATCATAAGGTATTTTCACTGATACACTGCATATCACCGTATATTATAAGGTATTTTCAATGATACACTGCATATTACGTTATATTATAAGGTATTTTCAATGATACACTGCATATTACGTTATATTATAAGGTATTTTCAATGATACACTGCATATTACGTTATATTATAAGGTATTTTCAATGATACACTGCATATTACGTTATATTATAAGGTATTTTCAATGATACACTGCATATTACCTTATATTATAAGGTATTTTCAATGATACACTGCAAAATACGTTATATTATAAGGTATTTTCAATGATACACTGCATATTACGTTATATTATAAGGTAGTTTCAATGATAAACTACTATATATTATAATGTATTTTCAATGGTAAACTACTATATATTATAAGGTATTTTCAATGATACACTGCATATTACGATATATTATATGGTATTTTCAATGATACACTGCATATTACGTTATATTATAAGGTATTTTCAATGATACACTGCATATTACGTTATACTATAAGGTATTGTCAATGATAAACTACTATATATTATAAGGTATTTTCAATGGTAAACTACTATATATTATAAGGTATTTTCAATGATACACTGCATATTACGTTATATTATAAGGTATTATCATTGATAAACTACAATATATTATAAGGCATTTTCAATGATACACTGCATATTACGTTATATTATAAGGTGTTTTCAATGATACACTGCAGATTACGTTATATTATAAGGTATTTTCATTGATAAACTACAATATATTATAAGGCATTTTCAATGATACACTGCATATTACGATATATTATATGGTATTTTCAATGATACACTGCATATTACGTTATACTATAAGGTATTTTCAATGATAAACTACTATATATTATAAGGTATTTTCAATGGTAAACTACTATATATTATAAGGTATTTTCAATGATACACTGCATATTACGTTATATTATAAGGTATTTGCAATGATACACTGCATATTACCTTATATTATAAGGTATTTTCAATGATACACTGCATATTACGTTATATTATAAGGTATTTTCAATGATACACTGCATATTACCTTATATTATAAGGTATTTTCAATGATACACTGCAAAATACGTTATATTATAAGGTATTTTCAATGATACACTGCATATTACGTTATATTATCAGGTAGTTTCAATGATAAACTACTATATATTATAATGTATTTTCAATGGTAAACTACTATATATTATAAGGTATTTTCAATGATACACTGCATATTACGATATATTATATGGTATTTTCAATGATACACTGCATATTACGTTATATTATAAGGTATTTTCAATGATACACTGCATATTACGTTATACTATAAGGTATTTTCAATGATAAACTACTATATATTATAAGGTATTTTCAATGGTAAACTACTATATATTATAAGGTATTTTCAATGATACACTGCATATTACGTTATATTATAAGGTATTATCATTGATAAACTACAATATATTATAAGGCATTTTCAATGATACACTGCATATTACGTTATATTATAAGGTGTTTTCAATGATACACTGCAGATTACGTTATATTATCAGGTATTTTCATTGATAAACTACAATATATTATAAGGCATTTTCAATGATACACTGCATATTACGATATATTATATGGTATTTTCAATGATACACTGCATATTACGTTATACTATAAGGTATTTTCAATGATAAACTACTATATATTATAAGGTATTTTCAATGGTAAACTACTATATATTATAAGGTATTTTCAATGATACACTGCATATTACGTTATATTATAAGGTATTTGCAATGATACACTGCATATTACCTTATATTATAAGGTATTTTCAATGATACACTGCATATTACGTTATATTATAAGGTATTTTCAATGATACACTGCATATTACCTTATATTATAAGGTATTTTCAATGATACACTGCAAAATACGTTATATTATAAGGTATTTTCAATGATACACTGCATATTACGTTATATTATCAGGTAGTATCAATGATAAACTACTATATATTATAATGTATTTTCAATGGTAAACTACTATATATTATAAGGTATTTTCAATGATACACTGCATATTACGATATATTATATGGTATTTTCAATGATACACTGCATATTACGTTATATTATAAGGTATTTTCAATGATACACTGCATATTACGTTATACTATAAGGTATTTTCAATGATAAACTACTATATATTATAAGGTATTTTCAATGGTAAACTACTATATATTATAAGGTATTTTCAATGATACACTGCATATTACGTTATAGTATAAGGTATTTTCAATGATACACTGCATATTACCTTATATTATAAGGTATTTTCAATGATACACTGCATATTACGTTATATTATAAGGTATTTTCAATGATACACTGCATATTACCTTATATTATAAGGTATTTTCAATGATACACTGCATATTACGTTATATTATAAGGTATTTTCAATGATACACTGCATATTACGTTATATTATAAGGTAGTTTCAATGATAAACTACTATATATTATAAAGTATTTTCAATGGTAAACTACTATATATTATAAGGTATTTTCAATGATACACTGCATATTACGATATATTATATGGTATTTTCAATGATACACTGCATATTACGTTATATTATAAGGTATTTTCAATGATACACTGCATATTACGTTATACTATAAGGTATTTTCAATGATAAACTACTATATATTCTAAGGTATTTTCAATGATACACTGCATATTACGTTATATTATAAAGTATTTTCAATGATACACTGCATATTACCTTATATGATAAGGTATTTTCAATAATACACTGCATATTACGTTATATTATAAGGTATTTTCAATGATACACTGCATATTACCTTATATTATAAGGTATTTTCAATGATACACTGCATATTACGTTATATTATAAGGTATTTTCAATGATACACTGCATATTACGTTATATTATAAGGTATTATCATTGATAAACTACAATATATTATAAGGCATTTTCAATGATACACTGCATATTACGTTATATTATAAGGTATTTTCATTGATACACTGCATATTACGTCCTATTATAAGGTATTTTTAATGATACACTGCATATTACGTTATATTATAAGGTATTTTCAATTATACACTGCAAATTACGTTATATTATAAGGTATTTTCATTGATACACTACAAATTACCATATATTGTACGGTATTTTCAATGATACACTGCATATTACCTTATATTATAAGGTATTTTCAATGATACACTGCATATTACGTTATATTATAAGGTATTTTCAATGATACACTGCATATTACGTTATATTATAAGGTAGTTTCAATGATAAACTACTATATATTATAATGTATTTTCAATGGTAAACTACTATATATTATAAGGTATTTTCAATGATACACTGCATATTACGATATATTATATGGTATTTTCAATGATACACTGCATATTACGTTATACTATAAGGTATTTTCAATGATACACTGCATATTACGTTATATTATAAGGTGTTTTCAATGATACACTGCAGATTACGTTATATTATAAGGTATTTTCATTGATAAACTACAATATATTATAAGGCATTTTCAATGATACACTGCATATTACGATATATTATATGGTATTTTCAATGATACACTGCATATTACGTTATACTATAAGGTATTTTCAATGATAAACTACTATATATTATAAGGTATTTTCAATGGTAAACTACTATATATTATAAGGTATTTTCAATGATACACTGCATATTACGTTATATTATAAGGTATTTTCAATGATACACTGCATATTACCTTATATTATAAGGTATTTTCAATGATACACTGCATATTACGTTATATTCTAAGGTATTTTCAATGATACACTGCATATTACCTTATATTATAAGGTATTTTCAATGATACACTGCATATTACGTTATATTATAAGGTATTTTCAATGATACACTGCATATTACGTTATATTATAAGGTAGTTTCAATGATAAACTACTATATATTATAAAGTATTTTCAATGGTAAACTACTATATATTATAAGGTATTTTCAATGATACACTGCATATTACGATATATTATATGGTATTTTCAATGATACACTGCATATTACGTTATATTATAAGGTATTTTCAATGATACACTGCATATTACGTTATACTATAAGGTATTTTCAATGATAAACTACTATATATTCTAAGGTATTTTCAATGATACACTGCATATTACGTTATATTATAAAGTATTTTCAATGATACACTGCATATTACCTTATATTATAAGGTATTTTCAATGATACACTGCATATTACGTTATATTATAAGGTAGTTTCAATGATAAACTACTATATATTATAATGTATTTTCAATGGTAAACTACTATATATTATAAGGTATTTTCAATGATACACTGCATATTACGATATATTATATGGTATTTTCAATGATACACTGCATATTACGTTATACTATAAGGTATTTTCAATGATACACTGCATATTACGTTATATTATAAGGTGTTTTCAATGATACACTGCAGATTACGTTATATTATAAGGTATTTTCATTGATAAACTACAATATATTATAAGGCATTTTCAATGATACACTGCATATTACGATATATTATATGGTATTTTCAATGATACACTGCATATTACGTTATATTCTAAGGTATTTTCAATGATACACTGCATATTACCTTATATTATAAGGTATTTTCAATGATACACTGCATATTACGTTATATTATAAGGTATTTTCAATGATACACTGCATATTACGTTATATTATAAGGTAGTTTCAATGATAAACTACTATATATTATAAAGTATTTTCAATGGTAAACTACTATATATTATAAGGTATTTTCAATGATACACTGCATATTACGATATATTATATGGTATTTTCAATGATACACTGCATATTACGTTATATTATAAGGTATTTTCAATGATACACTGCATATTACGTTATACTATAAGGTATTTTCAATGATAAACTACTATATATTCTAAGGTATTTTCAATGATACACTGCATATTACGTTATATTATAAAGTATTTTCAATGATACACTGCATATTACCTTATATTATAAGGTATTTTCAATAATACACTGCATATTACGTTATATTATAAGGTATTTTCAATGATACACTGCATATTACCTTATATTATAAGGTATTTTCAATGATACACTGCATATTACGTTATATTATAAGGTATTTTCAATGATACACTGCATATTACGTTATATTATAAGGTATTATCATTGATAAACTACAATATATTATAAGGCATTTTCAATGATACACTGCATATTACGTTATATTATAAGGTATTTTCATTGATACACTGCATATTACGTCCTATTATAAGGTATTTTTAATGATACACTGCATATTACGTTATATTATAAGGTATTTTCAATTATACACTGCAAATTACGTTATATTATAAGGTATTTTCATTGATACACTACAAATTACCATATATTATACGGTATTTTCAATGATATACTGCATATTACCTTATATTATAAGGTATTTTCAATGATACACTGCATATTACGTTATATTATAAGGTATTTTCAATGATACACTGCATATTACGTTATATTATAAGGTAGTTTCAATGATAAACTACTATATATTATAATGTATTTTCAATGGTAAACTACTATATATTATAAGGTATTTTCAATGATACACTGCATATTACGATATATTATATGGTATTTTCAATGATACACTGCATATTACGTTATACTATAAGGTATTTTCAATGATACACTGCATATTACGTTATATTATAAGGTGTTTTCAATGATACACTGCAGATTACGTTATATTATAAGGTATTTTCATTGATAAACTACAATATATTATAAGGCATTTTCAATGATACACTGCATATTACGATATATTATATGGTATTTTCAATGATACACTGCATATTACGTTATACTATAAGGTATTTTCAATGATAAACTACTATATATTATAAGGTATTTTCAATGGTAAACTACTATATATTATAAAGTATTTTCAATGATACACTGCATATTACGTTATATTATAAGGTATTTTCAATGATACACTGCATATTACCTTATATTATAAGGTATTTTCAATGATACACTGCATATTACGTTATATTATAAGGTATTTTCAATGATACACTGCATATTACCTTATATTATAAGGTATTTTCAATGATACACTGCAAAATACGTTATATTATAAGGTATTTTCAATGATACACTGCATATTACGTTATATTATAAGGTAGTTTCAATGATAAACTACTATATATTATAATGTATTTTCAATGGTAAACTACTATATATTATAAGGTATTTTCAATGATACACTGCATATTACGATATATTATATGGTATTTTCAATGATACACTGCATATTACGTTATATTATAAGGTATTTTCAATGATACACTGCATATTACGTTATACTATAAGGTATTTTCAATGATAAACTACTATATATTATAAGGTATTTTCAATGGTAAACTACTATATATTATAAGGTATTTTCAATGATACACTGCATATTACGTTATATTATAAGGTATTTTCAATGATACACTGCATATTACCTTATATTATAAGGTATTTTCAATGATACACTGCATATTACGTTATATTATAAGGTATTTTCAATGATACACTGCATATTACGTTATATTATAAGGTATTTTCATTGATAAACTACTATATATTATAAGGTATTTACAATGACACACTGCATATTACGTTATATTATAAGGTATTTTCAATGATACACTGCATATTACGTTATACTATAAGGTATTTTCAATGATAAACTACTATATATTATAAGGTATTTTCAATGGTAAACTACTATATATTATAAGGTATTTTCAATGATACACTGCATATTACGTTATATTATAAGGTATTTTCAATGATACACTGCATATTACCTTATATTATAAGGTATTTTCAATGATACACTGCATATTACGTTATATTATAAGGTATTTTCAATGATACACTGCATATTACCTTATATTATAAGGTATTTTCAATGATACACTGCAAAATACGTTATATTATAAGGTATTTTCAATGATACACTGCATATTACGTTATATTATAAGGTAGTTTCAATGATAAACTACTATATATTATAATGTATTTTCAATGGTAAACTACTATATATTATAAGGTATTTTCAATGATACACTGCATATTACGATATATTATATGGTATTTTCAATGATACACTGCATATTACGTTATATTATAAGGTATTTTCAATGATACACTGCATATTACGTTATACTATAAGGTATTTTCAATGATAAACTACTATATATTATAAGGTATTTTCAATGGTAAACTACTATATATTATAAGGTATTTTCAATGATACACTGCATATTACGTTATATTATAAGGTATTTTCAATGATACACTGCATATTACCTTATATTATAAGGTATTTTCAATGATACACTGCATATTACGTTATATTATAAGGTATTTTCAATGATACACTGCATATTACCTTATATTATAAGGTATTTTCAATGATACACTGCATATTACGTTATATTATAAGGTATTTTCAATGATACACTGCATATTACGTTATATTATAAGATAGTTTCAATGATAAACTACTATATATTATAAAGTATTTTCAATGGTAAACTACTATATATTATAAGGTATTTTCAATGATACACTGCATATTACGATATATTATATGGTATTTTCAATGATACACTGCATATTACGTTATATTATAAGGTATTTTCAATGATACACTGCATATTACGTTATACTATAAGGTATTTTCAATGATAAACTACTATATATTCTAAGGTATTTTCAATGATACACTGCATATTACGTTATATTATAAAGTATTTTCAATGATACACTGCATATTACCTTATATTATAAGGTATTTTCAATAATACACTGCATATTACGTTCTATTATAAGGTATTTTTAATGATACACTGCATATTACGTTATATTATAAGGTATTTTCAATTATACACTGCAAATTACGTTATATTATAAGGTATTTTCATTGATACACTACAAATTACCATATATTATACGGTATTTTCAATGATACACTGCATATTACGTTATATTATAAGGTATTTTCAATGATACACTGCATATTACGTTATATTATAAGGTATTATCATTGATAAACTACAATATATTATAAGGCATTTTCAATGATACACTGCATATTACGTTATATTATAAGGTATTTTCATTGATACACTGCATATTACGTCCTATTATAAGGTATTTTTAATGATACACTGCATATTACGTTATATTGTAAGGTATTTTCAATTATACACTGCAAATTACGTTATATTATAAGGTATTTTCATTGATACACTACAAATTACCATATATTATACGGTATTTTCAATGATATACTGCATATTACCTTATATTATAAGGTATTTTCAATGATACACTGCATATTACGTTATATTATAAGGTATTTTCAATGATACACTGCATATTACGTTATATTATAAGGTAGTTTCAATGATAAACTACTATATATTATAATGTATTTTCAATGGTAAACTACTATATATTATAAGGTATTTTCAATGGTACACTGCATATTACGATATATTATATGGTATTTTCAATGATACACTGCATATTACGTTATACTATAAGGTATTTTCAATGATACACTGCATATTACGTTATATTATAAGGTGTTTTCAATGATACACTGCAGATTACGTTATATTATAAGGTATTTTCATTGATAAACTACAATATATTATAAGGCATTTTCAATGATACACTGCATATTACGATATATTATATGGTATTTTCAATGATACACTGCATATTACGTTATACTATAAGGTATTTTCAATGATAAACTACTATATATTATAAGGTATTTTCAATGGTAAACTACTATATATTATAAAGTATTTTCAATGATACACTGCATATTACGTTATATTATAAGGTATTTTCAATGATACACTGCATATTACCTTATACTATAAGGTATTTTCAATGATACACTGCATATTACGTTATATTATAAGGTATTTTCAATGATACACTGCATATTACCTTATATTATAAGGTATTTTCAATGATACACTGCAAAATACGTTATATTATAAGGTATTTTCAATGATACACTGCATATTACGTTATATTATAAGGTAGTTTCAATGATAAACTACTATATATTATAATGTATTTTCAATGGTAAACTACTATATATTATAAGGTATTTTCAATGATACACTGCATATTACGATATATTATATGGTATTTTCAATGATACACTGCATATTACGTTATATTATAAGGTATTTTCAATGATACACTGCATATTACGTTATACTATAAGGTATTTTCAATGATAAACTACTATATATTATAAGGTATTTTCAATGATAAACTACTATATATTATAAGGTATTTTCAATGATACACTGCATATTACGTTATATTATAAGGTATTTTCAATGATACACTGCATATTACCTTATATTATAAGGTATTTTCAATGATACACTGCATATTACGTTATATTATAAGGTATTTTCAATGATACACTGCATATTACCTTATATTATAAGGTATTTTCAATGATACACTGCATATTACGTTATATTATAAGGTATTTTCAATGATACACTGCATATTACGTTATATTATAAGGTAGTTTCAATGATAAACTACTATATATTATAAAGTATTTTCAATGGTAAACTACTATATATTATAAGGTATTTTCAATGATACACTGCATATTACGATATATTATATGGTATTTTCAATGATACACTGCATATTACGTTATATTATAAGGTATTTTCAATGATACACTGCATATTACGTTATACTATAAGGTATTTTCAATGATAAACTACTATATATTCTAAGGTATTTTCAATGATACACTGCATATTACGTTATATTATAAAGTATTTTCAATGATACACTGCATATTACCTTATATTATAAGGTATTTTCAATAATACACTGCATATTACGTTCTATTATAAGGTATTTTTAATGATACACTGCATATTACGTTATATTATAAGGTATTTTCAATTATACACTGCAAATTACGTTATATTATAAGGTATTTTCATTGATACACTACAAATTACCATATATTATACGGTATTTTCAATGATACACTGCATATTACCTTATATTATAAGGTATTTTCAATGATACACTGCATATTACGTTATATTATAAGGTATTTTCAATGATACACTGCATATTACGTTATATTATAAGGTAGTTTCAATGATAAACTACTATATATTATAATGTATTTTCAATGGTAAACTACTATATATTATAAGGTATTTTCAATGATACACTGCATATTACGATATATTATATGGTATTTTCAATGATACTGTTACGTCTCACGCGGGGTCCGCGAAGACGTTACGTTTTTACGCGTGCGAATTTATTTTGATGGTTACGGTTCGTTGCGACGTAGGACGAGTTACGTCGTTCCGTCGCCAGAGAGAGAATGTCGGGATGGGATCCCCGGTCGGCTGGACCTAGTCCGCCTGGGCCGTGAATTGGAGTACGCACACGCAAACGGCTGGACCAAGTCCGCCAAGATTGTGGGTGGGTACGGTAGGTCGAACGGCTGGACCCAGTCCGCCTAGTTCGAGGAAAATTGGAGACTTCACAAACGGCTAGACCTAGTCCGCCAAGATTGTGGTAGGTGAGGGAACTCGAACGGCTAGACCCAGTCCGCCTAGTTCGAGGGAAATTGAAGGACGCACAAACGGCTGGACCCAGTCCGCCAGGAATGTGGTAGTGGGGGAGCTCGAGAGGCTAGATCCAGTCCGCCGTGCTCGAACGTGTAGGTATAGGACAGGGGTGAAAAAGTGGTTGGCGACTCCTCTCACGACTAAGGTTCTTGATACACGCACGTTCGCACACGCAAATGAATTTATTCTGTGCTGGTCCGCACGCAGCAATATCGACGTATAAGGGGATTAGGAAGGAGGTGGTGTATCCTCTCAGTTTGAGTTCCAGAACTACAAATAGTTCAAAGTGCTCTCGGTTTCATCATCGAGAATGATGGAAGTAGGTAAATGGTTAAAAGGTTGGATTGAGGAAAGTGAACGCGAACAGTCGTTGCACTGGATGGTGCACCGGAGAATTCTGACTTCAGACTTCAGCTGACTCGTGACTTCGACTGACTCCTGACTTCGACTGACTCCTGACTTCGACTGACTTCGACTGACTTCTGACTTCAACTGCTTTCGACTGATTCCTGAATTCAACTGGTTTCGACTGATCTCGACTGAATTCAGCTGCTTCCCTTATAGTCCAACGTTGGTGGAAGGGGGTAGTCCCAATCACATGTCAAGTTGTTCCAGTGGAAGGGGTAGTGGATCACTGGAGGTGGATCGACGTTCCTGCGTCTAAGTCCTTTATCGTATTTTGTGAAATAATTCTGTTCTGAGACTATGTCCTTATCGTATTTCGTGAAATAATTCTGTTCTGAGACTATGTCCTTTATCGTATTTCGTGAAATAATTCAGTTCTCAGACTATGTCCTTTATCGTATTTCGTAAAATAATTCTGTTCTCAGACTATGTCCTTATCGTATTTCGTGAAATAATTCTGTTCTCAGACTATGTCTTTATCGTATTTCGTGAGATAATTCAGGTGCAGGAATGGTGTTGTCGGTTCGAACTGTCGACTACTAATGATCGATTTGATCCGCTGTCTCGATGATTTCGACTTCTGGTGGGGGTTGCGACGTAGTAGGTTCACTAGACTGGAACGGACCGTATCAATAGGGAAACGGTCCCTTGAAACTTTATTCTTGTGAGATTTGAAATAGTGGCGTATGAATGAGGGGCAGGCCCCTTAAAAATATACCACAGGAACGGCCTGGGCTTGCAAGAGCAGGACGGACTGTGGTGACGAACGTCACAATACACTGCATATTACGTTATATTATAAGGTATTTTCAATGATACACTGCATATTACGTTATACTATAAGGTATTTTCTATGATAAACTACTATATATTATAAGGTATTTTCAATGGTAAACTACTATATATTATAAGGTATTTTCAATGATACACTGCATATTACGTTATATTATAAGGTATTTTCAATGATACACTGCATATTACCTTATATTATAAGGTATTTTCAATGATACACTGCATATTATGTTATATTATAAGGTATTTTCAATGATACACTGCATATTACCTTATATTATAAGGTATTTTCAATGATACACTGCATATTACGTTATATTATAAGGTGTTTTCAATGATACACTGCAGATTACGTTATATTATAAGGTATTATCATTGATAAACTACAATATATTATAAGGCATTTTCAATGATACACTGCATATTACGTTATATTATAAGGTGTTTTCAATGATACACTGCAGATTACGTTATATTATAAGGTATTTTCATTGATAAACTACAATATATTATAAGGCATTTTCAATGATACACTGCATATTACGATATATTATATGGTATTTTCAATGATACACTGCATATTACGTTATATTATAAGGTATTTTCAATGATACACTGCATATTACCTTATATTATAAGGTATTTTCAATGATACACTGCATATTACGTTATATTATAAGGTATTTTCAATGATACACTGCATATTACCTTATATTATAAGGTATTTTCAATGATACACTGCATATTACGTTATATTATAAGGTATTTTCAATGATACACTGCATATTACGTTATATTATAAGGTAGTTTCAATGATAAACTACTATATATTATAATGTATTTTCAATGGTAAACTACTATATATTATAAGGTATTTTCAATGATACACTGCATATTACGATATATTATATGGTATTTTCAATGATACACTGCATATTACGTTATATTATAAGGTATTTTCAATGATACACTGCATATTACGTTATACTATAAGGTATTTTCAATGATAAACTACTATATATTATAAGGTATTTTCAATGGTAAACTACTATATATTATAAGGTATTTTCAATGATACACTGCATATTACGTTATATTATAAGGTGTTTTCAATGATACACTGCAGATTACGTTATATTATAAGGTATTATCATTGATAAACTACAATATATTATAAGGCATTTTCAATGATACACTGCATATTACGTTATATTATAAGGTGTTTTCAATGATACACTGCAGATTACGTTATATTATAAGGTATTTTCATTGATAAACTACAATATATTATAAGGCATTTTCAATGATACACTGCATATTACGATATATTATATGGTATTTTCAATGATACTCTGCATATTACGTTATACTATAAGGTATTTTCAATGATACACTGCATATTACGTTATATTATAAGGTATTTTCAATGATACACTGCATATTACGTTATATTATAAGGTATTATCATTGATAAACTACAATATATTATAAGGCATTTTCAATGATACACTGCATATTACGTTATATTATAAGGTGTTTTCAATGATACACTGCAGATTACGTTATATTATAAGGTATTTTCATTGATAAACTACAATATATTATAAGGCATTTTCAATGATACACTGCATATTACGATATATTATATGGTATTTTCAATGATACACTGCATATTACGTTATACTATAAGGTATTTTCAATGATAAACTACTATATATTATAAGGTATTTTCAATGGTAAACTACTATATATTATAAGGTATTTTCAATGATACACTGCATATTACGTTATATTATAAGGTATTTTCAATGATACACTGCATATTACGTTATATTATAAGGTATTTTCAATGATACACTGCATATTACGTTATATTATAAGGTGTTTTCAATGATACACTGCAGATTACGTTATATTATAAGGTATTATCATTGATAAACTACAATATATTATAAGGCATTTTCAATGATACACTGCATATTACGTTATATTATAAGGTGTTTTCAATGATACACTGCAGATTACGTTATATTATAAGGTATTTTCATTGATAAACTACAATATATTATAAGGCATTTTCAATGATACACTGCATATTACGATATATTATATGGTATTTTCAATGATACTCTGCATATTACGTTATACTATAAGGTATTTTCAATGATACACTGCATATTACGTTATATTATAAGGTATTTTCAATGATACACTGCATATTACGTTATATTATAAGGTATTATCATTGATAAACTACAATATATTATAAGGCATTTTCAATGATACACTGCATATTACGTTATATTATAAGGTGTTTTCAATGATACACTGCAGATTACGTTATATTATAAGGTATTTTCATTGATAAACTACAATATATTATAAGGCATTTTCAATGATACACTGCATATTACGTTATATTATAAGGTATTTTCAATGATACACTGCATATTACGTTATACTATAAGGTATTTTCAATGATAAACTACTATATATTATAAGGTATTTTCAATGGTAAACTACTATATATTATAAGGTATTTTCAATGATACACTGCATATTACGTTATATTATAAGGTATTTTCAATGATACACTGCATATTACCTTATATTATAAGGTATTTTCAATGATACACTGCATATTACGTTATATTATAAGGTATTTTCAATGATACACTGCATATTACCTTATATTATAAGGTATTTTCAATGATACACTGCATAATACGTTATATTATATGGTATTTTCAATGATACACTGCATATTACGTTATATTATAAGGTAGTTTCAATGATAAACTACTATATATTATAATGTATTTTCAATGGTAAACTACTATATATTATAAGGTATTTTCAATGATACACTGCATATTACGATATATTATATGGTATTTTCAATGATACACTGCATATTACGTTATATTATAAGGTATTTTCAATGATACACTGCATATTACGTTATACTATAAGGTATTTTCAATGATAAACTACTATATATTCTAAGGTATTTTCAATGATACACTGCATATTACGTTATATTATAAAGTATTTTCAATGATACACTGCATATTACCTTATATTATAAGGTATTTTCAATAATACACTGCATATTACGTTATATTATAAGGTATTTTCAATGATACACTGCATATTACCTTATATTATAAGGTATTTTCAATGATACACTGCATATTACGTTATATTATATGGTATTTTCAATGATACACTGCATATTACGTTATATTATAAGGTATTTTCATTGACACACTACAAATTACCATATATTATAAGGTATTTTCAATGATACACTGCATATTACGTTATATTATAAGGTATTTGCAATGATACACTGTAAATTACGTTATATTATAAGGTATTTTCATTGATACACTGCATATTACGTTCTATTATAAGGTATTTTCAATGATACACTGCATATTACGTTATATTATAAGGTATTTTCAATTATACACTGCAAATTACGTTATATTATAAGGTATTTTCAATGATACACTGCATATTACGTTATATTATAAGGTATTTTCAATGATACACTGCATATTACGTTATATTATAAGGTATTTTCATTGATAAACTACAATATATTATAAGGCATTTTCAATGATACACTGCATATTACGATATATTATATGGTATTTTCAATGATACACTGCATATTACGTTATACTATAAGGTATTTTCAATGATACACTGCATAATACGTTATATTATAAGGTATTTTCAATGATACACTGCATATTACGTTATATTATAAGGTAGTTTCAATGATAAACTACTATATATTATAATGTATTTTCAATGGTAAACTACTATATATTATAAGGTATTTTCAATGATACACTGCATATTACGATATATTATATGGTATTTTCAATGATACACTGCATATTACGTTATATTATAAGGTATTTTCAATGATACACTGCATATTACGTTATACTATAAGGTATTTTCAATGATAAACTACTATATATTCTAAGGTATTTTCAATGATACACTGCATATTACGTTATATTATAAAGTATTTTCAATGATACACTGCATATTACCTTATATTATAAGGTATTTTCAATGATACACTGCATATTACGTTATATTATAAGGTATTTTCAATGATACCCTGTATATTACCTTATATTATAAGGTATTTTCAATGATACACTGCATATTACGTTATATTATATGGTATTTTCAATGATACACTGCATATTACGTTATATTATAAGGTATTTTCATTGACACACTACAAATTACCATATATTATAAGGTATTTTCAATGATACACTGCATATTACGTTATATTATAAGGTATTTGCAATGATACACTGTAAATTACGTTATATTATAAGGTATTTTCATTGATACACTGCATATTACGATCTATAATAAGGTATTTTCAATGATACACTGCATATTACGTTATATTATAAGGTATTTTCAATTATACACTGCAAATTACGTTATATTATAAGGTATTTTCAATGATACACTGCATATTACGTTATATTATAAGGTATTTTCAATGATACACTGCATATTACGTTATATTATAAGGCATTTTCAATGATAAACTGAATATTATGATATATTATAACGTATTTTCAATGATACACTGCATATTACGTTATATTATAAGGTATTTTCAATGATACACTGCATATTACGTTATATTATAAGGTATTATCATTGATAAACTACAATATATCATAAGGCATTTTCAATGATACACTGCATGTTACGTTATATTATAAGGTGTTTTCAATGATACACTGCAGATTACGTTATATTATAAGGTATTTTCATTGATAAACTACAATATATTATAAGGCATTTTCAATGATACACTGCATATTACGATATATTATATGGTATTTTCAATGATACACTGCATATTACGTTATACTATAAGGTATTTTCAATGATAAACTACTATATATTATAAGGTATTTTCAATGGTAAACTACTATATATTATAAGGTATTTTCAATGATACACTGCATATTACGTTATATTATAAGGTATTTTCAATGATACACTGCATATTACGTTATATTATAAAGTATTTTCAATGATACACTGCATATTACGTTATATTATAAGGTATTTTCAATGATACACTGCATATTACCTTATATTATAAGGTATTTTCAATGATACACTGCATATTATGTTATATTATAAGGTATTTTCAATGATACACTGCATATTACCTTATATTATAAGGTATTTTCAATGATACACTGCATATTACGTTATATTATAAGGTGTTTTCAATGATACACTGCAGATTACGTTATATTATAAGGTATTATCATTGATAAACTACAATATATTATAAGGCATTTTCAATGATACACTGCATATTACGTTATATTATAAGGTGTTTTCAATGATACACTGCAGATTACGTTATATTATAAGGTATTTTCATTGATAAACTACAATATATTATAAGGCATTTTCAATGATACACTGCATATTACGATATATTATATGGTATTTTCAATGATACACTGCATATTACGTTATATTATAAGGTATTTTCAATGATACACTGCATATTACCTTATATTATAAGGTATTTTCAATGATACACTGCATATTACGTTATATTATAAGGTATTTTCAATGATACACTGCATATTACCTTATATTATAAGGTATTTTCAATGATACACTGCATAATACGTTATATTATAAGGTATTTTCAATGATACACTGCATATTACGTTATATTATAAGGTAGTTTCAATGATAAACTACTATATATTATAATGTATTTTCAATGGTAAACTACTATATATTATAAGGTATTTTCAATGATACACTGCATATTACGATATATTATATGGTATTTTCAATGATACACTGCATATTACGTTATATTATAAGGTATTTTCAATGATACACTGCATATTACGTTATACTATAAGGTATTTTCAATGATAAACTACTATATATTATAAGGTATTTTCAATGATAAACTACTATATATTATAAGGTATTTTCAATGATACACTGCATATTACGTTATATTATAAGGTGTTTTCAATGATACACTGCAGATTACGTTATATTATAAGGTATTATCATTGATAAACTACAATATATTATAAGGCATTTTCAATGATACACTGCATATTACGTTATATTATAAGGTATTTTCAATGATACACTGCAGATTACGTTATATTATAAGGTATTTTCATTGATAAACTACAATATATTATAAGGCATTTTCAATGATACACTGCATATTACGATATATTATATGGTATTTTCAATGATACTCTGCATATTACGTTATACTATAAGGTATTTTCAATGATACACTGCATATTACGTTATATTATAAGGTATTTTCAATGATACACTGCATATTACGTTATATTATAAGGTATTATCATTGATAAACTACAATATATTATAAGGCATTTTCAATGATACACTGCATATTACGTTATATTATAAGGTGTTTTCAATGATACACTGCAGATTACGTTATATTATAAGGTATTTTCATTGATAAACTACAATATATTATAAGGCATTTTCAATGATACACTGCATATTACGATATATTATATGGTATTTTCAATGATACACTGCATATTACGTTATACTATAAGGTATTTTCAATGATAAACTACTATATATTATAAGGTATTTTCAATGGTAAACTACTATATATTATAAGGTATTTTCAATGATACACTGCATATTACGTTATATTATAAGGTATTTTCAATGATACACTGCATATTACGTTATATTATAAGGTATTTTCAATGATACACTGCATATTACGTTATATTATAAGGTGTTTTCAATGATACACTGCAGATTACGTTATATTATAAGGTATTATCATTGATAAACTACAATATATTATAAGGCATTTTCAATGATACACTGCATATTACGTTATATTATAAGGTGTTTTCAATGATACACTGCAGATTACGTTATATTATAAGGTATTTTCATTGATAAACTACAATATATTATAAGGCATTTTCAATGATACACTGCATATTACGATATATTATATGGTATTTTCAATGATACTCTGCATATTACGTTATACTATAAGGTATTTTCAATGATACACTGCATATTACGTTATATTATAAGGTATTTTCAATGATACACTGCATATTACGTTATATTATAAGGTATTATCATTGATAAACTACAATATATTATAAGGCATTTTCAATGATACACTGCATATTACGTTATATTATAAGGTGTTTTCAATGATACACTGCAGATTACGTTATATTATAAGGTATTTTCATTGATAAACTACAATATATTATAAGGCATTTTCAATGATACACTGCATATTACGATATATTATATGGTATTTTCAATGATACACTGCATATTACGTTATACTATAAGGTATTTTCAATGATAAACTACTATATATTATAAGGTATTTTCAATGGTAAACTACTATATATTATAAGGTATTTTCAATGATACACTGCATATTACGTTATATTATAAGGTATTTTCAATGATACACTGCATATTACCTTATATTATAAGGTATTTTCAATGATACACTGCATATTACGTTATATTATAAGGTATTTTCAATGATACACTGCATATTACCTTATATTATAAGGTATTTTCAATGATACACTGCATAATACGTTATATTATAAGGTATTTTCAATGATACACTGCATATTACGTTATATTATAAGGTAGTTTCAATGATAAACTACTATATATTATAATGTATTTTCAATGGTAAACTACTATATATTATAAGGTATTTTCAATGATACACTGCATATTACGATATATTATATGGTATTTTCAATGATACACTGCATATTACGTTATATTATAAGGTATTTTCAATGATACACTGCATATTACGTTATACTATAAGGTATTTTCAATGATAAACTACTATATATTCTAAGGTATTTTCAATGATACACTGCATATTACGTTATATTATAAAGTATTTTCAATGATACACTGCATATTACCTTATATTATAAGGTATTTTCAATAATACACTGCATATTACGTTATATTATAAGGTATTTTCAATGATACACTGCATATTACCTTATATTATAAGGTATTTTCAATGATACACTGCATATTACGTTATATTATATGGTATTTTCAATGATACACTGCATATTACGTTATATTATAAGGTATTTTCATTGACACACTACAAATTACCATATATTATAAGGTATTTTCAATGATACACTGCATATTACGTTATATTATAAGGTATTTGCAATGATACACTGTAAATTACGTTATATTATAAGGTATTTTCATTGATACACTGCATATTACGTTCTATAATAAGGTATTTTCAATGATACACTGCATATTACGTTATATTATAAGGTATTTTCAATTATACACTGCAAATTACGTTATATTATAAGGTATTTTCAATGATACACTGCATATTACGTTATATTATAAGGTATTTTCAATGATACACTGCATATTACGTTATATTATAAGGTATTTTCATTGATAAACTACAATATATTATAAGGCATTTTCAATGATACACTGCATATTACGATATATTATATGGTATTTTCAATGATACACTGCATATTACGTTATCCTATAAGGTATTTTCAATGATACACTGCATAATACGTTATATTATAAGGTATTTTCAATGATACACTGCATATTACGTTATATTATAAGGTAGTTTCAATGATAAACTACTATATATTATAATGTATTTTCAATGGTAAACTACTATATATTATAAGGTATTTTCAATGATACACTGCATATTACGATATATTATATGGTATTTTCAATGATACACTGCATATTACGTTATATTATAAGGTATTTTCAATGATACACTGCATATTACGTTATACTATAAGGTATTTTCAATGATAAACTACTATATATTCTAAGGTATTTTCAATGATACACTGCATATTACGTTATATTATAAAGTATTTTCAATGATACACTGCATATTACCTTATATTATAAGGTATTTTCAATAATACACTGCATATTACGTTATATTATAAGGTATTTTCAATGATACACTGCATATTACCTTATATTATAAGGTATTTTCAATGATACACTGCATATTACGTTATATTATATGGTATTTTCAATGATACACTGCATATTACGTTATATTATAAGGTATTTTCATTGACACACTACAAATTACCATATATTATAAGGTATTTTCAATGATACACTGCATATTACGTTATATTATAAGGTATTTGCAATGATACACTGTAAATTACGTTATATTATAAGGTATTTTCATTGATACACTGCATATTACGATCTATAATAAGGTATTTTCAATGATACACTGCATATTACGTTATATTATAAGGTATTTTCAATTATACACTGCAAATTACGTTATATTATAAGGTATTTTCAATGATACACTGCATATTACGTTATATTATAAAGTATTTTCAATGATACACTGCATATTACGTTATATTATAAGGCATTTTCAATGATAAACTGAATATTATGATATATTATAACGTATTTTCAATGATACACTGCATATTACGTTATATTATAAGGTATTTTCAATGATACACTGCATATTACGTTATATTATAAGGTATTATCATTGATAAACTACAATATATTATAAGGCATTTTCAATGATACACTGCATGTTACGTTATATTATAAGGTGTTTTCAATGATACACTGCAGATTACGTTATATTATAAGGTATTTTCATTGATAAACTACAATATATTATAAGGCATTTTCAATGATACACTGCATATTACGATATATTATATGGTATTTTCAATGATACACTGCATATTACGTTATACTATAAGGTATTTTCAATGATAAACTACTATATATTATAAGGTATTTTCAATGTTAAACTACTATATATTATAAGGTATTTTCAATGATACACTGCATATTACGTTATATTATAAGGTATTTTCAATGATACACTGCATATTACGTTATATTATAAAGTATTTTCAATGATACACTGCATATTACGTTATATTATAAGGTATTTTCATTGATAAACTACTATATATTATAAGGTATTTTCAATGACACACTGCATATTACGTTATATCATAAGGTATTTTCGATGATACACTGCATATCACCTTATATTATAAGGTATTTTCAATGATACACTGCATATTACGTTATATTATAAGGTATTTTCAATGATACACTGCATATTACGTTATATTATAAGGTATTTTCAATGATACACTGCATATTACGTTATATTATAAGGTATTTTCATTGATAAACTACTATATATTATAAGGCATTTTCAATGATACACTGCATATTACGTTATATTATAAGGTATTTTCATTGATACACTACATATTACGATATATTATAAGGTATTTTCAATGATACACTGCATATTACGTTATATTATAAGGTATTTTCAATGATACACTGCATATTACGTTATATTATAAGGTATTTTCAATGATACACTGCATATTACGTTATATTATAAGGTATTTTCAATGATACACTTCATATTACGTTATATCATAAGGTATTTTCACTGATACACTGCATATCACCTTATATTATAAGGTGTTTTCAATGATACACTGCATATTACGTTATATTATAAGGTATTTTCAATGATACACTGCATATTACGTTATATTATAAGGTATTTTCAATGATACACTGCATATTACGTTATATTATAAGGTATTTTCATTGATAAACTACTATATATTATAAGGTATTTTCAATGACACACTGCATATTACGTTATATTATAAGGTGTTTTCAATGATACACTGCATATTACGTTATATTATAAGGTATTTTCAATGATACACTGTAAATTACGTTATATTATAAGGTATTTTCAATGATACACTGCCTATTACGTTATATCATAAGGTATTTTCAATGATACACTGCATATTACCTTATATTATAAGGTATTTTCAATGATACACTGCATATTACGTTATATTATAAGGTATTTTCAATGATACACTGCATATTACGTTATATTATAAGGTATTTTCAATGATACACTGCATATTACGTTATATTATAAGGTATTTTCAATGATACACTGCATATTACGTTATATTATAAGGTATTTTCATTGATAAACTACTATATATTATAAGGTATTTACAATGACACACTGCATATTACGATATATTATAAGGTGTTTTCAATGACACACTGCATATTACGTTAAATTATAAGGTATTTTCAATGAAACACTGCATATTACGTTATATTATGAGGTATTTTCAATGATACACTGCATATTACGTTATATTATAAGGTATTTTCATTGATAAACTACTATATATTATAAGGTATTTTCAATGACACACTGCATATTACGTTATATTATAAGGTGTTTTCAATGATACACTGCATATTACGTTATATTATAAGGTATTTTCATTGATACACTATATATTACGTTATATTATAAGGTATTTTCAATGATACACTGCATATTACGTTATATTATAAGGTATTTTCAATGATACACTGCATATTACCTTATATTATAAGGTATTTTCAATGATACACTGCATATTACGTTATATTATAAGGTATTTTCAATGATACACTGCAGATTACGTTATATTATCAGGTATTTTCAATGATACACTGCATATTACGTTATACTATAAGGTATTTTCAATGGTAAACTACTATATATTATAAGGTATTTTCAATGATACACTGCATATTACGTTATATTATAAGGTATTTTCAATGATACACTGCATATTACGTTATATTATAAGGTATTTTCAATGATACACTGCATATTACGTTATATTATAAGGTATTTTCATTGATAAACTACTATATATTATAAGGTATTTACAATGACACACTGCATATTACGTTATATTATAAGGTGTTTTCAATGATACACTGCATATTACGTTATATTATAAGGTATTTTCAATGATACACTGCATATTACGTTATTTTATAAGGTATTTTCAATGATACACTGCATATTACGTTATATTATAAGGTATTTTCATTGATAAACTACTATATATTATAAGGTATTTTCAATGACACACTGCATATTACGTTATATTATAAGGTGTTTTCAATGATACACTGCATATTACGTTATATTATAAGGTATTTTCATTGATACACTATATATTACGTTATATTATAAGGTATTTTCAATGATACACTGCATATTACGTTATATTATAAGGTATTTTCAATGATACACTGCATATTACGTTATATTATAAGGTATTTTCAATGATACACTGCATATTACGTTATATTATAAGGTATTTTCAATGATACACTGCAGATTACGTTATATTATCAGGTATTTTCAATGATACACTGCATATTACGTTATACTATAAGGTATTTTCAATGGTAAACTACTATATATTATAAGGTATTTTCAATGATACACTGCATATTACGTTATATTATAAGGTATTTTCAATGATACACTGCATATTACGTTATATTATAAGGTATTTTCAATGATACACTTCATATTACGTTATATCATAAGGTATTTTCACTGATACACTGCATATCACCTTATATTATAAGGTATTTTCAATGATACACTGCATATTACGTTATATTATAAGGTATTTTCAATGATACACTGCATATTACGTTATATTATAAGGTATTTTCAATGATACACTGCATATTACGTTATATTATAAGGTATTTTCATTGATAAACTACTATATATTATAAGGTATTTTCAATGACACACTGCAGATTACGTTATATTATCAGGTATTTTCAATGATACACTGCATATTACGTTATACTATAAGGTATTTTCAATGGTAAACTACTATATATTATAAGGTATTTTCAATGATACACTGCATATTACGTTATATTATAAGGTATTTTCAATGATACACTGCATATTACCTTATATTATAAGGTATTTTCAATGATACACTGCATATTACGTTATATTATAAGGTATTTTCAATGATACACTGCATATTACCTTATATTATAAGGTTTTTCAATGATACACTGCATATTACGTTATATTATAAGGTATTTTCAATGATACACTGCATATTACGTTATATTATAAGGTATTTTCAATGATACACTGCATATTACCTTATATTATAAGGTATTTTCAATGATAGACTGCATATTACGTTATATTATAAGGTATTTTCAATGATACACTGCATATTACGTTATATTATAAGGTATTTTCAATGATACACTGCATATTACGTTATATTATAAAGTATTTTCAATGATACACTGCATATTACGTTATATTATAAGGTATTTTCATTGATAAACTACTATATATTATAAGGTATTTTCAATGACACACTGCATATTACGTTATATCATAAGGTATTTTCAATGATACACTGCATATCACCTTATATTATAAGGTATTTTCAATGATAAACTGCATATTACGTTATATTATAAGGTATTTTCAATGATACACTGCATATTACGTTATATTATAAGGTATTTTCAATGATACACTGCATATTACGTTATATTATAAGGTATTTTCATTGATAAACTACTATATATTATAAGGCATTTTCAATGATACACTGCATATTACGTTATATTATAAGGTATTTTCAATGATACACTATATATTACGTTATATTATAAGGTATTTTCAATGATACACTGCATATTACGTTATATTATAAGGTATTTTCAATGATACACTGCATATTACGTTATATTATAAGGTATTTTCAATGATACACTGCATATTACGTTATATTATAAGGTATTTTCATTGATACACTATATATTACGTTATATTATAAGGTATTTTCAATGATACACTGCATATTACGTTATATTATAAGGTATTTTCAATGATACACTGCATATTACGTTATATTATAAGGTATTTTCAATGATACACTGCATATTACGTTATATTATAAGGTATTTTCAATGATACACTGCATATTACGTTATATTATAAGGTATTTTCATTGATAAACTACTATATATTATAAGGTATTTTCAATGATACACTGCATATTACGTTATATTATAAGGTGTTTTCAATGATACACTGCATATTACGTTATATTATAAGGTATTTTCAATGATACACTGAATATTACGTTATATTATAAGGTATTTTCAATGATACACTGCATATTACGTTATATTATAAGGTATTTTCATTGATAAACTACTATATATTATAAGGTATTTTCAATGACACACTGCATATTACGTTATATTATAAGGTGTTTTCAATGATACACTGCATATTACGTTATATTATAAGGTATTTTCAATGATACACTGTAAATTACGTTATATTATAAGGTATATTCAATGATACACTGCATATTACGTTATATTATAAGGTATTTTCATTGATAAACTACTATATATTATAAGGCATTTTCAATGATACACTGCATATTACGTTATATTATAATGTATTTTCATTGATACACTATATATTACGTTATATTATAAGGTATTTTCAATGATACACTGCATATTACGTTATATTATAAGGTATTTTCAATGATACACTGCATATTACGTTATATTATAAGGTATTTTCAATGATACACTGCATATTACGTTATATTATAAGGTATTTTCAATGATACACTTCATATTACGTTATATCATAAGGTATTTTCACTGATACACTGCATATCACCTTATATTATAAGGTATTTTCAATGATACACTGCATATTACGTTATATTATAAGGTATTTTCATTGATAAACTACTATATATTATAAGGTATTTTCAATGACACACTGCATATTACGTTATATTATAAGGTGTTTTCAATGATACACTGCATATTACGTTATATTATAAGGTATTTTCAATGATACACTGCATATTACGTTATATTATAAGGTATTTTCATTGATAAACTACTATATATTATAAGGTATTTACAATGACACACTGCATATTACGTTATATTATAAGGTATTTTCAATGATACACTGCATATTACGTTATATTATAAGGTATTTTCAATGATACACTGCATATTACGTTATATTATAAGGTATTTTCAATGATACACTGCATATTACGTTATATTATATGGTATTTTCAATGATACACTGCATATTACGTTATATTATAAGGTATTTTCATTGATAAACTACTATATATTATAAGGTATTTACAATGACACACTGCATATTACGTTATATTATAAGGTGTTTTCAATGATACACTGCATATTACGTTATATTATAATGTATTTTCAATGATATACTGCATATTACGTTATATTATAAGGTATTTTCAATGATACACTGCATATTACGTTATATTATAGGGTATTTTCATTGATAAACTACTATATATTATAAGGTATTTTCAATGACACACTGCATATTACGTTATATTATAAGGTGTTTTCAATGATACACTGCATATTACGTTATATTATAAGGTATTTTCAATGATACACTGTAAATTACGTTATATTATAAGGTATTTTCAATGATACACTGCCTATTACGTTATATCATAAGGTATTTTCAATGATACACTGCATATTACCTTATATTATAAGGTATTTTCAATGATACACTGCATATTACGTTATATTATAAGGTATTTTCAATGATACACTGCATATTACGTTATATTATAAGGTATTTTCAATGATACACTGCATATTACGTTATATTATAAGGTATTTTCAATGATACACTGCATATTACGTTATATTATAAGGTATTTTCATTGATAAACTACTATATATTATAAGGTATTTACAATGACACACTGCATATTACGTTATATTATAAGGTGTTTTCAATGATACACTGCATATTACGTTATATTATAAGGTATTTTCAATGATACACTGCATATTACGTTATATTATAAGGTATTTTCAATGATACACTGCATATTACGTTATATTATAAGGTATTTTCAATGATACACTGCATATTACGTTATATTATAAGGTATTTTCATTGATAAACTACTATATATTATAAGGTATTTACAATGACACACTGCATATTACGTTATATTATAAGGTGTTTTCAATGATACACTGCATATTACGTTATATTATAAGGTATTTTCAATGATACACTGCATATTACGTTATATTATAAGGTATTTTCAATGATACACTGCATATTACGTTATATTATAAGGTATTTTCATTGATAAACTACAATATATTATAAGGCATTTTCAATGATACACTGCATATTACGATATATTATATGGTATTTTCAATGATACACTGCATATTACGTTATATTATAAGGTATTTTCAATGATACACTGCATATTACCTTATATTATAAGGTATTTTCAATGATACACTGCATATTACGTTATATTATAAGGTATTTTCAATGATACACTGCATATTACCTTATATTATAAGGTATTTTCAATGATACACTGCATAATACGTTATATTATAAGGTATTTTCAATGATACACTGCATATTACGTTATATTATAAGGTAGTTTCAATGATAAACTACTATATATTATAATGTATTTTCAATGGTAAACTACTATATATTATAAGGTATTTTCAATGATACACTGCATATTACGATATATTATATGGTATTTTCAATGATACACTGCATATTACGTTATATTATAAGGTATTTTCAATGATACACTGCATATTACGTTATACTATAAGGTATTTTCAATGATAAACTACTATATATTATAAGGTATTTTCAATGGTAAACTACTATATATTATAAGGTATTTTCAATGATACACTGCATATTACGTTATATTATAAGGTGTTTTCAATGATACACTGCAGATTACGTTATATTATAAGGTATTATCATTGATAAACTACAATATATTATAAGGCATTTTCAATGATACACTGCATATTACGTTATATTATAAGGTGTTTTCAATGATACACTGCAGATTACGTTATATTATAAGGTATTTTCATTGATAAACTACAATATATTATAAGGCATTTTCAATGATACACTGCATATTACGATATATTATATGGTATTTTCAATGATACTCTGCATATTACGTTATACTATAAGGTATTTTCAATGATACACTGCATATTACGTTATATTATAAGGTATTTTCAATGATACACTGCATATTACGTTATATTATAAGGTATTATCATTGATAAACTACAATATATTATAAGGCATTTTCAATGATACACTGCATATTACGTTATATTATAAGGTGTTTTCAATGATACACTGCAGATTACGTTATATTATAAGGTATTTTCATTGATAAACTACAATATATTATAAGGCATTTTCAATGATACACTGCATATTACGATATATTATATGGTATTTTCAATGATACACTGCATATTACGTTATACTATAAGGTATTTTCAATGATAAACTACTATATATTATAAGGTATTTTCAATGGTAAACTACTATATATTATAAGGTATTTTCAATGATACACTGCATATTACGTTATATTATAAGGTATTTTCAATGATACACTGCATATTACCTTATATTATAAGGTATTTTCAATGATACACTGCATATTACGTTATATTATAAGGTGTTTTCAATGATACACTGCAGATTACGTTATATTATAAGGTATTTTCATTGATAAACTACAATATATTATAAGGCATTTTCAATGATACACTGCATATTACGTTATATTATAAGGTGTTTTCAATGATACACTGCAGATTACGTTATATTATAAGGTATTTTCATTGATAAACTACAATATATTATAAGGCATTTTCAATGATACACTGCATATTACGATATATTATATGGTATTTTCAATGATACTCTGCATATTACGTTATATTATAAGGTATTTTCAATGATACACTGCATATTACGTTATATTATAAGGTATTTTCAATGATACACTGCATATTACGTTATATTATAAGGTATTATCATTGATAAACTACAATATATTATAAGGCATTTTCAATGATACACTGCATATTACGTTATATTATAAGGTGTTTTCAATGATACACTGCAGATTACGTTATATTATAAGGTATTTTCATTGATAAACTACAATATATTATAAGGCATTTTCAATGATACACTGCATATTACGATATATTATATGGTATTTTCAATGATACACTGCATATTACGTTATACTATAAGGTATTTTCAATGATAAACTACTATATATTATAAGGTATTTTCAATGGTAAACTACTATATATTATAAGGTATTTTCAATGATACACTGCATATTACGTTATATTATAAGGTATTTTCAATGATACACTGCATATTACCTTATATTATAAGGTATTTTCAATGATACACTGCATATTACGTTTATATTATAAGGTATTTTCAATGATACACTGCATATTACCTTATATTATAAGGTATTTTCAATGATACACTGCATAATACGTTATATTATAAAGGTATTTTCAATGATACACTGCATATTACGTTATATTATAAGGTAGTTTCAATGATAAACTACTATATATTATAATGTATTTTCAATGGTAAACTACTATATATTATAAGGTATTTTCAATGATACACTGCATATTACGATATATTATATGGTATTTTCAATGATACACTGCATATTACGTTATATTATAAGGTATTTTCAATGATACACTGCATATTACGTTATACTATAAGGTATTTTCAATGATAAACTACTATATATTCTAAGGTATTTTCAATGATACACTGCATATTACGTTATATTATAAAGTATTTTCAATGATACACTGCATATTACCTTATAATATAACGTTATTTTCAATAATACACTGCATATTACGTTATATTATAAGGTATTTTCAATGATACACTGCATATTACCTATATTATAAGGTATTTTCAATGATACACTGCATATTACGTTATATTATATGGTATTTTCAATGATACACTGCATATTACGTTATATTATAAGGTATTTTCATTGACACACTACAAATTACCATATATTATAAGGTATTTTCAATGATACACTGCATATTACGTTATATTATAAGGTATTTGCAATGATACACTGTAAATTACGTTATATTATAAGGTATTTTCATTGATACACTGCATATTACGTTCTATAATAAGGTATTTTTCAATGATACACTGCATATTACGTTATATTATAGGTATTTTCAATTATACACTGCAAATTACGTTATATTATAAGGTATTTTCAATGATACACTGCATATTACGTTATATTATAAGGTATTTTCAATGATACACTGCATATTACGTTATATTATAAGGTATTTTCATTGATAAACTACAATATATTATAAGGCATTTTCAATGATACACTGCATATTACGATATATTATATGGTATTTTCAATGATACACTGCATATTACGTTATACTATAAGGTATTTTCAATGATACACTGCATAATACGTTATATTATAAGGTATTTTCAATGATACACTGCATATTACGTTATATTATAAGGTAGTTTCAATGATAAACTACTATATATTATAATGTATTTTCAATGGTAAACTACTATATATTATAAGGTATTTTCAATGATACACTGCATATTACGAGTATATTATATGGTATTTTCAATGATACACTGCATATTACGTTATATTATAAGGTATTTTCAATGATACACTGCATATTACGTTATATTATAAGGTATTTTCAATGATAAACTACTATATATTCTAAGTATTTTCAATGATACACTGCATATTACGTTATATTATAAAGTATTTTCAATGATACACTGCAAATTTCATTATATTATAAGGTATTTTCAATAATACACTGCATATTACGTTATATTATAAGGTATTTTCAATGATACACTGCATATTACCTTATATTATAAGGTATTTTCAATGATACACTGCATATTACGTTATATTATATGGTATTTTCAATGATACACTGCATATTACGTTATATTATAAGGTATTTTCATTGACACACTACAAATTACCATATATTATAAGGTATTTTCAATGATACACTGCATATTACGTTATATTATAAGGTATTTGCAATGATACACTGTAAATTACGTTATATTATAAGGTATTTTCATTGATACACTGCATATTACGATCTATAATAAGGTATTTTCAATGATACACTGCATATTACGTTATATTATAAGGTATTTTCAATTATACACTGCATATTACGTTATATTATAAGGTATTTTCAATGATACACTGCATATTACGTTATATTATAAAGTATTTTCAATGATACACTGCATATTACGTTATATTATAAGGCATTTTCAATGATAAACTGAATATTATGATATATTATAACGTATTTTCAATGATACACTGCATATTACGTTATATTATAAGGTATTTTCAATGATACACTGCATATTACGTTATATTATAAGGTATTATCAATGATAAACTACAATATATTATAAGGCATTTTCAATGATACACTGCATGTTACGTTATATTATAAGGTGTTTTCAATGATACACTGCAGATTACGTTATATTATAAGGTATTTTCATTGATAAACTACAATATTATAAGGCATTTTCAATGATACACTGCATATTACGATATATTATATGGTATTTTCAATGATACACTGCATATTACGTTATACTATATAGGTATTTTCAATGATAAACTACTATATATTATAAGGTATTTTCAATGGTAAACTACTATATATTATAAGGTATTTTCAATGATACACTGCATATTACGTTATATTATAAGGTATTTTCAATGATACACTGCATATTACGTTATATTATAAAGTATTTTCAATGATACACTGCATATTACGTTATATTATAAGGGTATTTTCAATGATACACTGCATATACCTTATATTATAAGGTATTTTCAATGATACACTGCATATTATGTTATATTATAAGGTATTTTCAATGATACACTGCATATTACGTTATATTATAAGGTATTTTCAATGATACACTGCATATTACGTTATATTATAAGGTGTTTTCAATGATACACTGCAGATTACGTTATATTATAAGGTATTATCATTGATAAACTACAATATATTATAAGGCATTTTCAATGATACACTGCATATTACGTTATATTATAAGGTGTTTTCAATGATACACTGCAGATTACGTTATATTATAAGGTATTTTCATTGATAAACTACAATATATTATAAGGCATTTTCAATGATACACTGCATATTACGATATATTATATGGTATTTTCAATGATACACTGCATATTACGTTATATTATAAGGTATTTTCAATGATACACTGCATATTACCTTATATTATAAGGTATTTTCAATGATACACTGCATATTACGTTATATTATAAGGTATTTTCAATGATACACTGCATATTACCTTATATTATAAGGTATTTTCAATGATACACTGCATATTACGTTATATTATAAGGTATTTTCAATGATACACTGCATATTACGTTATATTATAAGGTAGTTTCAATGATAAACTACTATATATTATAATGTATTTTCAATGGTAAACTACTATATATTATAAGGTATTTTCAATGATACACTGCATATTACGATATATTATAAGGTATTTTCAATGATACACTGCATATTACGTTATATTATAAGGTATTTTCAATGATACACTGCATATTACGTTATACTATAAGGTATTTTCAATGATAAACTACTATATATTATAAGGTATTTTCAATGGTAAACTACTATATATTATAAGGTATTTTCAATGATACACTGCATATTACGTTATATTATAAGGTGTTTTCAATGATACACTGCAGATTACGTTATATTATAAGGTATTTTCATTGATAAACTACAATATATTATAAGGCATTTTCAATGATACACTGCATATTACGTTATATTATAAGGTGTTTTCAATGATACACTGCAGATTACGTTATATTATAAGGTATTTTCATTGATAAACTACAATATATTATAAGGCATTTTCAATGATACACTGCATATTACGATATATTATATGGTATTTTCAATGATACTCTGCATATTACGTTATATTATAAGGTATTTTCAATGATACACTGCATATTACGTTTATTATAAGGTATTTTCAATGATACACTGCATATTACGTTATATTATAAGGTATTATCATTGATAAACTACAATATATTATAAGGCATTTTCAATGATACACTGCATATTACGTTATATTATAAGGTGTTTTCAATGATACACTGCAGATTACGTTATATTATAAGGTATTTTCATTGATAAACTACAATATATTATAAGGCATTTTCAATGATACACTGCATATTACGTTATATTATAAGGTATTTTCAATGATACACTGCATATTACGTTATACTATAAGGTATTTTCAATGATAAACTACTATATATTATAAGGTATTTTCAATGGTAAACTACTATATATTATAAGGTATTTTCAATGATACACTGCATATTACGTTATATTATAAGGTATTTTCAATGATACACTGCATATTACCTTATATTATAAGGTATTTTCAATGATACACTGCATATTACGTTATATTATAAGGTGTTTTCAATGATACACTGCAGATTACGTTATATTATAAGGTATTATCATTGATAAACTACAATATATTATAAGGCATTTTCAATGATACACTGCATATTACGTTATATTATAAGGTGTTTTCAATGATACACTGCAGATTACGTTATATTATAAGGTATTTTCATTGATAAACTACTACAATATATTATAAGGCATTTTCAATGATACACTGCATATTACGATATATTATATGGTATTTTCAATGATACTCTGCATATTACGTTATACTATAAGGTATTTTCAATGATACACTGCATATTACGTTATATTATAAGGTATTTTCAATGATACACTGCATATTACGTTATATTATAAGGTATTATCATTGATAAACTACAATATATTATAAGGCATTTTCAATGATACACTGCATATTACGTTATATTATAAGGTGTTTTCAATGATACACTGCAGATTACGTTATATTATAAGGTATTTTCATTGATAAACTACAATATATTATAAGGCATTTTCAATGATACACTGCATATTACGATATATTATATGGTATTTTCAATGATACACTGCATATTACGTTATACTATAAGGTATTTTCAATGATAAACTACTATATATTATAAGGTATTTTCAATGGTAAACTACTATATATTATAAGGTATTTTCAATGATACACTGCATATTACGTTATATTATAAGGTATTTTCAATGATACACTGCATATTACGTTATATTATAAGGTATTTTCAATGATACACTGCATATTACGTTATATTATAAGGTATTTTCAATGATACACTGCATATTACCTTATATTATAAGGTATTTTCAATGATACACTGCATAATACGTTATATTATAAGGTATTTTCAATGATACACTGCATATTACGTTATATTATAAGGTAGTTTCAATGATAAACTACTATATATTATAATGTATTTTCAATGGTAAACTACTATATATTATAAGGTATTTTCAATGATACACTGCATATTACGATATATTATATGGTATTTTCAATGATACACTGCATATTACGTTATATTATAAGGTATTTTCAATGATACACTGCATATTACGTTATACTATAAGGTATTTTCAATGATAAACTACTATATATTCTAAGGTATTTTCAATGATACACTGCATATTACGTTATATTATAAAGTATTTTCAATGATACACTGCATATTACCTTATATTATAAGGTATTTTCAATAATACACTGCATATTACGTTATATTATAAGGTATTTTCAATGATACACTGCATATTACCTTATATTATAAGGTATTTTCAATGATACACTGCATATTACGTTATATTATATGGTATTTTCAATGATACACTGCATATTACGTTATATTATAAGGTATTTTCATTGACACACTACAAATTACCATATATTATAAGGTATTTTCAATGATACACTGCATATTACGTTATATTATAAGGTATTTGCAATGATACACTGTAAATTACGTTATATTATAAGGTATTTTCATTGATACACTGCATATTACGTTCTATTATAAGGTATTTTCAATGATACACTGCATATTACGTTATATTATAAGGTATTTTCAATTATACACTGCAAATTACGTTATATTATAAGGTATTTTCAATGATACACTGCATATTACGTTATATTATAAGGTATTTTCAATGATACACTGCATATTACGTTATATTATAAGGTATTTTCATTGATAAACTACAATATATTATAAGGCATTTTCAATGATACACTGCATATTACGTTATATTATATGGTATTTTCAATGATACACTGCATATTACGTTATCCTATAAGGTATTTTCAATGATACACTGCATAATACGTTATATTATAAGGTATTTTCAATGATACACTGCATATTACGTTATATTATAAGGTAGTTTCAATGATAAACTACTATATATTATAATGTATTTTCAATGGTAAACTACTATATATTATAAGGTATTTTCAATGATACACTGCATATTACGATATATTATAAGGTATTTTCAATGATACACTGCATATTACGTTATATTATAAGGTATTTTCAATGATACACTGCATATTACGTTATACTATAAGGTATTTTCAATGATAAACTACTATATATTCTAAGGTATTTTCAATGATACACTGCATATTACGTTATATTATAAAGTATTTTCAATGATACACTGCATATTACCTTATATTATAAGGTATTTTCAATAATACACTGCATATTACGTTATATTATAAGGTATTTTCAATGATACACTGCATATTACCTTATATTATAAGGTATTTTCAATGATACACTGCATATTACGTTATATTATATGGTATTTTCAATGATACACTGCATATTACGTTATATTATAAGGTATTTTCATTGACACACTACAAATTACCATATATTATAAGGTATTTTCAATGATACACTGCATATTACGTTATATTATAAGGTATTTGCAATGATACACTGTAAATTACGTTATATTATAAGGTATTTTCATTGATACACTGCATATTACGATCTATAATAAGGTATTTTCAATGATACACTGCATATTACGTTATATTATAAGGTATTTTCAATTATACACTGCAAATTACGTTATATTATAAGGTATTTTCAATGATACACTGCATATTACGTTATATTATAATGTATTTTCAATGATACACTGCATATTACGTTATATTATAAGGCATTTTCAATGATAAACTGAATATTATGATATATTATAACGTATTTTCAATGATACACTGCATATTACGTTATATTATAAGGTATTTTCAATGATACACTGCATATTACGTTATATTATAAGGTATTATCATTGATAAACTACAATATATTATAAGGCATTTTCAATGATACACTGCATGTTACGTTATATTATAAGGTATTTTCAATGATACACTGCAGATTACGTTATATTATAAGGTATTTTCATTGATAAACTACAATATATTATAAGGCATTTTCAATGATACACTGCATATTACGATATATTATATGGTATTTTCAATGATACACTGCATATTACGTTATACTATAAGGTATTTTCAATGATAAACTACTATATATTATAAGGTATTTTCAATGGTAAACTACTATATATTATAAGGTATTTTCAATGATACACTGCATATTACGTTATATTATAAGGTATTTTCAATGATACACTGCATATTACGTTATATTATAAAGTATTTTCAATGATACACTGCATATTACGTTATATTATAAGGTATTTTCATTGATAAACTACTATATATTATAAGGTATTTTCAATGACACACTGCATATTACGTTATATCATAAGGTATTTTCGATGATACACTGCATATCACCTTATATTATAAGGTATTTTCAATGATACACTGCATATTACGTTATATTATAAGGTATTTTCAATGATACACTGCATATTACGTTATATTATAAGGTATTTTCAATGATACACTGCATATTACGTTATATTATAAGGTATTTTCATTGATAAACTACTATATATTATAAGGCATTTTCAATGATACACTGCATATTACGTTATATTATAAGGTATTTTCATTGATACACTACATATTACGTTATATTATAAGGTATTTTCAATGATACACTGCATATTACGTTATATTATAAGGTATTTTCAATGATACACTGCATATTACGTTATATTATAAGGTATTTTCAATGATACACTGCATATTACGTTATATTATAAGGTATTTTCAATGATACACTTCATATTACGTTATATCATAAGGTATTTTCACTGATACACTGCATATCACCTTATATTATAAGGTGTTTTCAATGATACACTGCATATTACGTTATATTATAAGGTATTTTCAATGATACACTGCATATTACGTTATATTATAAGGTATTTTCAATGATACACTGCATATTACGTTATATTATAAGGTATTTTCATTGATAAACTACTATATATTATAAGGTATTTTCAATGACACACTGCATATTACGTTATATTATAAGGTGTTTTCAATGATACACTGCATATTACGTTATATTATAAGGTATTTTCAATGATACACTGTAAATTACGTTATATTATAAGGTATTTTCAATGATACACTGCCTATTACGTTATATCATAAGGTATTTTCAATGATACACTGCATATTACCTTATATTATAAGGTATTTTCAATGATACACTGCATATTACGTTATATTATAAGGTATTTTCAATGATACACTGCATATTACGTTATATTATAAGGTATTTTCAATGATACACTGCATATTACGTTATATTATAAGGTATTTTCAATGATACACTGCATATTACGTTATATTATAAGGTATTTTCATTGATAAACTACTATATATTATAAGGTATTTACAATGACACACTGCATATTACGTTATATTATAAGGTGTTTTCAATGATACACTGCATATTACGTTATATTATAAGGTATTTTCAATGATACACTGCATATTACGTTATATTATGAGGTATTTTCAATGATACACTGCATATTACGTTATATTATAAGGTATTTTCATTGATAAACTACTATATATTATAAGGTATTTTCAATGACACACTGCATATTACGTTATATTATAAGGTGTTTTCAATGATACACTGCATATTACGTTATATTATAAGGTATTTTCATTGATACACTATATATTACGTTATATTATAAGGTATTTTCAATGATACACTGCATATTACGTTATATTATAAGGTATTTTCAATGATACACTGCATATTACCTTATAATATAAGGTATTTTCAATGATACACTGCATATTACGTTATATTATAAGGTATTTTCAATGATACACTGCAGATTACGTTATATTATAAGGTATTTTCAATGATACACTGCATATTACGTTATATTATAAGGTATTTTCAATGGTAAACTACTATATATTATAAGGTATTTTCAATGATACACTGCATATTACGTTATATTATAAGGTATTTTCAATGATACACTGCATATTACGTTATATTATAAGGTATTTTCAATGATACACTGCATATTACGTTATATTATAAGGTATTTTCATTGATAAACTACTATATATTATAAGGTATTTACAATGACACACTGCATATTACGTTATATTATAAGGTGTTTTCAATGATACACTGCATATTACGTTATATTATAAGGTATTTTCAATGATACACTGCATATTACGTTATTTTATAAGGTATTTTCAATGATACACTGCATATTACGTTATATTATAAGGTATTTTCATTGATAAACTACTATATATTATAAGGTATTTTCAATGACACACTGCATATTACGTTATATTATAAGGTGTTTTCAATGATACACTGCATATTACGTTATATTATAAGGTATTTTCATTGATACACTATATATTACGTTATATTATAAGGTATTTTCAATGATACACTGCATATTACGTTATATTATAAGGTATTTTCAATGATACACTGCATATTACCTTATATTATAAGGTATTTTCAATGATACACTGCATATTACGTTATATTATAAGGTATTTTCAATGATACACTGCAGATTACGTTATATTATAAGGTATTTTCAATGATACACTGCATATTACGTTATACTATAAGGTATTTTCAATGGTAAACTACTATATATTATAAGGTATTTTCAATGATACACTGCATATTACGTTATATTATAAGGTATTTTCAATGATACACTGCATATTACGTTATATTATAAGGTATTTTCAATGATACACTTCATATTACGTTATATCATAAGGTATTTTCACTGATACACTGCATATCACCTTATATTATAAGGTATTTTCAATGATACACTGCATATTACGTTATATTATAAGGTATTTTCAATGATACACTGCATATTACGTTATATTATAAGGTATTTTCAATGATACACTGCATATTACGTTATATTATAAGGTATTTTCATTGATAAACTACTATATATTATAAGGTATTTTCAATGACACACTGCAGATTACGTTATATTATCAGGTATTTTCAATGATACACTGCATATTACGTTATACTATAAGGTATTTTCAATGGTAAACTACTATATATTATAAGGTATTTTCAATGATACACTGCATATTACGTTATATTATAAGGTATTTTCAATGATACACTGCATATTACCTTATATTATAAGGTATTTTCAATGATACACTGCATATTACGTTATATTATAAGGTATTTTCAATGATACACTGCATATTACCTTATATTATAAGGTTTTTCAATGATACACTGCATATTACGTTATATTATAAGGTATTTTCAATGATACACTGCATATTACGTTATATTATAAGGTATTTTCAATGATACACTGCATATTACCTTATATTATAAGGTATTTTCAATGATACACTGCATATTACGTTATATTATAAGGTATTTTCAATGATACACTGCATATTACGTTATATTATAAGGTATTTTCAATGATACACTGCATATTACGTTATATTATAAAGTATTTTCAATGATACACTGCATATTACGTTATATTATAAGGTATTTTCATTGATAAACTACTATATATTATAAGGTATTTTCAATGACACACTGCATATTACGTTATATCATAAGGTATTTTCAATGATACACTGCATATCACCTTATATTATAAGGTATTTTCAATGATAAACTGCATATTACGTTATATTATAAGGTATTTTCAATGATACACTGCATATTACGTTATATTATAAGGTATTTTCAATGATACACTGCATATTACGTTATATTATAAGGTATTTTCATTGATAAACTACTATATATTATAAGGCATTTTCAATGATACACTGCATATTACGTTATATTATAAGGTATTTTCATTGATACACTATATATTACGTTATATTATAAGGTATTTTCAATGATACACTGCATATTACGTTATATTATAAGGTATTTTCAATGATACACTGCATATTACGTTATATTATAAGGTATTTTCAATGATACACTGCATATTACGTTATATTATAAGGTATTTTCATTGATACACTATATATTACGTTATATTATAAGGTATTTTCAATGATACACTGCATATTACGTTATATTATAAGGTATTTTCAATGATACACTGCATATTACGTTATATTATAAGGTATTTTCAATGATACACTGCATATTACGTTATATTATAAGGTATTTTCAATGATACACTGCATATTACGTTATATTATAAGGTATTTTCATTGATAAACTACTATATATTATAAGGTATTTTCAATGACACACTGCATATTACGTTATATTATAAGGTGTTTTCAATGATACACTGCATATTACGTTATATTATAAGGTATTTTCAATGATACACTGAATATTACGTTATATTATAAGGTATTTTCAATGATACACTGCATATTACGTTATATTATAAGGTATTTTCATTGATAAACTACTATATATTATAAGGTATTTTCAATGACACACTGCATATTACGTTATATTATAAGGTGTTTTCAATGATACACTGCATATTACGTTATATTATAAGGTATTTTCAATGATACACTGTAAATTACGTTATATTATAAGGTATATTCAATGATACACTGCATATTACGTTATATTATAAGGTATTTTCATTGATAAACTACTATATATTATAAGGCATTTTCAATGATACACTGCATATTACGTTATATTATAATGTATTTTCATTGATACACTATATATTACGTTATATTATAAGGTATTTTCAATGATACACTGCATATTACGTTATATTATAAGGTATTTTCAATGATACACTGCATATTACGTTATATTATAAGGTATTTTCAATGATACACTGCATATTACGTTATATTATAAGGTATTTTCAATGATACACTTCATATTACGTTATATCATAAGGTATTTTCACTGATACACTGCATATCACCTTATATTATAAGGTATTTTCAATGATACACTGCATATTACGTTATATTATAAGGTATTTTCATTGATAAACTACTATATATTATAAGGTATTTTCAATGACACACTGCATATTACGTTATATTATAAGGTGTTTTCAATGATACACTGCATATTACGTTATATTATAAGGTATTTTCAATGATACACTGCATATTACGTTATATTATAAGGTATTTTCATTGATAAACTACTATATATTATAAGGTATTTACAATGACACACTGCATATTACGTTATATTATAAGGTATTTTCAATGATACACTGCATATTACGTTATATTATAAGGTATTTTCAATGATACACTGCATATTACGTTATATTATAAGGTATTTTCAATGATACACTGCATATTACGTTATATTATATGGTATTTTCAATGATACACTGCATATTACGTTATATTATAAGGTATTTTCATTGATAAACTACTATATATTATAAGGTATTTACAATGACACACTGCATATTACGTTATATTATAAGGTGTTTTCAATGATACACTGCATATTACGTTATATTATAATGTATTTTCAATGATATACTGCATATTACGTTATATTATAAGGTATTTTCAATGATACACTGCATATTACGTTATATTATAGGGTATTTTCATTGATAAACTACTATATATTATAAGGTATTTTCAATGACACACTGCATATTACGTTATATTATAAGGTGTTTTCAATGATACACTGCATATTACGTTATATTATAAGGTATTTTCAATGATACACTGTAAATTACGTTATATTATAAGGTATTTTCAATGATACACTGCCTATTACGTTATATCATAAGGTATTTTCAATGATACACTGCATATTACCTTATATTATAAGGTATTTTCAATGATACACTGCATATTACGTTATATTATAAGGTATTTTCAATGATACACTGCATATTACGTTATATTATAAGGTATTTTCAATGATACACTGCATATTACGTTATATTATAAGGTATTTTCAATGATACACTGCATATTACGTTATATTATAAGGTATTTTCATTGATAAACTACTATATATTATAAGGTATTTACAATGACACACTGCATATTACGTTATATTATAAGGTGTTTTCAATGATACACTGCATATTACGTTATATTATAAGGTATTTTCAATGATACACTGCATATTACGTTATATTATAAGGTATTTTCAATGATACACTGCATATTACGTTATATTATAAGGTATTTTCAATGATACACTGCATATTACGTTATATTATAAGGTATTTTCATTGATAAACTACTATATATTATAAGGTATTTACAATGACACACTGCATATTACGTTATATTATAAGGTGTTTTCAATGATACACTGCATATTACGTTATATTATAAGGTATTTTCAATGATACACTGCATATTACGTTATATTATAAGGTATTTTCAATGATACACTGCATATTACGTTATATTATAAGGTATTTTCATTGATAAACTACTATATATTATAAGGTATTTTCAATGACACACTGCATATTACGTTATATTATAAGGTATTTTCAATGATACACTGCATATTACGTTATATTATAAGGTATTTTCAATGATACACTGCATATTACGTTATATTATATGGTATTTTCAATGATACACTGCATATTACGTTATATTATAAGGTATTTTCAATGATATACTGCATATTACGTTATATTATAAGGTATTTTCAATGATACACTGCATATTACGTTATATTATAGGGTATTTTCATTGATAAACTACTATATATTATAAGGTATTTTCAATGACACACTGCATATTACGTTATATTATAAGGTGTTTTCAATGATACACTGCATATTACGTTATATTATAAGGTATTTTCAATGATACACTGTAAATTACGTTATATTATAAGGTATTTTCAATGATACACTGCCTATTACGTTATATCATAAGGTATTTTCAATGATACACTGCATATTACCTTATATTATAAGGTATTTTCAATGATACACTGCATATTACGTTATATTATAAGGTATTTTCAATGATACACTGCATATTACGTTATATTATAAGGTATTTTCAATGATACACTGCATATTACGTTATATTATAAGGTATTTTCAATGATACACTGCATATTACGTTATATTATAAGGTATTTTCAATGATACACTGCATATTACCTTATATTATAAGGTATTTTCAATGATACACTGCATATTACGTTATATTATAAGGTATTTTCAATGATACACTGCATATTACGTTATATTATAAGGTATTATCATTGATAAACTACAATATATTATAAGGCATTTTCAATGATACACTGCATATTACGTTATATTATAAGGAGTTTTCAATGATACACTGCAGATTACGTTATATTATCAGGTATTTTCAATGATACACTGCATATTACGTTATACTATAAGGTATTTTCAATGGTAAACTACTATATATTATAAGGTATTTTCAATGATACACTGCATATTACGTTATATTATAAGGTATTTTCAATGATACACTGCATATTACCTTATATTATAAGGTATTTTCAATGATACACTGCATATTACGTTATATTATAAGGTATTTTCAATGATACACTGCATATTACCTTATATTATAAGGTATTTTCAATGATACACTGCATATTACGTTATATTATAAGGTATTTTCAATGATACACTGCATATTACGTTATATTATAAGGTATTTTCAATGATACACTGCATATTACCTTATATTATAAGGTATTTTCAATGATACACTGCATATTACGTTATATTATAAGGTATTTTCAATGATACACTGCATATTACGTTATATTATAAGGTATTTTCAATGATACACTGCATATTACGTTATATTATAAAGTATTTTCAATGATACACTGCATATTACGTTATATTATAAGGTATTTTCATTGATAAACTACTATATATTATAAGGTATTTTCAATGACACACTGCATATTACGTTATATCATAAGGTATTTTCAATGATACACTGCATATCACCTTATATTATAAGGTATTTTCAATGATAAACTGCATATTACGTTATATTATAAGGTATTTTCAATGATACACTGCATATTACGTTATATTATAAGGTATTTTCAATGATACACTGCATATTACGTTATATTATAAGGTATTTTCAATGATAAACTACTATATATTATAAGGTATTTTCAATGGTAAACTACTATATATTATAAGGTATTTTCAATGATACACTGCATATTACGTTATATTATAAGGTATTTTCATTGATAAACTACTATATATTATAAGGTATTTACAATGACACACTGCATATTACGTTATATTATAAGGTGTTTTCAATGATACACTGCATATTACGTTATATTATAATGTATTTTCAATGATACACTGTAAATTACGTTATATTATAAGGTATTTTCAATGATACACTGCATATTACGTTATATTATAAGGTATTATCATTGATAAACTACAATATATTATAAGGCATTTTCAATGATACACTGCATATTACGTTATATTATAAGGAGTTTTCAATGATACACTGCAGATTACGTTATATTATCAGGTATTTTCAATGATACACTGCATATTACGTTATACTATAAGGTATTTTCAATGGTAAACTACTATATATTATAAGGTATTTTCAATGATACACTGCATATTACGTTATATTATAAGGTATTTTCAATGATACACTGCATATTACCTTATATTATAAGGTATTTTCAATGATACACTGCATATTACGTTATATTATAAGGTATTTTCAATGATACACTGCATATTACCTTATATTATAAGGTATTTTCAATGATACACTGCATATTACGTTATATTATAAGGTATTTTCAATGATACACTGCATATTACGTTATATTATAAGGTATTTTCAATGATACACTGCATATTACCTTATATTATAAGGTATTTTCAATGATACACTGCATATTACGTTATATTATAAGGTATTTTCAATGATACACTGCATATTACGTTATATTATAAGGTATTTTCAATGATACACTGCATATTACGTTATATTATAAAGTATTTTCAATGATACACTGCATATTACGTTATATTATAAGGTATTTTCATTGATAAACTACTATTTATTATAAGGTATTTTCAATGACACACTGCATATTACGTTATATCATAAGGTATTTTCAATGATACACTGCATATCACCTTATATTATAAGGTATTTTCAATGATAAACTGCATATTACGTTATATTATAAGGTATTTTCAATGATACACTGCATATTACGTTATATTATAAGGTATTTTCAATGATACACTGCATATTACGTTATATTATAAGGTATTTTCAATGATAAACTACTATATATTATAAGGTATTTTCAATGGTAAACTACTATATATTATAAGGTATTTTCAATGATACACTGCATATTACGTTATATTATAAGGTATTTTCAATGATACACTGCATATTACCTTATATTATAAGGTATTTTCAATGATACACTGCATATTACGTTATGTTATAAGGTATTTTCAATGATACACTGCATATTACCTTATATTATAAGGTATTTTCAATGATACACTGCATATTACGTTATATTATAAGGTATTTTCAATGATACACTGCATATTACGTTATATTATAAGGTATTTTCATTGATAAACTACTATATATTATAAGGTATTTACAATGACACACTGCATATTACGTTATATTATAAGGTGTTTTCAATGATACACTGCATATTACGTTATATTATAATGTATTTTCAATGATATACTGCATATTACGTTATATTATAAGGTATTTTCAATGATACACTGCATATTACGTTATATTATAGGGTATTTTCATTGATAAACTACTATATATTATAAGGTATTTTCAATGACACACTGCATATTACGTTATATTATAAGGTGTTTTCAATGATACACTGCATATTACGTTATATTATAAGGTATTTTCAATGATACACTGTAAATTACGTTATATTATAAGGTATTTTCAATGATACACTGCCTATTACGTTATATCATAAGGTATTTTCAATGATACACTGCATATTACCTTATATTATAAGGTATTTTCAATGATACACTGCATATTACGTTATATTATAAGGTATTTTCAATGATACACTGCATATTACGTTATATTATAAGGTATTTTCAATGATACACTGCATATTACGTTATATTATAAGGTATTTTCAATGATACACTGCATATTACGTTATATTATAAGGTATTTTCATTGATAAACTACTATATATTATAAGGTATTTACAATGACACACTGCATATTACGTTATATTATAAGGTGTTTTCAATGATACACTGCATATTACGTTATATTATAAGGTATTTTCAATGATACACTGCATATTACGTTATATTATAAGGTATTTTCAATGATACACTGCATATTACGTTATATTATAAGGTATTTTCAATGATACACTGCATATTACGTTATATTATAAGGTATTTTCATTGATAAACTACTATATATTATAAGGTATTTACAATGACACACTGCATATTACGTTATATTATAAGGTGTTTTCAATGATACACTGCCTATTACGTTATATCATAAGGTATTTTCAATGATACACTGCATATTACCTTATATTATAAGGTATTTTCAATGATACACTGCATATTACGTTATATTATAAGGTATTTTCAATGATACACTGCATATTACGTTATATTATAAGGTATTTTCAATGATACACTGCATATTACGTTATATTATAAGGTATTTTCAATGATACACTGCATATTACGTTATATTATAAGGTATTTTCATTGATAAACTACTATATATTATAAGGTATTTACAATGACACACTGCATATTACGTTATATTATAAGGTGTTTTCAATGATACACTGCATATTACGTTATATTATAAGGTATTTTCAATGATACACTGCATATTACGTTATATTATAAGGTATTTTCAATGACACACTGCATATTACGTTATATTATAAGGTATTTTCATTGATAAACTACTATATATTATTAGGTATTTTCAATGACACACTGCATATTACGTTATATTATAAGGTGTTTTCAATGATACACTGCATATTACGTTATATTATAAGGTATTTTCAATAATACACTGTAAATTACGTTATATTATAAGGTATTTTCAATGATACACTGCCTATTACGTTATATCATAAGGTATTTTCAATGATACACTGCATATTACCTTATATTATAAGGTATTTTCAATTATACACTGCATATTACGTTATATTATAAGGTATTTTCAATGATACACTGCATATTACGTTATATTATAAGGTATTTTCAATGATACACTGCATATTACGTTATATTATAAGGTATTTTCATTGATAAACTACTATATATTATAAGGTATTTTCAATGATACACTGCATATTACGTTATATTATAAGGTATTTTCAATGATACACTGCATATTACGTTATATTATAAGGTATTTTCATTGATAAACTACTATATATTATAAGGTATTTTCAATGACACACTGCATATTACGTTATATTATAAGGTGTTTTCAATGATACACTGCATATTACGTTATATTATAAGGTATTTTCAATGATACACTGTAAATTACGTTATATTATAAGGTATTTTCAATGATACACTGCCTATTACGTTATATCATAAGGTATTTTCAATGATACACTGCATATTACCTTATATTATAAGGTATTTTCAATGATACACTGCATATTACGTTATATTATAAGGTATTTTCAATGATACACTGCATATTACCTTATATTATAAGGTATTTTCAATGATACACTGCATATTATGTTATATTATAAGGTATTTTCATTGATAAACTACTATATATTATAAGGTATTTTCAATGACACACTGCATATTACGTTATATTATAAGGTGTTTTCAATGATACACTGCATATTACGTTATATTATAAGGTATTTTCAATGATACACTGCATATTACGTTATATTATAAGGTATTTTCAATGATACACTGCATATTACGTTATATTATAAGGTATTTTCAATGATACACTGCATATTACGTTATATTATAAGGTATTTTCAATGATAAACTACTATATATTATAAGGTATTTACAATGACACACTGCATATTACGTTATATTATAAGGTGTTTTCAATGATACACTGCATATTACGTTATATTATAAGGTATTTTCAATGATACACTGCATATTACGTTATATTATAAGGTATTTTCAATGATACACTGCATATTATGTTATATTATAAGGTATTATCATTGATAAACTACAATATATTATAAGGCATTTTCAATGATACACTGCATATTACGTTATATTATAAGGAGTTTTCAATGATACACTGCAGATTACGTTATATTATCAGGTATTTTCAATGATACACTGCATATTACGTTATACTATAAGGTATTTTCAATGGTAAACTACTATATATTATAAGGTATTTTCAATGATACACTGCATATTACGTTATATTATAAGGTATTTTCAATGATACACTGCATATTACCTTATATTATAAGGTATTTTCAATGATACACTGCATATTACGTTATATTATAAGGTATTTTCAATGATACACTGCATATTACCTTATATTATAAGGTATTTTCAATGATACACTGCATATTACGTTATATTATAAGGTATTTTCAATGATACACTGCATATTACGTTATATTATAAGGTATTTTCAATGATACACTGCATATTACCTTATATTATAAGGTATTTTCAATGATACACTGCATATTACGTTATATTATAAGGTATTTTCAATGATACACTGCATATTACGTTATATTATAAGGTATTTTCAATGATACACTGCATATTACGTTATATTATAAAGTATTTTCAATGATACACTGCATATTACGTTATATTATAAGGTATTTTCATTGATAAACTACTATTTATTATAAGGTATTTTCAATGACACACTGCATATTACGTTATATCATAAGGTATTTTCAATGATACACTGCATATCACCTTATATTATAAGGTATTTTCAATGATAAACTGCATATTACGTTATATTATAAGGTATTTTCAATGATACACTGCATATTACGTTATATTATAAGGTATTTTCAATGATACACTGCATATTACGTTATATTATAAGGTATTTTCAATGATAAACTACTATATATTATAAGGTATTTTCAATGGTAAACTACGATATATTATAAGGTATTTTCAATGATACACTGCATATTACGTTATATTATAAGGTATTTTCAATGATACACTGCATATTACCTTATATTATAAGGTATTTTCAATGATACACTGCATATTACGTTATATTATAAGGTATTTTCAATGATACACTGCATATTACCTTATATTATAAGGTATTTTCAATGATACACTGCATATTACGTTATATTATAAGGTATTTTCAATGATACACTGCATATTACGTTATATTATAAGGTATTTTCATTGATAAACTACTATATATTATAAGGTATTTACAATGACACACTGCATATTACGTTATATTATAAGGTGTTTTCAATGATACACTGCATATTACGTTATATTATAATGTATTTTCAATGATATACTGCATATTACGTTATATTATAAGGTATTTTCAATGATACACTGCATATTACGTTATATTATAGGGTATTTTCATTGATAAACTACTATATATTATAAGGTATTTTCAATGACACACTGCATATTACGTTATATTATAAGGTATTTGCAATGATACACTGTAAATTACGTTATATTATAAGGTATTTTCATTGATACACTGTAAATTACGTTATATTATAAGGTATTTTCAATGATACACTGCCTATTACGTTATATCATAAGGTATTTTCAATGATACACTGCATATTACCTTATATTATAAGGTATTTTCAATGATACACTGCATATTACGTTATATTATAAGGTATTTTCAATGATACACTGCATATTACGTTATATTATAAGGTATTTTCAATGATACACTGCATATTACGTTATATTATAAGGTATTTTCAATGATACACTGCATATTACGTTATATTATAAGGTATTTTCATTGATAAACTACTATATATTATAAGGTATTTACAATGACACACTGCATATTACGTTATATTATAAGGTGTTTTCAATGATACACTGCATATTACGTTATATTATAAGGTATTTTCAATGATACACTGCATATTACGTTATATTATAAGGTATTTTCAATGATACACTGCATATTACGTTATATTATAAGGTATTTTCAATGATACACTGCATATTACGTTATATTATAAGGTATTTTCATTGATAAACTACTATATATTATAAGGTATTTACAATGACACACTGCATATTACGTTATATTATAAGGTGTTTTCAATGATACACTGCCTATTACGTTATATCATAAGGTATTTTCAATGATACACTGCATATTACGTTATATTATAAGGTATTTTCATTGATAAACTACTATATATTATAAGGTATTTTCAATGATACACTGCATATTACGTTATATTATAAGGTATTTTCAATGATACACTGCATATTACGTTATATTATAAGGTATTTTCATTGATAAACTACTATATATTATAAGGTATTTTCAATGACACACTGCATATTACGTTATATTATAAGGTGTTTTCAATGATACACTGCATATTACGTTATATTATAAGGTATTTTCAATGATACACTGTAAATTACGTTATATTATAAGGTATTTTCAATGATACACTGCCTATTACGTTATATCATAAGGTATTTTCAATGATACACTGCATATTACCTTATATTATAAGGTATTTTCAATGATACACTGCATATTACGTTATATTATAAGGTATTTTCAATGATACACTGCATATTACCTTATATTATAAGGTATTTTCAATGATACACTGCATATTATGTTATATTATAAGGTATTTTCATTGATAAACTACTATATATTATAAGGTATTTTCAATGACACACTGCATATTACGTTATATTATAAGGTGTTTTCAATGATACACTGCATATTACGTTATATTATAAGGTATTTTCAATGATACACTGCATATTACGTTATATTATAAGGTATTTTCAATGATACACTGCATATTACGTTATATTATAAGGTATTTTCAATGATACACTGCATATTACGTTATATTATAAGGTATTTTCAATGATAAACTACTATATATTATAAGGTATTTACAATGACACACTGCATATTACGTTATATTATAAGGTGTTTTCAATGATACACTGCATATTACGTTATATTATAAGGTATTTTCAATGATACACTGCATATTACGTTATATTATAAGGTATTTTCAATGATACACTGCATATTATGTTATATTATAAGGTATTTTCATTGATAAACTACTATATATTATAAGGTATTTTCAATGACACACTGCATATTACGTTATATTATAAGGTGTTTTCAATGATACACTGCATATTACGTTATATTATAAGGTATTTTCAATGATACACTGTAAATTACGTTATATTATAAGGTATTTTCAATGATACACTGCCTATTACGTTATATCATAAGGTATTTTCAATGATACACTGCATATTACCTTATATTATAAGGTATTTTCAATGATACACTGCATATTATGTTATATTATAAGGTATTTTCATTGATAAACTACTATATATTATAAGGTATTTTCAATGACACACTGCATATTACGTTATATTATAAGGTGTTTTCAATGATACACTGCATATTACGTTATATTATAAGGTATTTTCAATGATACACTGTAAATTACGTTATATTATAAGGTATTTTCAATGATACACTGCATATTACGTTATATTATAAGGTATTTTCAATGATACACTGCATATTACGTTATATTATAAGGTATTTTCATTGATAAACTACTATATATTATAAGGTATTTACAATGACACACTGCATATTACGTTATATTATAAGGTGTTTTCAATGATACACTGCATATTACGTTATATTATAAGGTATTTTCAATGATACACTGCATATTACGTTATATTATAAGGTATTTTCAATGATACACTGCATATTACGTTATATTATAAGGTATTTTCATTGATAAACTACTATATATTATAAGGTATTTTCAATGACACACTGCATATTACGTTATATTATAAGGTGTTTTCAATGATACACTGCATATTACGTTATATTATAAGGTATTTTCAATGATACACTGTAAATTACGTTATATTATAAGGTATTTTCAATGATACACTGCCTATTACGTTATATCATAAGGTATTTTCAATGATACACTGCATATTACCTTATATTATAAGGTATTTTCAATGATACACTGCATATTACGTTATATTATAAGGTATTTTCAATGATACACTGCATATTACGTTATATTATAAGGTATTTTCAATGATACACTGCATATTACGTTATATTATAAGGTATTTGCATTGATAAACTACTATATATTATAAGGTATTTACAATGACACACTGCATATTACGTTATATTGTAAGGTGTTTTCAATGATACACTGCATATTACGTTATATTATAAGGTATTTTCAATGATACACTGCATATTACGTTATATTATAAGGTATTTTCATTGATAAACTACTATATATTATAAGGCATTTTCAATGATACACTGCATATTACGTTATATTATAAGGTATTTTCAATGATACACTGCATATTACGTTATATTATAAGGTATTTTCATTGATAAACTACTATATATTATAAGGTATTTACAATGACATACTGCATATTACGTTATATTATAAGGTATTTTCAATGACACACTGCATATTACGTTATATCATAAGGTATTTTCAATGATACACTGCATATAACCTTATATTATAAGGTATTTTCAATGATACACTGCATATTACGTTATATTATAAGGTATTTTCAATGATACACTGCATATTACGTTATATTATAAGGTATTTTCAATGATACACTGCATATTACGTTATATTATAAGGTATTTTCATTGATAAACTACTATATATTATAAGGCATTTTGAATGATACACTGCATATTACGTTATATTATAAGGTATTTTCATTGATACACTACATATTACGTTATATTATAAGGTATTTTCAATGATACACTGCATATTACGTTATATTATAAGGTATTTTCAATGTTACACTGCATATTACGTTATATTATAAGGTATTTTCAATGATACACTGCATATTACGTTATATTATAAGGTATTTTCAATGATACACTTCATATTACGTTATATCATAAGGTATTTTCACTGATACACTGCATATCACCTTATATTATAAGGTATTTTCAATGATACACTGCATATTACGTTATATTATAAGGTATTTTCAATGATACACTGCATATTACGTTATATTATAAGGTATTTTCAATGATACACTGCATATTACGTTATATTATAAGGTATTTTCATTGATAAACTACTATATATTATAAGGTATTTTCAATGACACACTGCATATTACGTTATATTATAATGTGTTTTCAATGATACACTGCATATTACGTTATATTATAAGGTATTTTCAATGATACACTGTAAATTACGTTATATTATAAGGTATTTTCAATGATACACTGCATATTACGTTATATCATAAGGTATTTTCAATGATACACTGCATATTACCTTATATTATAAGGTATTTTCAATGATACACTGCATATTACGTTATATTATAAGGTGTTTTCAATGATACACTGCATATTACGTTATATTATAAGGTATTTTCAATGATACACTGCATATTACGTTATATTATAAGGTATTTTCAATGATACACTGCATATTATGTTATATTATAAGGTATTTTCATTGATAAACTACTATATATTATAAGGTATTTTCAATGACACACTGCATATTACGTTATATTATAAGGTGTTTTCAATGATACACTGCATATTACGTTATATTATAAGGTATTTTCAATGATACACTGTAAATTACGTTATATTATAAGGTATTTTCAATGATACACTGCCTATTACGTTATATCATAAGGTATTTTCAATGATACACTGCATATTACCTTATATTATAAGGTATTTTCAATGATACACTGCATATTATGTTATATTATAAGGTATTTTCATTGATAAACTACTATATATTATAAGGTATTTTCAATGACACACTGCATATTACGTTATATTATAAGGTGTTTTCAATGATACACTGCATATTACGTTATATTATAAGGTATTTTCAATGATACACTGTAAATTACGTTATATTATAAGGTATTTTCAATGATACACTGCATATTACGTTATATTATAAGGTATTTTCAATGATACACTGCATATTACGTTATATTATAAGGTATTTTCATTGATAAACTACTATATATTATAAGGTATTTACAATGACACACTGCATATTACGTTATATTATAAGGTGTTTTCAATGATACACTGCATATTACGTTATATTATAAGGTATTTTCAATGATACACTGCATATTACGTTATATTATAAGGTATTTTCAATGATACACTGCATATTACGTTATATTATAAGGTATTTTCATTGATAAACTACTATATATTATAAGGTATTTTCAATGACACACTGCATATTACGTTATATTATAAGGTGTTTTCAATGATACACTGCATATTACGTTATATTATAAGGTATTTTCAATGATACACTGTAAATTACGTTATATTATAAGGTATTTTCAATGATACACTGCCTATTACGTTATATCATAAGGTATTTTCAATGATACACTGCATATTACCTTATATTATAAGGTATTTTCAATGATACACTGCATATTACGTTATATTATAAGGTATTTTCAATGATACACTGCATATTACGTTATATTATAAGGTATTTTCAATGATACACTGCATATTACGTTATATTATAAGGTATTTTCATTGATAAACTACTATATATTATAAGGTATTTACAATGACACACTGCATATTACGTTATATTGTAAGGTGTTTTCAATGATACACTGCATATTACGTTATATTATAAGGTATTTTCAATGATACACTGCATATTACGTTATATTATAAGGTATTTTCATTGATAAACTACTATATATTATAAGGCATTTTCAATGATACACTGCATATTACGTTATATTATAAGGTATTTTCAATGATACACTGCATATTACGTTATATTATAAGGTATTTTCATTGATAAACTACTATATATTATAAGGTATTTACAATGACATACTGCATATTACGTTATATTATAAGGTATTTTCAATGACACACTGCATATTACGTTATATCATAAGGTATTTTCAATGATACACTGCATATAACCTTATATTATAAGGTATTTTCAATGATACACTGCATATTACGTTATATTATAAGGTATTTTCAATGATACACTGCATATTACGTTATATTATAAGGTATTTTCAATGATACACTGCATATTACGTTATATTATAAGGTATTTTCATTGATAAACTACTATATATTATAAGGCATTTTCAATGATACACTGCATATTACGTTATATTATAAGGTATTTTCATTGATACACTACATATTACGTTATATTATAAGGTATTTTCAATGATACACTGCATATTACGTTATATTATAAGGTATTTTCAATGATACACTGCATATTACGTTATATTATAAGGTATTTTCAATGATACACTGCATATTACGTTATATTATAAGGTATTTTCAATGATACACTTCATATTACGTTATATCATAAGGTATTTTCACTGATACACTGCATATCACCTTATAATATAAGGTGTTTTCAATGATACACTGCATATTACGTTATATTATAAGGTATTTTCAATGATACACTGCATATTACGTTATATTATAAGGTATTTTCAATGATACACTGCATATTACGTTATATTATAAGGTATTTTCATTGATAAACTACTATATATTATAAGGTATTTTCAATGACACACTGCATATTACGTTATATTATAATGTGTTTTCAATGATACACTGCATATTACGTTATATTATAAGGTATTTTCAATGATACACTGTAAATTACGTTATATTATAAGGTATTTTCAATGATACACTGCATATTACGTTATATCATAAGGTATTTTCAATGATACACTGCATATTACCTTATATTATAAGGTATTTTCAATGATACACTGCATATTACGTTATATTATAAGGTATTTTCATTGATAAACTACTATATATTATAAGGTATTTACAATGACACACTGCATATTACGTTATATTATAAGGTATTTTCATTGATACACTACATATTACGTTATATTATAAGGTATTTTCATTGATACACTGCATATTACGTTATATTATAAGGTATTTTCAATGATACACTGCATATTACGTTATATTATAAGGTATTTTCATTGATAAACTACTATATATTATAAGGTATTTTCAATGACACACTGCATATTACGTTATATTATAAGGTGTTTTCAATGATACACTGCATATTACGTTATATTATAAGGTATTTTCAATGATACACTGCATATTACGTTATATTATAAGGTATTTTCATTGATAAACTACTATATATTATAAGGTATTTACAATGACACACTGCATATTACGTTATATTATAAGGTGTTTTCAATGATACACTGCATATTACGTTATATTATAAGGTATTTTCAATGATACACTGCATATTACGTTATATTATAAGGTATTTTCATTGATAAACTACTATATATTATAAGGCATTTTCAATGATACACTGCATATTACGTTATATTATAAGGTATTTTCAATGATACACTGCATATTACGTTATATTATAAGGTATTTTCATTGATAAACTACTATATATTATAAGGTATTTACAATGACACACTGCATATTACGTTATATTATAAGGTATTTTCAATGACACACTGCATATTACGTTATATCATAAGGTATTTTCAATGATACACTGCATATCACCTTATATTATAAGGTATTTTCAATGATACACTGCATATTACGTTATATTATAAGGTATTTTCAATGATACACTGCATATTACGTTATATTATAAGGTATTTTCAATGATACACTGCATATTACGTTATATTATAAGGTATTTTCAATGATACACTGCATATTACGTTATATTATAAGGTATTTTCATTGATAAACTACTATATATTATAAGGTATTTACAATGACACACTGCATATTACGTTATATTATAAGGTATTTTCAATGACACACTGCATATTACGTTATATCATTAGGTATTTTCAATGATACACTGCATATCACCTTATATTATAAGGTATTTTCAATGATACACTGCATATTACGTTATATTATAAGGTGTTTTCAATGATACACTGCATATTACCTTATATTATAAGGTATTTTCAATGATACACTGCATATTACGTTATATTATAAGGTATTTTCAATGATACACTGCATATTACGTTATATTATAAGGTATTTTCAATGATACACTGCATATTACGTTATATTATAAGGTATTTTCATTGATAAACTACTATATATTATAAGGCATTTTCAATGATACACTGCATATTACGTTATATTATAAGGTATTTTCATTGATACACTACATATTACGTTATATTATAAGGTATTTTCAATGATACACTGCATATTACGTTATATTATAAGGTATTTTCAATGATACACTGCATATTACGTTATATTATAAGGTATTTTCAATGATACACTGCATATTACGTTATATTATAAGGTATTTTCAATGATACACTTCATATTACGTTATATCATAAGGTATTTTCACTGATACACTGCATATCACCTTATATTATAAGGTATTTTCAATGATACACTGCATATTACGTTATATTATAAGGTATTTTCATTGATAAACTACTATATATTATAAGGTATTTTCAATGACACACTGCATATTACGTTATATTATAAGGTGTTTTCAATGATACACTGCATATTACGTTATATTATAAGGTATTTTCAATGATACACTGTAAATTACGTTATATTATAAGGTATTTTCAATGATACACTGCCTATTACGTTATATCATAAGGTATTTTCAATGATACACTGCATATTACCTTATATTATAAGGTATTTTCAATGATACACTGCATATTACGTTATATTATAAGGTATTTTCAATGATACACTGCATATTACGTTATATTATAAGGTATTTTCAATGATACACTGCATATTACGTTATATTATAAGGTATTTTCAATGATACACTGCATATTACGTTATATTATAAGGTATTTTCATTGATAAACTACTATATATTATAAGGTATTTACAATGACACACTGCATATTACGTTATATTATAAGGTGTTTTCAATGATACACTGCATATTACGTTATATTATAAGGTATTTTCAATGATACACTGCATATTACGTTATATTATAAGGTATTTTCAATGATACACTGTAAATTACGTTATATTATAAGGTATTTTCAATGATACACTGCCTATTACGTTATATCATAAGGTATTTTCAATGATACACTGCATATTACCTTATATTATAAGGTATTTTCAATGATACACTGCATATTACGTTATATTATAAGGTATTTTCAATGATACACTGCATATTACGTTATATTATAAGGTATTTTCATTGATAAACTACTATATATTATAAGGTATTTACAATGACACACTGCATATTACGTTATATTATAAGGTGTTTTCAATGATACACTGCATATTACGTTATATTATAAGGTATTTTCAATGATACACAGTATATTACGTTATATTATAAGGTGTTTTCAATGATACACTGCATATTACGTTATATTATAAGGTATTTTCAATGATACACAGTATATTACGTTATATTATAAGGTATTTTCAATGATACACTGCATATTACGTTATATTATAAGGTATTTTCATTGATAAACTACTATATATTATAAGGTATTTACAATGACACACTGCATATTACGTTATATTATAAGGTATTTTCAATGATACACTGCATATTACGTTATATTATAAGGTATTTTCAATGATACACTGCATATTACGTTATATTATAAGGTATTTTCAATGATACACTGCATATTACGTTATATTATAAGGTATTTTCAATGATACACTGCATATTACGTTATATTATAAGGTATTTTCATTGATAAACTACTATATATTATAAGGTATTTACAATGACACACTGCATATTACGTTATATTATAAGGTATTTTCATTGATACACTACATATTACGTTATATTATAAGGTATTTTCAATGATACACTGCATATTACCTTATATTATAAGGTATTTTCAATGATACACTGCATATTACGTTATATTATAAGGTATTTTCAATGATACACTGCATATTACGTTATATTATAAGGTATTTTCATTGATAAACTACTATATATTATAAGGTATTTTCAATGACACACTGCATATTACGTTATATTATAAGGTGTTTTCAATGATACACTGCATATTACGTTATATTATAAGGTATTTTCAATGATACACTGTAAATTACGTTATATTATAAGGTATTTTCAATGATACACTGCCTATTACGTTATATCATAAGGTATTTTCAATGATACACTGCATATTACCTTATATTATAAGGTATTTTCAATGATACACTGCATATTACGTTATATTATAAGGTATTTTCAATGATACACTGCATATTACGTTATATTATAAGGTATTTTCATTGATAAACTACTATATATTATAAGGTATTTACAATGACACACTGCATATTACGTTATATTATAAGGTGTTTTCAATTATACACTGCATATTACGTTATATTATAAGGTATTTTCAATGATACACTGCATATTACGTTATATTATAAGGTATTTTCATTGATAAACTACTATATATTATAAGGCATTTTCAATGATACACTGCATATTACGTTATATTATAAGGTATTTTCAATGATACACTGCATATTACGTTATATTATAAGGTATTTTCATTGATAAACTACTATATATTATAAGGTATTTACAATGACACACTGCATATTACGTTATATTATAAGGTATTTTCAATGACACACTGCATATTACGTTATATCATAAGGTATTTTCAATGATACACTGCATATCACCTTATATTATAAGGTATTTTCAATGATACACTGCATATAACGTTATATTATAAGGTGTTTTCAATGATACACTGCATATTACGTTATATTATAAGGTATTTTCAATGATACACTGTAAATTACGTTATATTATAAGGTATTTTCAATGATACACTGCCTATTACGTTATATCATAAGGTATTTTCAATGATACACTGCATATTACCTTATATTATAAGGTATTTTCAATGATACACTGCATATTACGGTATATTATAAGGTATTTTCAATGATACACTGCATATTACGTTGTATTATAAGGTATTTTCAATGATACACTGCATATTACGTTATATTATAAGGTATTTTCAATGATACACTGCATATTACGTTATATTATAAGGTATTTTCATTGATAAACTACTATATATTATAAGGTATTTACAATGACACACTGCATATTACGTTATATTATAAGGTGTTTTCAATGATACACTGCATATTACGTTATATTATAAGGTATTTTCAATGATACACTGCATATTACGTTATATTATAAGGTATTTTCATTGATAAACTACTATATATTATAAGGCATTTTCAATGATACACTGCATATTACGTTATATTATAAGGTATTTTCAATGATACACTGCATATTACGTTATATTATAAGGTATTTTCAATGATACACTGCATATTACGTTATATTATAAAGTATTTTCAATGATACACTGCATATTACGTTATATTATAAGGTATTTTCATTGATAAACTACTATATATTATAAGGTATTTTCAATGACACACTGCATATTACGTTATATCATAAGGTATTTTCAATGATACACTGCATATCACCTTATATTATAAGGTATTTTCAATGATAAACTGCATATTACGTTATATTATAAGGTATTTTCAATGATACACTGCATATTACGTTATATTATAAGGTATTTTCAATGATACACTGCATATTACGTTATATTATAAGGTATTTTCATTGATAAACTACTATATATTATAAGGCATTTTCAATGATACACTGCATATTACGTTATATTATAAGGTATTTTCATTGATACACTACATATTACGTTATATTATAAGGTATTTTCAATGATACACTGCATATTACGTTATATTATAAGGTATTTTCAATGATACACTGCATATTACGTTATATTATAAGGTATTTTCAATGATACACTGCATATTACGTTATATTATAAGGTATTTTCAATGATACACTTCATATTACGTTATATCATAAGGTATTTTCACTGATACACTGCATATCACCTTATATTATAAGGTATTTTCAATGATACACTGCATATTACGTTATATTATAAGGTATTTTCATTGATAAACTACTATATATTATAAGGTATTTTCAATGACACACTGCATATTACGTTATATTATAAGGTGTTTTCAATGATACACTGCATATTACGTTATATTATAAGGTATTTTCAATGATACACTGTAAATTACGTTATATTATAAGGTATTTTCAATGATACACTGCCTATTACGTTATATCATAAGGTATTTTCAATGATACACTGCATATTACCTTATATTATAAGGTATTTTCAATGATACACTGCATATTACGTTATATTATAAGGTATTTTCAATGATACACTGCATATTACGTTATATTATAAGGTATTTTCAATGATACACTGCATATTACGTTATATTATAAGGTATTTTCAATGATACACTGCATATTACGTTATATTATAAGGTATTTTCAATGATACACTGCATATTACGTTATATTATAAGGTATTTTCATTGATAAACTACTATATATTATAAGGCATTTTCAATGATACACTGCATATTACGTTATATTATAAGGTATTTTCAATGATACACTGCATATTACGTTATATTATAAGGTATTTTCAATGATACACTGCATATTACGTTATATTATAAAGTATTTTCAATGATACACTGCATATTACGTTATATTATAAGGTATTTTCATTGATAAACTACTATATATTATAAGGTATTTTCAATGACACACTGCATATTACGTTATATCATAAGGTATTTTCAATGATACACTGCATATCACCTTATATTATAAGGTATTTTCAATGATAAACTGCATATTACGTTATATTATAAGGTATTTTCAATGATACACTGCATATTACGTTATATTATAAGGTATTTTCAATGATACACTGCATATTACGTTATATTATAAGGTATTTTCATTGATAAACTACTATATATTATAAGGCATTTTCAATGATACACTGCATATTACGTTATATTATAAGGTATTTTCATTGATACACTACATATTACGTTATATTATAAGGTATTTTCAATGATACACTGCATATTACGTTATATTATAAGGTATTTTCAATGATACACTGCATATTACGTTATATTATAAGGTATTTTCAATGATACACTGCATATTACGTTATATTATAAGGTATTTTCAATGATACACTTCATATTACGTTATATCATAAGGTATTTTCACTGATACACTGCATATCACCTTATATTATAAGGTATTTTCAATGATACACTGCATATTACGTTATATTATAAGGTATTTTCATTGATAAACTACTATATATTATAAGGTATTTTCAATGACACACTGCATATTACGTTATATTATAAGGTGTTTTCAATGATACACTGCATATTACGTTATATTATAAGGTATTTTCAATGATACACTGTAAATTACGTTATATTATAAGGTATTTTCAATGATACACTGCCTATTACGTTATATCATAAGGTATTTTCAATGATACACTGCATATTACCTTATAATATAAGGTATTTTCAATGATACACTGCATATTACGTTATATTATAAGGTATTTTCAATGATACACTGCATATTACGTTATATTATAAGGTATTTTCAATGATACACTGCATATTACGTTATATTATAAGGTATTTTCAATGATACACTGCATATTACGTTATATTATAAGGTATTTTCAATGATACACTGCATATTACGTTATATTATAAGGTATTTTCAATGATACACTGCATATTACGTTATATTATAAGGTATTTTCAATGATACACTGCATATTACGTTATATTATAAGGTATTTTCAATGATACACTGCATATTACGTTATATTATAAGGTATTTTCAATGATACACTGCATATTACGTTATATTATAAGGTATTTTCATTGATAAACTACTATATATTATAAGGTATTTACAATGACACACTGCATATTACGTTATATTATAAGGTGTTTTCAATGATACACTGCATATTACGTTATATTATAAGGTATTTTCAATGATACACTGCATATTACGTTATATTATAAGGTATTTTCAATGATACACTGCATATTACGTTATATTATAAGGTATTTTCATTGATAAACTACTATATATTATAAGGTATTTTCAATGACACACTGCATATTACGTTATATTATAAGGTGTTTTCAATGATACACTGCATATTACGTTATATTATAAGGTATTTTCAATGATACACTGTAAATTACGTTATATTATAAGGTATTTTCAATGATACACTGCCTATTACGTTATATCATAAGGTATTTTCAATGATACACTGCATATTACCTTATATTATAAGGTATTTTCAATGATACACTGCATATTACGTTATATTATAAGGTATTTTCAATGATACACTGCATATTACGTTATATTATAAGGTATTTTCATTGATAAACTACTATATATTATAAGGTATTTACAATGACACACTGCATATTACGTTATATTATAAGGTGTTTTCAATGATACACTGCATATTACGTTATATTATAAGGTATTTTCAATGATACACAGTATATTACGTTATATTATAAGGTGTTTTCAATGATACACTGCATATTACGTTATATTATAAGGTATTTTCAATGATACACAGTATATTACGTTATATTATAAGGTATTTTCAATGATACACTGCATATTACGTTATATTATAAGGTATTTTCATTGATAAACTACTATATATTATAAGGTATTTACAATGACACACTGCATATTACGTTATATTATAAGGTATTTTCAATGACACACTGCATATTACGTTATATCATAAGGTATTTTCAATGATACACTGCATATCACCTTACATTATAAGGTATTTTCAATGATACACTGCATATTACGTTATATTATAAGGTATTTTCAATGATACACTGCATATTACGTTATATTATAAGGTATTTTCATTGATAAACTACTATATATTATAAGGTATTTACAATGACACACTGCATATTACGTTATATTATAAGGTATTTTCAATGACACACTGCATATTACGTTATATCATAAGGTATTTTCAATGATACACTGCATATCACCTTATATTATAAGGTATTTTCAATGATACACTGCATATTACGTTATATTATAAGGTGTTTTCAATGATACACTGCATATTACGTTATATTATAAGGTATTTTCAATGATACACTGTAAATTACGTTATATTATAAGGTATTTTCAATGATACACTGCATATTACGTTATATCATAAGGTATTTTCAATGATACACTGCATATTACCTTATATTATAAGGTATTTTCAATGATACACTGCATATTACGTTATATTATAAGGTATTTTCAATGATACACTGCATATTACGTTATATTATAAGGTATTTTCAATGATACACTGCATATTACGTTATATTATAAGGTATTTTCAATGATACACTGCATATTACGTTATATTATAAAGTATTTTCAATGATACACTGCATATTACGTTATATTATAAGGTATTTTCATTGATAAACTACTATATATTATAAGGTATTTTCAATGACACACTGCATATTACGTTATATCATAAGGTATTTTCAATGATACACTGCATATCACCTTATATTATAAGGTATTTTCAATGATAAACTGCATATTACGTTATATTATAAGGTATTTTCAATGATACACTGCATATTACGTTATATTATAAGGTATTTTCAATGATACACTGCATATTACGTTATATTATAAGGTATTTTCATTGATAAACTACTATATATTATAAGGCATTTTCAATGATACACTGCATATTACGTTATATTATAAGGTATTTTCATTGATACACTACATATTACGTTATATTATAAGGTATTTTCAATGATACACTGCATATTACGTTATATTATAAGGTATTTTCAATGATACACTGCATATTACGTTATATTATAAGGTATTTTCAATGATACACTGCATATTACGTTATATTATAAGGTATTTTCAATGATACACTTCATATTACGTTATATCATAAGGTATTTTCACTGATACACTGCATATCACCTTATATTATAAGGTATTTTCAATGATACACTGCATATTACGTTATATTATAAGGTATTTTCATTGATAAACTACTATATATTATAAGGTATTTTCAATGACACACTGCATATTACGTTATATTATAAGGTGTTTTCAATGATACACTGCATATTACGTTATATTATAAGGTATTTTCAATGATACACTGTAAATTACGTTATATTATAAGGTATTTTCAATGATACACTGCCTATTACGTTATATCATAAGGTATTTTCAATGATACACTGCATATTACCTTATATTATAAGGTATTTTCAATGATACACTGCATATTACGTTATATTATAAGGTATTTTCAATGATACACTGCATATTACGTTATATTATAAGGTATTTTCAATGATACACTGCATATTACGTTATATTATAAGGTATTTTCAATGATACACTGCATATTACGTTATATTATAAGGTATTTTCAATGATACACTGCATATTACGTTATATTATAAGGTATTTTCATTGATAAACTACTATATATTATAAGGCATTTTCAATGATACACTGCATATTACGTTATATTATAAGGTATTTTCAATGATACACTGCATATTACGTTATATTATAAGGTATTTTCAATGATACACTGCATATTACGTTATATTATAAAGTATTTTCAATGATACACTGCATATTACGTTATATTATAAGGTATTTTCATTGATAAACTACTATATATTATAAGGTATTTTCAATGACACACTGCATATTACGTTATATCATAAGGTATTTTCAATGATACACTGCATATCACCTTATATTATAAGGTATTTTCAATGACAAACTGCATATTACGTTATATTATAAGGTATTTTCAATGATACACTGCATATTACGTTATATTATAAGGTATTTTCAATGATACACTGCATATTACGTTATATTATAAGGTATTTTCATTGATAAACTACTATATATTATAAGGCATTTTCAATGATACACTGCATATTACGTTATATTATAAGGTATTTTCATTGATACACTACATATTACGTTATATTATAAGGTATTTTCAATGATACACTGCATATTACGTTATATTATAAGGTATTTTCAATGATACACTGCATATTACGTTATATTATAAGGTATTTTCAATGATACACTGCATATTACGTTATATTATAAGGTATTTTCAATGATACACTTCATATTACGTTATATCATAAGGTATTTTCACTGATACACTGCATATCACCTTATATTATAAGGTATTTTCAATGATACACTGCATATTACGTTATATTATAAGGTATTTTCATTGATAAACTACTATATATTATAAGGTATTTTCAATGACACACTGCATATTACGTTATATTATAAGGTGTTTTCAATGATACACTGCATATTACGTTATATTATAAGGTATTTTCAATGATACACTGTAAATTACGTTATATTATAAGGTATTTTCAATGATACACTGCCTATTACGTTATATCATAAGGTATTTTCAATGATACACTGCATATTACCTTATATTATAAGGTATTTTCAATGATACACTGCATATTACGTTATATTA